>JARHVA010001616.1:2645000-3160000 GCA_037957365.1 Torreya grandis | reverse complement strand
TGCTAGTTTACTATATTTAACAATGAGGAAGTTTAAATTTATATTTTATGACTTTAGTATTTATTTTCTTCCTTGTGTATGTAGTTTTATCATGTTATTAGTGTGAAGTCACCCTTGTGTGATGAAAAGATGAAAAAATTTGTTGAATCCCTCCATTCTTTGAATTTTCCACTTATTACACTTTCTTCTTAGGGTTTCATATCTTTTTTTGAAAAAATTTAGAATATACCTATTATTTCACATATTTTGACCAAATCGTAGCTTTTTGATCACCTCTTTATTATTTTGTATTTCATCCATTTATTATCATCACCTTTGTTCTTTTAAGATTTTATATTTTAATGTTTCTATGAGGTTTGAACCTCTATTTTAGATTTGATTTTATTCTAATTTTTTTATCTATTATTTGGTTTATGGTTTCATATAAACCCTCTCATTTCTTATTCCTTTTCCTAGGCTTTCATTAGCTCAAGTCATTATGATCATATTTATCCTTAGTTTTGTATCCCCTAACTATTAATTATTAGGTTTTTGTTTCTTCTCTTATCTTAAGATTATACTATGTTTACATTCTATAACCCGCTCATTTCTTATTGCCTTTTCCTAGGCTTTTATTAGCTCAAATCATTATGACCATATTTAGACTTATTTTTGTATCCCCTAATGATTCATTATTAGGATTGTGTTTTTCCTCTTATCTTAAGGGTATAATATGTTTAAACTCTATTTTAATTTCATAAAATGCATGGGGATATGTTTATTGTGCATGTTCATAGGATTGCATATATGATTGTTATACAAATGATTATCACTATTTCCATGTTTTTCTCCTTATGTTTGTCATAAAATTTTAGCTTGTGAATTGAGACATGATATGGTGGTTTTTAATTATTTATGTGATGACACCCTATATCTTTAAATATTTATTTCTCCTCCTGTTGGTGATGAACCTATTATATTTTAATTATGATAATTCAGTATTAGGTACATATAACAATATGAAGAGGTAGGGAACACAATGTCACTATCTCTCCTCTTGGATCCCAAGGTGTGGTCAATCAAAACACCACTCCTAAAGTCTATAATATCTCCCCTCACCCTATATTATTTAAATTAAAGTACCCAATCCCTATGATCTAGTATACCAATTATAAAATTAAAAAATCCACTATCTCCATCATAATTTTTGTTAAACAATCAACTATTTCCAAAGGCATATTGGGTGATTATTTTCTTGATGATACTCTACCAATAAATACTAAGCCAATGTATATTAACTATCTTATAAAAACTTTATAAAATAGAAAGCATCTCATCTCATTTTATCTATAGGATTTACCCTCTAAGAACATTATTCATCAAAATTTTCCCTTGTATATTGAGCTTAAAATAAATCATTCAAGACCCAAGAGGGTCCTCATAGATATTGTTTCATGATTGAACATATTTAATGAGGCCTTATTTAATGAAATTTTAATAAATCATAGGTATCTTACACCATTAGATATGACTATCAATGGATTTGATCATCAAACATGAAGCCCCTTCAAAAATATTGTATTGAACATAGTTATTGGATTAAGAATTTAAGAAAAAAATGTCAAGTAATATTTAGTGAAGTTAGAAACATTATTGTACTTAGTAGACCTTGGATTCATACTATGAATGTTTTCACATGTGTATACATAATATTTTTCACTTTATCATTTAAAGATGCTTTCTAATATATCTTCCTCAAATTGAATTGTAATTTACCTCCTTTTATATTATCCTATTCAATTGTGCCATTTTACATTATATCTTATGGCATAAAATACCCTGATACCATCTATTTAGTGCCTTTTCCATTCTTGTATTGTATATGTGATCTCAGTGTAGTTTAGAGCCTATCTTCTAACATTTGTATTGTATCAGCTTGGTCAATACCATCATCTTAGAGTTTTAGGTTGGTTTTTAGTATTAGATCAATATATATTGGGTTCATATTTCAATACAATCATATCATATACATTATATTCACCTTAATTTCACTAGTACTTCTGACCTAACTCATATTTGAAAGAGTTTATGGTTTAGATCCTTATCTTAAAGAAGATTGGATTGTGTTAGTGTTTGGATCCCGATAGGAGGAGTTATAGGGATTCATATCTAAGGATATCTTGAGTATTCATTTCACCATTTAAAATATTAAATGCATAACATCTCTTGGAAATGTCCACTTTAACTAAGGGGGAGATTGATGCTCAACGGGTTCATTCTAGGGTAAGTATTTCTAACCCTATACTCTTTCTTTTTTTTACTTATTATACATATGTTTCTCGATGCTTTGTGAAAGAATGTGGGTATATCATTATCTAGGTTTTATATACACCTAATACTAATTTAGATATATGATTGCTTATATGCACTAAATTTAATTCTAGTTTACCTAGACTCTCATTTAGTTGACCATGACACTTTACCAATTACTATAATTCTAATAATTCCCCATTTAGTTTAGTTTAATTTACTTGCATAATTACTTACATTGCTTACTTTAAATAATTTACTTTCATATGAGGTCTAGTGAAATCTATTTCTTTATGTCATAGGCTTAAGCTTTAGAACCCTTTCCTCTTAGAATTTTTGAGATAGGAAACCTTATACTCAATCTACAAATTCCATTGGTCGTTACCTAGACTAAATAAGTATCACATGCTCTATTTGATCATCCTTATCCAAATTCAAGACTATTGAGATAGGATAATTATAAGTTAATATTATCTCATGCATAAATTCTAATGAAATTGATAAGAATCTAATTCCAAGTTTCATTCCTTAATCTAACTACATTAACTAGCTCGATATAGTTTCCCTTCCTATATATGAATGAATTTTGATAGACCGAGTCTATTTTATGTTTTCACAAACTGTATCAGTCAACTTGATATAGTTATGATCCATGTTTTTAATTATATCAATAAACCATATACAATTCTATGTTTAATTTCACCATATTTATTTTCTAACTATTTATCCAGTCATATACCATTATTTTAATATTTATTTCAATTTATTAAATGTTGAAAATTGGTTTTTGACATTGATTTTTAAACTTTATTTTCTCTTCATTTAATTTTCACTATAAATTATGTTCTAGTGGTTTTAAAACTACATAGAGAATTGTATTTTTAGCTAAGCAGTGACCTATTCTACTAGCACCATGAAGTGGGGGACATTGTCCCAATACCTAGGCTCTAGATAATGTTATGCATGGAGTTTATTTTCCTCTTACCTCAAAATATATTATAACTACCTAGGATTCCCTTTTTATTTAACTTAGGAAACTAACCATATATTTAATTTTTTGGTGTATTTAAGAGGAGTGTATCACCTAAGGAAGTTACTCTCACCATACCCTCATGGATGGAATAATGGGCTATAAACATGGTTTATCCCCTATAGTTAGTGATCTAAAAAATTAGGCTAACACTAGTCTGTAAATGAGAAAGTATATTTGAGATCCCATACTATCAATCAAATACTTTTATTATATCTTAATGATATTGTTTTTAAAAATTAGTTATATGTAATTTGATGCTTGATTTGATTTTTATATAATAGACTATATTAGAAACCTAATATCATTACGTGTTGTGTATTATAACTACATCATTTGGCCTAATATAATTACCTGTGTATGAACTACATCAACCACCAATGTAGTTCCTTATGTTTATCTCCATAAATACATTGTCCAATCCAATACAACCTAATTTTACCACCTTTAATCCAACTATATTAATCAACCTAATATAGTTTTTTTCCCACCTTCATCTAACTTATAAGTCAACCAAATACACCCTGATCTACCTAGTTTCCATTTTTAACCAATTGTATAGACCAACTAGATACAATTTCATTTGCATAGTTTTTACCTTCATAATTTCATTGGCTAACTTAATAAAATTTTAAAAAATTATTTTCATTTATAACTGAATTAGACATGCTCATACAATATGTTTCTTATAAATTAACTAAAATATCTATCCTAGTTTAGCTAATCTTCATGTAGTACATATTTACTAAATTTGAAGAGAAAAACCAATAGGATATGATGGAAATGACTCATTCCTATAAAAAATATAAATCCCATTTGCTTTATAATACCATATAAGATCAATACATAAGCAATTGCAATGTCACCACTACAACCATAAACTATGAGCCATTTATCAAATCTAACTTCCTTGACTAAAATTAGGCACCTTCATGCATGAGTGTAGTAAAGGATAAGTGTGATCATGAATATATTGATGAAATGATCATTTACCTTAGTGATCATATTAAGTATAGGGGCAAGGAACTTAAAATTATATACCATCTGATGATGGCACAACATGTAGATTATGATCCTTCCCTTACTCCTATCTTTGCTACTGAACTTAGGGCAAGTCATTACATGACTTCCCCATTTCCTTCTTCAGCCACCATGATTAGTATTGCTAATAACATGGTGTGTATTTCTTAAATAAGGACTACTCAAAGCTTTCATGTTAATAACATAACTAGTGCATATTAGAAACCTACTCAAGCTTATTAATCTAACCAACAAGATCCTAATCCAAATCAAATTGTATTTTAAGCCATGAATCAAATGGATACCTTTCAAGATAATAATTCCAACCAAATGAAGAAAATGTAAAATAAACTCCTTTTTATTATAATATCATCCTCAAATAATTTATTATGGAATGAAAAATAAAAATACAATTAACACAATAAATTTTTCCTAGTTAAGTCCCTACTACTTCATCTAGTTCGATGTAGTCAATGCTTGTCACTAATTTTGATGTCACTGCATCTACCAAGTTGGTATAAAGGAATTTTATTATTTATGTGTAAAAATTTACATCATCCATCTAGATGCAGTCTTTTCAGCTAGACCCTACTGTATTGGTCAATTTAAGACCATATATTTATATCCTTAACCAATTTCATTTTGAATCATTTATTTCTTTAGTTAACATACTTTAGAATTATACATATTTCTCTTAATCATGTCCAAATCACCTTAGATTTAATGAATGGGATGCCACTGAATAAATTTCCAAGTTACCTTCTTAATTTTCATTATGTTGGGATTGTTTTCCTTTAAACAGGCATATCTTTCCCCTAGGTGCATGCCTAAGAGAATAACAGTTCTAATGTGTTAGCATGCTGACATTTCACACAAGAGTAAGTTCTTTCATGCTCACATAAATCATGTAGATTGGGACCAATTCTTATTCATTTTGTCACATGAGGGAGTACTTGTATAACTTCCTAAATAAGGGCACTCAAACAAATACTTAGTACTAAACTCATTATTATTCCTATATATAGATTAGTCTACTTATCTATCACTTAATGATTCAAAATAAAAAGAAGTTAACATACAAAAATAAAAATTAATATCAACTCCATAGATAACTAAACACAAGTATTATATTAACACTATCTTCTTTTTGTTATATCCATAAGCGATATCAAAGAGTATAGTGATTCAGAGTTACAATGCTAACCAACTCATATCAACTCATCAACTCTCCAATAACAACCAACTCAAAAAAAACAATACAAATTACATCAAAGGGGTATTTATAATTAGTTTACCCTAACCAATTAATTATATAAGTAAATATAATTAAGATGAATTGTCAATAATCATCAACAAAATTAAGTCATGGCAGCCATTTACAATTAATTCCTATGTACTTGAGCCTATTTTCCCCTATATTCTCTCTCGATGTTGGATATTCATCATTGAGTGTCTATATTATCATGGGATGGTGTCAGATTTGTATTTGACTTAGTATTATCTTCCATCCCTACAAACTACTCCATAACTATTTCAACTTTCCATACTTTCCCCAAGTCTTTCATTAATTTTTAAGTCCTTTGCTCTTGGGTTATCTATTTAACATGAATTTTTACTCCATGACTTGCTCCTTCCATGCAATAGACTCCTATACCATGGTATTTCATGCCACATTATTCCATTTTGTCTCTCTACATGTTTCTTATTACCAAAAAAGACTTATAAAAAATATACTTAAAAATTAGGGGCTCAACATCACCCCACACTAAGTCAATAGTCCATCCCAAACTATGCATTATTATTAGGTCACTCCAAAAACTCAAGTACCATCTACTTGATCTACTTATTTAATCCCCCTAATGGTTTAAATCATTCTATAGTTGGCATGTGATTTCCTCTACCACCTCCTTGAGATTGTTTATCTATGTGGCTGTACAAGACAATCACCTACTTGAATGACTAAATGCTCAAGAGATGTATAAGCATCCTTATGAATGTTTTCTAGTAAGGTGACTTATATTTCAACTTTCCCTTATATTGTCACAAAACTTTAATTAACCACCTATTGTGAGTTTTTATTATATTTTCAAATGTTTTGGCACACTCTATGTAGTATTTTATTACTAAAATGTTGTCAGCCAACTATTGTCATTGTAGCTCCTATGCCTGAAGCCTTGCTTCTAAAAATTTTCCAAGCCATGAAATTTTTTAAAAAACCCATCCAAGATGTGAATTATGTCACCAACCCTATTCAAAAATATTTTGTAGGCCTCCATGACTTTAATAAATTACTTTGTTTCCCAAGTTTGATCATTTTGGGGGCAAGTCCGGTCCTTGTATCTCTTTAACAAAATTTATAATAGGGTCTCCAATTTATCGATTGCCTCACTAGTAAGTGATATCCCATTTATAAGAGGTGGATCTTGGTTTAAAATTATCTTGTAAAGGTTCAATTTTTTTACCTTATCTATTATTTTTATCTTTAATTGGCTCTTGACCTTGGCCAACTCCTCTTCAAGTTTAATTCTCATAGTGCACTTGTTGTGATATAAATAAACCATTTCTAAATGGTTGTTTTGGAGTCACCTTATATTATATTCAGATAAGACATTCTCTTATTTACCTCATGTATAAAATTCAAGAGTGTCATGCTTGTTTGTGTCATATTACACATTTGGGACCTACCCAAATTATGTCTAGAAGTTCTATTTATCCTAGTTATAAAATCAAAATGTATGATGGAAACTAAAAATTTAATTATTTATTTATATCAAGGAAAAATGATAATTTTTATCGAGTCTACTCAATTGAGTCCTCTGGTGAAAAATAGGAGAATGTAAATAAATGCTTTTCTGGTACTCTTTATGGTATTAAGCATGTAAGGTCATGGCTAAATCAATATTTTTAGCCTCTACTAGATGGATTCATCAACTAGATCTTTCCCCTTGGAGGGACATCATTTTATTATCTTGAGATCCATGTCTTCATTATGGTGGTTGGACCTAATATCGAGCACACTCATTCCCAAGGTTGTGTTTGAACCATACCTTTCTTTGCCAATGGGATTTTTAGTTTCCATTTGTGCCTTCATAAGGGTGGTTTCCTCATGTTGAATTGGTGATTTTATCATGTTCTATGGTAACTTATTCTTCTTATTATGATTCAAAAGTCTCTTTTTATAATTTTTCCTATGGGATTTAAATCTTTTATTCTAGTTCACCATTTTTAGGCATTGATGTTTCATATTCTAAAAGAATAGATCGCATTACTGGTTCTAGGACTTTGGGTCAACCTACTAGATGATTTTCTTTGGGTGATGTATGGGTAGTCCTTTACCAATTCACTTGATCTAGTTGAGCACTGGTACTATCATCATGACTTTGGCTCTTTTACTTCTTCCTTCTTATCTCTAGCAGGGTGGGATTGTTTCCTTCACATGGTCTACACTCCTTAATATATTCTTTCTCGATTTCAACATATAAAATAAAGAATGAATGGAATTACCAACCAAAATCTATTTAACCTTAATGTCATTATTATATGACTCTAACTTTACCCATACACATTTTTTCTTAGGTAAATATATAACTGGTAGAGAGTATGAGTCTTTACATCACTTTGGTGCATGTCATAGATATTGTTGATGGTATTCATGAAATATCTAGTGGTGTAATAATATGGAAATTTAATCCATCTAAATAAGTCACTTGAAGGAACCATCTAGATGCACAATAGAGAATAGTGTTGTTTAACTATGAACTTAACTTAGTCTCTTATCCATCTAGGTAAGTAATTGGGAATGCGCCACTCATTCCCAAATGTTTCCTTAATACCATCATACCATCCCTTCATCTTAGTCTCATGGGAAAAATTATCTTGTTAGGTCAAATGAATGCTTTAAATCACTTTGTAGGGGATTTATGTTTAGGAGAGCATTTCAAATTTACAATTTTTTACTCTTGTACACCAATTTCATTAAAAACTAGTAACAAAAGGATAACACCCTATGAAATTTTTTAGTTTGATAGGTTGTGGGATTTTTTTTCATCTATGATAATCTTGTTAATAAAGTATTACACCCAGTTATAATTTTATCCCAAGGTAACTTTATGGGTGACATATAAATTTACCATGTCTAACTCTTTTCATATGTCCACAACTCTAATCTTGTTCACTATTATTCACGTGGTCACTCTAAGGGTGGGATATTAGAGACTTATAATATGCTTTACATGGCCTTATTTTAAGTACTCAAATTACATTGTATTATAATCTCCATGCACATGTGAACTAATAAACATGACTATTTCCATAGGCTTCCTAAAATATATAAGATTAAAAAACTTAAATATTCCTTCATCATTATGATTACTAAAAATACTCAATCATATAAAAGCTCATTCTATGTGTTTTGGTGGTCACCTAGTAGTTGAATTGTTTTTTAACCTTATTTTTAGGATGGTGATTATTATAATAAAAAATATTACAAGTGGGCACCTTTGACACCTAGTATTTGATGTGCAACATTGCTTCTAGATATTGCATTTCCTCTATTAATAGTGGGGGTTGAATTGATATTACATCCTTCTTTTTGGCCTGACATGTCATTCTTGATTTTATGTTTTCTTTTTCTTTGACCTAATATGATAAACCTTCCTCACATATATTATAATTTTTGGGTGCCTCTTCCTTAATCAAAATTGGCTAAACACCCACACTCTCAAATTCTTTTTCCTCATTTATCATAGGTAGGGGATCATTATGCTAGGCCTTTTCTTTAGCCAAATCACCCTCTGAGGAACCTAAATGTTAAGGCACGACCATATGATCCTCTTAAAATAATATGTGATTATTTTATTGACTCACTTGGATATCCTACTTCAATATCCTCTAATGGTGGACATTGACCTCTATAACCTACAATTTCATAACTTGTGCTTCCTCAATCACTCTTTTATCACTCTTCATATTCACCATAATTGATTCACTCTATAATGATCAAATGAGTCACCAAAAGTTGATCTATGCTCATCTGGAAGCTTAGAAACATTATTATAGTAACTCGATAATGTTCCTTTGGATCTATAAATTTGTAAATTTGGCAACAATAAAATGTAAAATGATATGTAGTTAACCTTTTATAGCCTTGAGGGGGTAATCTAAATTTACTTCCCCACTACCTCATCTATCACTTCACACAATTAATGATTTAATGATATTGCCACACTTTATACTTGGCACAATTAACATTATAATTACTTTCCTTGTATTAAATACATTTGTCCCATCCCACATCTTTTTAGAAGTGAAAGACAAGTGTAAATAATTTCAAAATTTTCCCTTACCATGGTGAGAACCTCACTTATTTACCTTGACTTATCTTAGCGATTACCCACCACATCTTGCATTACCATTTATATTTAGACACTTTCAATTACATTTCCATTTTTCCCATGTGCATTCCCATTCACCATTTCCTTGGTTCTTTATTTTTTTTACTTCTTATACCTTTCTTACCCCACATTAAAAGTTGTTTGTGGTCCTCCATGAAGTTACCAATAAATGTAAAGATAAATATATATTTACCTAAAACTAAATTAAGGGGGTAAAACCAATGCCATGATTTATTTAAAATAATAAAAATAATATACTACCCTAGTGGCATATGTTTTATTACTTTAAAGAGGAAAAACACTACTCAAAATAGTAGGGCTGAAATTGATTACCATTGAAATGGCTAGGAAGGAATTGGCCATCTAAACACTTTAAATTTCATGAAATATAGGGATGAATACTATAAATAATTATAAATTGGAGTCATATACCAAAACTTGTATTCCTAGAGAGAGTCTTGTTCTTCAAAAGATGATCATGATAGGCCTTCTATTTTTACTTCTTCACCTCTTGACTCCAATGTGCTAAAAACTAAGATTCATCTATCTAAATAAAGGACTTAAGGCATGCTTTTAAGGAATCTTCATCATCCAATCAAATAATGCATGTAATACAAAGAGAAGGGACAAAGAATTCAACTAGGAAAATGGCTTTAGTACCAAATAAAAGATTAAAAGGTTTGTTCTTGTTCAAATGTTTTTATATGGTCTGATGCACCCCTAACACTATAAAAACATAGTCATCCTAAACAATTCATCTAGTATTAAAAAATTTAGTCAAGGTATTACTCAAGATATTATTGAATTCTTTAGTTGTACCATTGGCCTAAAGATGGTAAGGTGTAGTCTTGTGGTACACGATCATGAATTTATCCAAGAGGATGGTCTCATTAAGGAAATGAATTCCTTGATTAGTAGTTAGAATTAAAATACATTCATACCATGTAGTTATATTCTCCCATATAAAACTAATATTAGTGGTAGTTTTACAATCCTTAGTTGGCATAATTTTATCCCAATGATTAAGGTAATAAATAGTAATAATGACATAACACACACCAATATTCCTCCCCATTGGAAAAATGGGGCCAATAAAATCAATATCCCACTTCTCAAAGGGTTCATATGCCAAGATCAGATGAAGGGGAATAAAATCCATTTAGTTTAGCTTACCATGTGTTATAATATATTAGATTGGCATCCATAAACTTTAGAATATTTAAACAAAGTACACCACCACAATCCAGCCAAAATGACCTTCCATGTTATAGCATCACCAACATAATGTGCTTAAAAAACACCCTCATAAACCTATCAAATAACCTTAGCATGTTAATGCTGCATGACATAATGGCATAGTAATTTATCCCACCTAGTCTTATAAAGGTCACCTACTATGAGTTGGAATGGAGTTTCATGAACAACTAGATATATATTTTCTTGAGTGTTAAGGTGGGATAATATTGAAATCTTATTCAAAAATGTTGTGATATCCTCCAACTCTTTGATCATGTACTTGACTTGGAAAATTTACATGTCATGTAATTTATCTTTAATGGTGCCTACCAATTCACCAAATTTAATGTGTGATAAATGATTAGGGCCATAATTAGCCTTACAAGGTTTCATCATCACTATGAACTAGAACTCTTCAAAAATCACAATCCATCAACAAATGTATCCATGTAATACCAAATTATCTACTAGTACTTCAATGCTTCATGGTCCATAAATAAAATTAATGGAGTGGTTAAAAAATGTTGATAGAAATTTTGAAGCACATGAACCATGGACAAATCCTAGTGTTTTATAGTTATGTAGTTCCATTCAATTGGAGTGAGATTCCTACTAAAAAAATAGATAGGATGATCAAGGTTGACCTCACCAGGTTGAAAAAGGATAACACCTATTACCATACCTAAAGCATTGACATTTATGTGAAAGGGATTTGTCCAGTATAAAAACTAGAGAATAGGGGAAGTAATTAGCTTATCTTTGAGTGTAATGAATGCCTGTTGGTGAGTATTAGTCCAAGCAAACTAACCATATTATTTTATCAATTCCTCTAGTTGCACAATGATCTTAGAATAGCCTATACTTAACTTCTTATAATATCTTTTGTGTCTTAGGAAGGCATGAACCTCTCATTGGGTGGTTATAACTATAAGGCATATAATAACTACAATCTTGGCCAGATAAACTAAGCTTCCATCATGACAAATAACATGACCAAGTAAAATTATAAAGAGGGTAGAAAAAACACATTTATTTAGATTTAAATAAATATAAATGGATTGAAAACACTCAAGCATAAGTTATATATTATAACAGTGGTCCTTCACTAAATTATAGACATTCCAATCATCTAGGTAGACTTGAAGGAATTTATGAATAAAATCTTTGAAAGCCTTGACTAAAATCTATGAAAACATAGTAAGAGAATTATTCAACCCAAATGGAATCACATTGTTAGTGAGCAAACCCCACTCAATTTCAAAGTTGGTATTTGGTTTTCATCTTCTATGATCTAGAATTGATGATATCCATAGAATACATAAGTGAAAGTATAGATATCTCACCTAGAAACTCCTTCAAGAAAATCCTCAGTGAAATGCATCAGAAAGGGGTTAGTTATGCAAGTAGTATTGAATACTTGATTGTTCATATAGATATGAATGTGATTGTCCTTATTGATACTAATGACCATGGGGCTCACCCATTCATAATCATCTATAGGATTAATGACTCCTACACATAGCATGATATTCAATATCTTCCTTAACCTTATCATATAAGTTAGGATTCATATGGTAGGGCCTCTTCTTGAAAATTTGAGTACCCTCTACCAAATTTATGTGCATATTACCTAGATAAGAATTCATTCCTTTCATTTAGTATAATTCCATGAAAAGACATCTTGATACTCTTTTAACATTTTAAAAACCTTGGAGATCTCTATATCAAACCAATAATTTCCTAGAATATCCATCTTGGGTGATTTCTCTATGCCAATATTATGTTGTATCATATGAAATGGCTCTAAATAAAGATGTTCATCATCCTAGATGGTGTCTCAAAAATTACACGTGTTATACTCAATATGTAAAAGTAAGTGATAAATACATTGATTAGGTAGATCTAAGTTGGAACCTTCATTAACCTAGTACACAGCCTTTTATTTTCCTTTTTATTTCTACTCTCATAATTTATGGTTTAGTTTAGGATTAGGTAGAGGATATTATGCTTCTATATCAAGTTCATATAAAATGGTCAAGCTCTTCTCTTGTGTGCCATGTATATGTCTGATTGGATATTTCACTAAGTTTGGGCCACCTATAATACCCTAACACATGGATAACAAGGTGAGGCATAAATAAATATAAGGAGATGAATAAGATAACACTAAAATAATATTAATCTTAAATAAACACCAACATTTTATCTCCATGTGTCACTCTCTATGTACATACTAAGATCTAGCCCAAGTGTGTAGAGTGTTATAGAATGCATAAATCCATAGATACTCAAGTAGAAATATCTCATCCACATTTCACATGTTTTTACAAGATTTAATGTGATTATCATGATGAAATAAATGGTGTATAGTAAAATGAACTCAATCCTAAATAATTAAGTTATGATGGTGAGTTCTCCACCATTGAGCAAATGTGCCATCAAAGATATGGATAACTGAACATACCTGATCATTTTTAGATGCATAGAAGGCTTCTAACTACTACACAAACTCATGGTATTCCATATAACTATGGAATATTGGATCTTCATCTAACCTTAGTGGTGGAACAACCATAATTTATCCATAAAGAAGATGAATAAAATTATGACATTTATGGTAATTTCTCATAGCATCTTCTTGACTACCTATAACACCATAGATCTTACCATTAATATCATACTCACCATAATATCAATAGTTGTAAACATTAATGGTAGTTTAAAACATAGTATGTGCATCTCCCTAATGCACTATTCCATATAAACTTAGATCAAAGCATTTAGTACCTCAAGTTGTGACATTGTAGATATGCTTAATGTCCTTGTCAGCACTAACTAGTTCAACATATGGCATTCCTTGAACATGGTCTACTCATCATGATACTCATCATTCTCAAAACTGATGTAGGGATTTTTGAAGCTTAAGTCAAAATTATTTACATAAAACTAAGGGTGACCCAATAGATATGGAAAATCATTAGCTTCAACCAACTTAATGACTTTAAAGTTTACTTTGAAAGTGACACCTAAGATATCCACAGTGTCATCTTTAAGTACTCTAATAGATAGATCATGAGTTTTATTGGCCATAAATAATGCATGTGGAGAAGGATAAAAATTAGGGCTTGACATATTCCTACACACATCCTCAGTGAAGATATTTACCTCAGCTCCAGTATCAACTAGGATATCCTAAATGGCCCATCCATTAATAGCAACATTAACCAATATATCTTTATCCCCCTCTATACTAGGTTGGATATGAGTCTCTTATTAATGTGCATGGTATAAATAATTATTCTCAATGGGCCTAGGTATATGATACCTCATCTAACTTCATAATAGGGTTACAATATCCTTGTTAAGGAGTCACTTCAATCACTCCTGAAACTCATCACTCACCAAGTTGTGAAGATACATAGATTTTTCACATGTCAACATGTGTAGAAACATCTCAATCCTTGAGGAATTGTATCTCTCCTTACAAATACCTCACTAAATTCATAGTGTCATGTAAAACTTCCTTAGACTACTGAGCATTTAGATAATGAGTCTCACAAGGATCCTTCCATTGAACCTTTTTAGTTTTTGGGTTGGATAAAAATTAGGACTATGCACCACTTTATGTAATAATGTTGACTTTGAGACTAGTAATAGTAGTAGTGAATGGTCTCCATTGAGGACTTTCAATTCCTATCATTCTATCAACCTTGTTGTTTTTTCCTTTGTGATGGAAGCATATAGGTATTGTCACTCCTTCAGATGATGTTAATTCTTATAGAAAGCACATGTAGGATAAACTTGGTAATCATGTTGGTAATGCTTCAAGGAACTACACTTGTAATAGGTTCTTGATGTAAAATGACCACCTCCACATCCTTGACCATGACCATGACCAAAATAGCCTTTGCCATTACCCTAGTTATTAATAACATATTTATAACAAGTACCATGCACACATGCCTCATGGATTTCACTAATAAGATGATAATCATTGGTATTATGAGTGTATACATCACATATCTTACAATATGTAGATACATTTTATTTTGTGTCATGTTTAAGTAGAGGTAAATCCCTCACATTATGCTCTTTCTAGAAAATATCATAGGGTTGATCCATCATAGCATGAGTACTCTTTCAGGGGAAGTTATTCTTATTTTGGCCTTTAAATTAATAGTCCATATACTACAAACCACTATGGATGTCATGAGAATTTTATGTAGTGATATTTTCTATTTGAGATTCCATAAAAATGATCTGATCCTATATGAAAGGACTAATCCCTATATTGATGCTTCCAAAAACTTTAGTGTGAAGGGAAGATTTTAAGGGCTTGCATAGGTTGGTGAAATTCTTATATGATAAGGTGAATTGAAAGGGGATAAATAAGCCTCCTATGAACCACTGGGTGTGTTGAATGACATTTATCTCAAAATAAATCTTAAAGAGAATCATCTTAAAATATGCATCAGGCTCATGCATGCTCTTAGTTAGTTAGTGCTTGATGTGCTTCAGGGAAGGTATGCTATGATGTTCAAACTCTATGATATCAAATTCCTAGATAAGTTCTACCTTTATTTGGTCATACTTCACCACATCCTATTGCAAATCAAAATTATGATACCACTTATGTGTGTAGTCCAAAATAATGGTGTAAACTATGTTTCCTTTCTTTCAAAATATTTAATTCCATGTGCTCTCCAAATAAGTTCACACTTGTGAGAAAATTATGTGACATTATCAACATCATGATACTCAAGCAAATGGAGTGTCATCTCATAATACACAGTGGGTGGATGATGTGTTTTTAATGGGGTTTTTTGTGATGCACTTCTTGTCCTTCATGGACCTTATGGGGGAGGTTCACCAATGCCTCCTATGCCTCCTCCAATTCCTCTAGCCAAAACACCACTACTAACACCTCCCATACCTCCTATAATAATATAATCACCTAATACATTGGGCATTGAGGTATTATTATTAACTATAAATAGCCAAATACTCTTCCCACTAGCTATGCTTGGTCTACTAGGAATTTCAAGCTAGGTCATAGAATCTTCTTACAATGGAAAAGAAATCAAAAATAAACTATTATCTTGGTCTTGGTTTGAAAAATTATCTTGAATAAGTTTAGTTTCTTATTCTATACTATTTATATCCTAGTTACATAAAAATATGTCATTTAACTCAAGAGCATGAACATGTGTTGTGGGTGGGTAAATGGGTAGATCCAGATTGGGTTCTTCAATCACCATTACATGAATTATTTCTCCAATGAATACTTTTGTTGGAATCAGGTGTAGTCCTATGGATGAGGATTCATCATTATTCCATTTTGATTCCATATAGACCCTTATGGCACTTCCTAATTCCTCTTATCCCCTCTCTAGATCACTTCTACTCATATCCCTTTATCGATCTTCATCATATTTACGGTTTAACAATTCATATTGGTTGGATACCATTATAAACCAATAATTTTACATCAAAATTTGCCCTTACATTTCCATGAAAAATACAATGCTCATGCAAGAGAGCGTTTATCCATCTATGGAGAAGCTTTATAGTCCATAATACACTAAGAAATTCTTAATCTCCATAAAAATGTCTAAGATATCTACCATGTAATTCTTGAAGGAAGTGAAATTGGGCTTCATATAGATAGGAATATGTTGATAATATGTATTATAAAATGTAAATATTCAAATTTCCATGCCACCAAACATCTGCTGCATGTTTTTAAGGCACTCCCAACCATGCTAAAGCTGACTGATGCTCTAATAACCAAGATATCTTCCATCCATAGTTCCTTGACTGATCTTGTGCATATTTTGAAATCCAAGAATAAAGGTGAACAAACACTTCTAAAATGAACATTCCATAGAGTGATTTATAAATATGTTTTTTTACCCATGTGCATGTAAAATTTCCTATTTCAATAAATGGTAATGTAAATTTATCTTCTACTCTAGTAACCCATCTCTCAATCTTCCCCATAGGAAGCCATTCAAACATCTTCCACCATCATGAGAACAAGTGATATGGGTCCCAAAAATGAAACCAAAATGTTGGATTCATTTCCTTTAAATGGGAATGTCTTCCCCTAGCATGTGCCTAAGTGAATAAGAGTTCTAGTATGCTAGTGCACTAGCATTTCATACAAGAACAAGTTTTCACATGCTCCCCTAAAGCATGTAATGTGGGACCGATTACCACTAGTTTTGATACATGAGAGTGTATTTATCTAACTTATTAGATAAGGGAACTTAGATAGATACTTAGTACTAAACTCATTCATACTCCTATATCTAACTCAATATACTTGTCTATCAATTAATGATTCAAAATAAAAATAAGTTAGTATACAATGATAACATGTAATACCAGATCCATAAATAATTAAAACAAGTATTATGTCAACATTTACTTCTTTACATTTTATTCATAATTGATATCAAAGAGTATAGTGATTTAGATTTACAATGTTAACCAACTCATATCAACTCTTCAACAACAACCAACTTAAAAAAAATAATACAAAGTACATCAAGGGGTATTTATTCTTGGTGTAACCCATCCAATTAGTTATATAAGTAAATACAATTAAGATTAATTTCCAATGATCATCAATATAATTGAGCCATGGCATCCATTTATAATTAGTTCTTAAGGACTTGGGCCTAATTCCCTTATATTATTTATCAATGATGAATCATCATCACTGATTGCCTATCTTCATATGGGCTAGTGTTAGATTCATGCTTGACTTATTATTCTCTTTTATAACTATGAAATACTCCATAATTATCTCTACTTTCCATGTTTTCCCTAATTCTTCAACTAATTTCTAAGTCATTTGTTATCAGGTTCTCCATTTAATATGCATCTTTACTCTACAGGACTTGCTCCTTCCATGCCATGGAGTCCTACAACATGGTCTTCCATGCCATAGTCTTTTGTGTTGTTTCTTTACATTCCACTTGTTACCAAAAAGTAATTAGCCAAAATAGACTTCAAAATTGGGGAGCCAACACATTCCTTGAGATTATGAGGAATTATTCACACCATCATAATCAATTGATGCAAGTCTCATTTCACATGAAAATTACTTGACCACCACCTCTATGGAAATAATATACTATTATGATGCAATATTTCACCCTTGTAGAGGAGTTATTTAGGTTCCCCCACTCCCAATCACAATCTGGGAACAACCCCAAGCTATGGGTATCCTATGATGGGGTTAAACCTTTGGAGAAGGCCAACTTCCTTATGATGAATTACCTAAACTAATGTTGTCATAGATAAAATGGTTATAAAGGGTAAAATGGATCCTAAGAAGGCTAAAAGGTGATGCACCAAATAAAAAATGGGAAACTCACATAAGATTGAACCCACATTAGATCAACACAAGACAATTTTCGCTCACACAACCTCATAGACCAGCTAATTGCATAAGTGTTTTATGGATTAGGTTTAGGTAGAACACTAATCTAAACCTAAAATGGCATGAAATAACCCTAAAGGAGGTTAGAAAGGAGGATAATGGATGAGTAAGATTATCCTTCATAACTCCATTATGCATAACTCACTCAACATATATCTAATGTAAGAGATAGGTAAATAAAGTCTTTTATTGCATCAAGAGGTAGTTATTACAAATTCTTGATAGGGTTTATCCTTATCAAGGTGAGTATATTTTACAATATCTTATATATTCCCTTGGTTTTCAAGATCAAATATTCCTTATGAGAGTCTATAATCTGAGGGAGAGTTTATAAATGGAAAGAATGGGTGATATAGAGAAAGGGAGAAGAGATAAGAGGGAACACATTAACCAAGAATAATCAGTGAGATACCACATTTTAATGAATGATTCACCACACTTAATCCAATTTGGACTATCCCTTCATCAACAATTTAACCTACATTTTCTCAAAGTATTCTAGTTCTTCTCATTGGTTGTACAATACACTAGAGGACAAGAGTCTATTTTGTAGATGATGATTCATGATCCTTTCAAGGAAGAAATATCCTTAGGATCTCAAAAACATTGAATTCTCCAAATAATTCTCTAAACACTATATATCTTTGCTTTAATATTCCATGCCACTTCCCACTTGATTTCTCTATAAGGATAAATCCTTCATATCTTTAGACTTGACAACACCATGACTATGTTTGCTTTGGGTGGCCATAGGTACCTACTTTTCAAGGATATGGCTATTTATAATATGAGATAGTTATTTATAACCATTCATATCTACCCCTACTTAAATATTTGAGCATAGATCTTACTATATATTGAAAACCAATCCATTTATTAGTTTTCCTATAGTTATCCTATCAATGAAGATCCAATTTTCACATAGCTTTGTTATGACTATATTAGGTTTAATCAAACCTATCCTACATTTGAGATTTAATGGCAATAGAGCCTAATTATTGGCAATATTAATTGTATGGTTGTGTTTTCTTGTGATATTTGATCGAGCTCTAATGGTGACATAGCTCTTTGAAGCATTTTCTCTTGGTTTGACATGAGTTGTATTCAAATTCTACTTGAAATCTCCTATCTTTAAATTTTAGTATCAATTTTTGATCTTGATCTATGCTTTCTAACTTGTGCCATCTATTAGTTTCACATTTGTCCCATGGGTCCTATAGTCAGTTCCATCTTGTTCTTGCACTTGTTCCATGTGGCAAATTTGCATTCATCTTAAGCTTGGTTGACCCTTTAACCTTATGCATACCATTGATATTCTTTAGCATAATTTGAACATGTACCATTTATTTACCTAGTAGTTACTATGGTCATGAAACTTGGAAACTACGCATTTGTCTTCGATATTAACTTATTTGTTGACCTTTTGGTCATTATTAATCTACTTTGGTATGATGGATCGCACATCATTGATCAGTTGTCATGCATTATTAGATCTTCATATGGGTACCCTAGATATTTCCACTTTTCAACCATGCATTCAACCTTAGGAATATTTTAATTTAAATAACTATTTCATGAGGCATAAATTCTATGTCTATGCACATGTCCCATTATATAAGTTCAACTTTAGAAGCTTATATCTTGAGATACAAAAATCATCAAGATATGAAATTTACAAATCATGATTTGGGCATGAAAAAATTCATGTCCATGTGATATTTTGTCTTGAGAATATTTCTATGCATACTAATAAAATACACAATCAAGCTAACCAGTCCATTTCTTCATGATGTTTAAGACATTCTAGCTCTTCAAAGCTTATTTTTGTCATCTTTTGATCATTTAAAAGTTAGTAAATTTGATCAAATTATCTATCCAAGCATAATCTTAGTATGTGGTCCAAAATTGGCCAACATCTTTGGAAACTCATAGCGAAACATGCCTACTATGCATGAGAACCCAAACTAATTGCCTTGTCTAATCTATTGGGCATGGAATCACAAGTCTTTTCTCTTGGATGACATGAATTGATGCAAGGCTTCCCCTCTAGATAAATTCATCTTAAATTAATAGAAACAAAAATAAATAAAACAAACAAAGTGCCCAAGGCACTTTGAAAAATGAAACACATAATAAGAAAAGAATGTACATAAGGCACTTAGAAGAAAATAAGAAAACTATTCTAATATGTACAGGGCTATAACTTATAAGCATCTTCCTCTTAGATCAAATGGAAAATATTTATCATCACTCACTTGTGATGGAACATGATGGAAAACACTTTACTTGTGAGAGCTCATGATAGGTGAGCTAAGATGCCTAATTGCTGACTCTTTTGGCATGCTCTCAAGAGGATGAAATGGGGAAAACATGTCTCCAGTAAAAACATTTAGTTATTTTATTCAAGGATTTCTCAAAAATGGACTCTAGGAGAACTTGTAACCTCATCATTTGATGGATCCTTTGAACATATAGGTTGACTATCCAAGCCTAGGTGGAAAAAATCTCTAAGTCATCCCAAAAGGCAGCTTCCTCTTGGTCATCTGGGATAATGCCAACTTGAACACCATCCTTTCTTACTTATTTTGAAATGATCCATATGGTATCTCATCAAACCATCTAATGTTTAAAATGTCATGTTTATTTGGCTCTAGATCTAATCATTCTCCTTCATTATTAAAGACATTAGTACTACCTTCAATAGACAATTTATCTTAAGACTAGTCAAATTCTTTAACCTAATTTTCAAGTTCATTTTCATGCTCTAGATGAGGCATATCCTAGTTTAGAACCTCTATTTATTTCATGAAGTCATGGTATATCTATTTCCATACTTCATCTTGATCCTCCTTTTTCTTTATTTCTTCCACATATTCATCCTTACCCATACCAAATGGAAGTTTTTGGAATAAACCAAGATCCCCTTTACTCTCAGCTACATCCTGAATACATCTCCATTCAAATATGAGGGCATTAGTACTACCTTCAGGATCTAATTTATCAGTGTTAAATCCATGCCACAATAGTTGGTCTAAACCTAATTTCTCCTCCTCTAAATGTAATGGGATACCTATAATAATCTCCTCATCATAGACACTTGTGTTTTCTTCTTCAAGTTCACCTATGCTTACAAGATCCTCTTTTATTATTTTCAAAATAGGCTCTTTATTTAAGAGGTAGATGGTGCAAGGGTTAAGAAGTTCACATTGATTACATCTTAGGAGAGTATCCTTCTAGCTAGGGAATTTTAAGGCTCTATTTGGTGGCCCTTTGGGGAGGGAGATAGAGTCATGAAAATTTTGTTTGGCAAGCTCATTGAGTTGAGATAACACCTATTTTTCTTGAATTAGTTCTTAGACTACCTTAGTTATCACTTCCTCTCTCTTTTGTGTGCATTATTTGATTAATTTACATGAGGAGAAATCATAAAACTTGGCCACCTTCTCATTTTCCTAAATGGGTGTGGGAGAGGGTGGTTTCATAAGAGAAGGTATGACACAGTCAAGGTCATTGGCATAGGAGAAGATCCAAGATGGGATGGCTTCATGTTGCTCATCTGAATGGTTGTTAGTGACTTTTTTAACTCCTGATGAGGATGAGACTTGACAAGGTTGACTAGGGGGTTGGGTTTGAGCATAAAAAAGAGTAGGAGAGGGAAATTGGGTTCTACGATTAGATGCTCTCATTCGTAAGAACACTAGTAGTTATTTTCTTTTCTATCTTGGTCTTGCCTAACCAAGCATTATTCCTAAAACCTCAAATCATGCTTCTAGACATAAGCTTGGTTTTCAAGATTCTATTATTGCCCATAGTACCCTTTTTACCTATCAACCTCTCTTAATTCTTTTTCAAGATCAATCCATATCTCCCTAAGGCTCTTTTCTAGTTGACTAGAGAGAGGTAAATTTTGATAAGGCTAATACATTGAATCTTGAGGGTCACTTAGGGTGAAGCCATGAACATTGATAACTTGATATGAAGGATAAGGAATGAAATAAAATTAATTTTTATCAAATGGGGGATGATACATACCAAATAATGTTTATTAGGCACCTAGGATGCTTATACCATTTGATGTTCATAGTGGAGTCACTATTAGTGTTTGTAAATGTGCCTCTAAAGGGTGATTACACTAAAAAGAAACTCTAATAACCTTTCAATGAGATGAAAAATGTAGTAAATTCCCATTAGGTGTGATAAAAACTATTATTATGTGATATTCCACCCCTGTGGAGGAGTTATTTAGGATCCCCCACTCCTAGTCACAATATGGGAACAACCCCAAGTGGTGGGTATCTTATGATGGGGTTGAACCTTCAGAGAAGGTCATATTCCTTTTGATGAATCACCTAAACTAATTTTATCATATGGAAAAGGGTTAGAAAGGAGAAAAGAGATCCTAATAAGGCTAAAAATTGATGTACTAAATAAAAATGGGAAACTCCCTTAATCTTAAACCCACACTAGATGATCTCAAAACAATGCTAGCTCACACAACCTCATAGACAAACTGATTGTATAAGTGTTTCATGGACTAGGTTCATAAAGAACAATAATATAGACCTGAAATAACATGAAAACACCCTAAAGGAGGTCAAAAAAGAGGACAATGGATGAGGAATATTCTCCTTCACAATTCCATCATGTACAAATCATTCAACACAGATCCAAGGAAAGATATAAGTAAATAAATACTTTTATTTCATTAAGAGGTAGTTCTTAAAAATTATTGATAGGGTTTAGCCTTATCAAGATGAGCATATTTTGCTATATCTCAAAGAGTCCCCTACTCTTCAAGATCAAAGATTCCTTGTGAGAGTCTAGAATCTAAGGGAGAGTTTACAAATGGAAAGAATGGGTGATATAGAGAAAGGGAGAAGAGAGAAGATGGAGCATGTTAACTGAGAACAATAAATGAGCTACCATATTTTAATGAATGCTCCACACACTTAATCCAATCTATACTAGCCCTTCATAAAAAATTTAACCTATATTTACTCTAATTAGTCTTCAAGTTCTTTTCATTGGTTGAGTAATACACTAGAGGATAAGAGTCTATTTTATAGATGATGAGTCATGATCCTTTCAAGGAAGAAATATCCTTAATATTTGAATAAAATTGAACGATCTAACTAATTCTCTAACCACCATATCTCTTTGTTTTGATCTTCTACATCACTTCCCACTTGCTTTCACTGGAAGGATAAATCCCTCATATCTTTAGACCTAACATCACCATGACTATGTCTACTTTGGGCAGTCATAGGTACCTGATTGTCAAGGATCTAGATATGTATAATATGAGACACTTGTTCATAACTATTCGTATCTACCCCTACTTCAATATCTAATCATAGGTCTTACTATATATTTAAAACCAATCCATTTATTGGTTTTTCTATAGTTATCCTATCAATAAAGATCTATAATTTGCATATCTTTGTTGTAGACTATTTTAGGTTTAAACAAACCTATCTTGCATCTAAGATTTAATGGCAATAGAGCCTCATTATTACCCATCTTTATTATATGGTTGTGCATACTTGTGACAATCAATTGATATTTAATAGTGACATGGATCTTTGAAGCATTTACTCTTGGTTTGACCTAAACTATATTCAAATTTTCCTCAAAATATCCTATCTTTGACTTTTACTATCAGCCATTAACCTTGATCTAGGTTTCCCAACTTGTGTCATATATTATTTCTACATTCATCCCATGGGTCATGTAGTCAATTCCATCCTATTCTTGTGCTTATACCACAAAGTAGCCTTACTTTCATCTTGAGCTCGATTGACCCTTTGACCTTACGTACACCATCAATATTATTTAGCATGTTTTGAATGCATACATTTAATTTACTTGAAAGCTACCATGGTCATGACACTTATTAACTACATATTTCTCTTTTAGATTTATTAAATTTTTGACCTTTTTCTCACCATTGATCTGATTTGGTATGATGGATCATGCACCACTAATTAGCTTGGACCCATTAGCTTTGTCAGTCACCGTGCACCATTAGATATTCATATTAGCACCCAAGATCTTTCCACTTGTTAGACATGCATTCAACCTTAGGAATATTTTAATTTAAATGGATATTTCACAAGGCCTAAATTTGACGTCTATTTGTATGTCCCACTCTGTAAGTTCAAATTTAGAATCTTATATCTTGAGATAGAGAATTCATCAAGATATAAAATTTGTAGAGAATGATTTAGGCATGAATAGATTCATGTCTATGTGATCTTTTGGCCTTAGAGGATTTATAATTATAGTTATAAAATTCATGATCAAGTTGACCAATCTATTTTTCATGACATTTGAGATGATCTAGCTCTTTAAAGCTTGCATTTGCCATTTTTTTATCATTATGGGTTGGGAACTCTACTAAATTATTTATCTGGGTAGAAGCTTGGTATGTGGGCCAAAATTGGCCAATAGATACCATGCCCATGTGTAAGGATAGTATCTTACATAAATGTGAATAAATTCCTATTCAAATTAATGAATATTTAGATGTTTCTCTTTCACTTAAGTATCTTATTAATTATATGATCATGATAAAATCTTAATTTACATGGATGATCCTCCCCATTTTATTAGTTTCCAATTTTTTGGCACTTAAGTCAAGTGTGTATTTATAGATGAAGGTTCTTAAACTTGTATCACCTCTATTGATTTTATAAAATCCCTTGGATACCCTAAGTGTAACATTAAGTCTTCCCAAAACACATGTTAGGCATATGTTAGAAGATAAATTCCTCCTCTATGTTATGTTTGGATTCCCATCACAGTCCTTCCTATCATGGTTTGAGTTAATGTCATGATATTAAAATTTACATTATCATATAACATATTACTTGGCCGACCCTAGACTCATTTCATAAGGGTAGTAACTTCCTCTACATGTCAATGTGTAAAGTTTACCTTTAAAGTTGATATATATAAGATTAAAAGTAATTCCAACCCTTAGAATTTCAAACAACTCCAATAACTTGGCATCTTTAAAATGCATACCCTTGAACCTTTGCCTATTACCCCCTTTTAAAAGTATCAATGATTTAATTATCCTATAAATTATAACTAAGCTTATAGTGGTCACCCAAAACTTGTGGGTAACATACCACCTAACCTCTTAGATTTTGATGATGATGAGATTGATGAGATTATCCTAAGATCAAAACCTTAAACGTTATTTCTAGTAGTATAGATCAGTTGCCTCCTTTTGTGTGACCTCATTCATGTAAGAAGTTGATTAATGACTTTCTCACTTATAGGGTCATTATTAAGAATATTAATTCCCACTCTTCTTCTAGTGACATGGTGGTTGAATACCTTCATAAAGATATCCATACACCTGACTACATTTATGGTTATTCCTTTGATGACCCATACTTATCTAGCTATGTTCAGGTTAAGGATCAAAAGTCCTTTGTTATTAATCCTCTCTTTATCACTCCTAAAAACTATCTTCATCTTATCATTACATTAATTTTTTGACACTATTCACACTCCTTATAATTTACTTGAGGGCATTTATCCTTTGGTTGATGTTATAAGTTATATATGGAGTGCCTCCCAGTTTTGTTTCTTCTTTTCTTAGTTATTTTATAATCTCTTTGAAGCATGTTCCTTAATCATTCCATGATAAGACTATGCCATTATTTTAAGATTTGTGATACTTCACTTCTTCCCAACTTTTTGTCTACATTAATATGACCCATATTGAGTTAATCTTCCAAAGAATTAGCTAAAATTCTAGTTATTAAACCAACTTTTATATGATTTGATAATGATGACTTATTTGATGAGGTTATAGACAAGCCATAGTATGATTCTCTACCTAGGTTAGATGCATTTCCACACCTAACCACTAAGTAAGAGAGACCTATTATTAATTTCATAAGATAACTAGTCATTGAGATAAATTTTATCTATCATACTAGATATTTTTAGCACAACAAATACTACAAGGTTAAATTCCAACCTATGATAGTCAACCAACTCCATCATCTAATTCTAGGTGTGTTTTTTATTTCATGGTATGAACATGAATTATTCAACCTATTTATTAGCCCTTTGGTAGTACTTAAATGTGCTTCATCCTAAAGCAACCTAGTTTTCCAATATTCTGAATAGGTTACCCCCTAATATATCTCCATATTACATCCCTAAACAAGTTAAATTATATTAACTTTGGTATCAGTGTGTTATACATCATATATAGAGATTTAGAGAACTCTAGCATAATTTTTGTGACTTTTAGATTTACACATATCAACCTTCTTAGCACCACTCATAGGGTCATTATCAAACAAAAGGACAACCTTCTCCTCAACCAAAACCTTCTATTAGATCATATAATATTCACAACCTTATAATGCATGTTTCTCACATTAAATATTATCCATAGGATACCCCCTGACCTCCTAATTTTAGTGTTCCTAATTTATATATATATATATATAACTCATTTTCCAAGAATATCTTACATGACTCTCTAAGAAATTACAAGAGACTATGATTAGAGTTTTAGATTAATGTAAAAATAGGTTTTGAAGGGGCCCCAAAACCCTATTACAGAAACAAGAAAGATAAAGCATTAACAAGCACCAGGAAGAACATTCCTAAAACCTACTAAAAAGTAGCAACAACCTAAGGTTATTCAAGAATAACCTCTATAAACATAGTACATTCAGCCCCCTTATTTCAAAATAATGATTTAATAACTATTTTTTAGGGGTAAAATCCAGAATTGTTGCCTGCCTTCCATCAGCTATATTCTGCTTGCTTTCTAGCTCTCTAATTTTCCTTATGGGTCTTCTTCCAGGTTTATCCAAACAGCCAACATCCGGTTTGACTTTTGAATTCTGCTCATCTCTTTTTCCAGGATTATCCAGAAAAGAAACAAGGTGTTTTGCCTTCATTAGTTGTTCTTTTTTGCTACTTCTGGTTTCAATTCCCTTAGTATTAGTTTTCTTTTCCTTTGGTTTGGAATACGTTTTAAATTTTCTCCATTGCCATTCACACGAAACTCGTCCAACAACAATTCATTAACAGCTTGAATCTCTATTGGCTGAGAAAGAGGAGGGTCTCTCACCTCTAATTTATTTCCAGTTTCAGTCAAGATTTCTCCATCCTCTAGCACTACTTTGCCTCCTGGCTCTCTCCATTGATCCTCTACCCTTTGGTAAAGGACGATTTGCTTTGATAAAATAGTCAAATCTTCTTTGCTTTGTGTGGGTAATATGTTATCTGAATGCCCTCCATTTTATTCTGTCTCAGAAATTTCATTCTCAAGGAAGATCTCTTTATCGACCTCAGGGAGTGAGCCTTTAGGATCTTCAAAAGACAAAACTTTACCCTCCTCAGCATTTAAATCTTTAGTTTCTTCATTATCCAATTGTTCTTGTCCCAGATCCTCTTTGGGTTTCCAAACTTTCTTAAGCTGGACCATGGAATTTTTCCCATCCAAAACACCATTAAGGTGAGATTTGCTTCTGGATGGACAATTTTTTACCCAATGCCCCTATTTCTTATAGGCATAGCAGGAGTTGGGTAGATCTTCAAAAAAAATTCTTTGAGACTTTTTACCAAACTTGGAGATAAGATCCACTTTTTCTAGGAGCTTGTTTAAATCTACCACTTTAACATACATCCTGGCAGTTTGGAGTTTAGTTTTGGTTGCCGTAGCCTTGTCCAAAGCCACAAGTTCCCCAAAAGCACTGGCTATTCCTTTGAAAATGTCCTCATGCCAGAATTCTAAAGGGAGACCAGGGAGTCTATCCCAGATGGGAGTTGTTAAGAAAAAAGAATCAGAGAAATCCATATTCAACTCCCATTTTTTGATAGTAAGAGAGCATTTTCCAAACGTCCATGGTCCTCCACACAGCACCATAATCATATCTTCTTTACAGTTGAAGGTAAAAGAATAAAAGCCATTCAGCATAGGTGCAATAGCTATCTCTCCCCTAATGACCCATTTCCTTTTAACCATTTTTGTCAGTGATTCAAGATCTGGTCTAGCTCCTAAAAATTTACCAACTAAGGTGAAATCCATGGAGGACACAGCAAAATCTATTAAAGGTTCTAGAATAAATACTTCATACTCACCTTTCTCCTAGCATGTTTTTGTAGTCACCAGTGGGAAAGGGGATTTTCCAGTGGGTTTCTTGCCGAATAGAGATGACCACATCCTCTGTTTAGAGTACCCTACCTTCAACCCTTTTGAGGATTTTTCCTTATTGAAGTCTCCTTTGTTTTCCTCTTTCTCATTTTCCTGGCTCAACTGGGAACCACTAACTCCACGAGAAAGGCCATTTCCGCAAAAATAAATACTATTTTTTGCATCACCCACAAGTTGTGATCCATTATTCTTCTCATCCCCTCCTCCATTCCTTCTGGGATCAGTCCCTCCTGTTTGCTTCTCCACCACCTGTTCAACATTTTTCAAGTTTGGCAGAGCAGCATGCAGGCCTACAGAATCAAATTTTGGGGACGCGCCCCATGCACCCACTAGGGACGCGCCCCACACGCCCACTAGGGACATGCCCAGCGCGCCCACAGGGGACGCACCCCGCACGCCCATTATCCCTCCCTGTGCACACAGACAACATTCAAATTTCCCACCCAAATGTCTTTCTTCCCAATGCAACTCTCCAGCTCCCAAAGTTTGTTGAGACTATGATTAGAGTTAGATACTAATTACAATGAGATTTATCAAATGCTATTTGTTATGTATGCCGATATTTTTCATAGCATTTGTGAGTATATTTTTGAGTCATATCATATTATTTTCATTTTTTCATATAATTATATTTCATTATTATTATTTTTAGCATTTGTGATGCTTATTGTACATATCTATATTATATCATTTCTTATTCATTTTTATAACTTTAATTTTCAGCATTTATGCCTCATTTTATCATTTTATATCTCATTATTTTTATCCTTTTTTATCTTGTATAACTTAGGTATCACCTTCAAGTTTTCATTTATTACTTTTTTATCATTATTTTCCTTAGTATCCTTATGATTATTTGTCCCCTTATTTAATTTACCCTTCTTCTAGGATGACTATTTTCCTTCCCACTCTTTTGAAATTACCATCTAATTCTACCTCTTTTGGGATGACTATTACTTTCATTAGTGCTTGTGTTATATCCCTTGTAGGTTAATCTAGATTCCTTAATGACATGAATATCATATCATAACCCAACCCATTTCAAATCATTATTTTCCATCCTTATGATAAGTTATAATCATATCATTTAATGCATCATTTTTATTACATGGACCAATCTCCCATGATGCCCATTTCCCCCTTCTTTCATTTCACTTGAGGCACTAGTAGGTTGGTTTTAAGATTGCACACTTACATGTGGGTAAGTCTAAGAGTCTTTAGGAACTATGGTATTTATTTTTTCCCTTATGATATCCAAGCATAAGCTCTCTTGTTCTCTCTTATGTTAGCTACCTATTTCACTCATGTTTATTTTTCCTAAATTTATACAAAATAGGAAACATATAAATACCCAAGATAATCAAAATATATATAATAAGAAAAGGAAAATTACATCTTAAAATTCATATCATCCCAAAAGACATGATTTTTATTTGTCACATCTCCTATCTTATTTGAAACTCAAAATCCATAGTTGGCTTCATGATAGAGCCAAGGTCCATTGTGGTGTGGTAGGCTAGTATAATAGGGTAAGAGGGCTCAATTTACCATTACATCATTAAATATTCCTATATTTTAGTGCCACATATCTTTTGACATAAGTACCCAATCTTTGTAGTAGGTTGATGGCTCTGTGGGGTCCTAAGGAGTGACAAACATGTTTTGGGAATTTAGGAACCTTTTAATTTCATGCATATAACCTTAATGGGATGATATATTTAATTAAATTATTATCCCAAACTTTGTGTTCATAATTTAGAGTTTCCTAGGTCCTTGGTGTCAATAATTCCTAGTGTTACCCACTTATCTAGAGTGTCTCATTCTAGATAAGTATTTCAACATCACCTTTTTGGTGCCTTGCATTAATTATTTACATAATAACTTTCCAAATATTCCCTTATTAAATATTTATTTTGGTTGATCACATCCTTGAACACATCTTCCCACTTAAGCCTCTCACCTTTTAGTTTGTGAATATGTAGTATAAGACCCAAGGAATCTAACCAAGTCATTCCTCACAAACAACCATCGTATTTTTAGTTAACCATTATCCCCTCTTGTGGTTATTTGGTTAAATTTCATTATATAAATAACCCTTTGGGTTATTATTTATTACACCTCTTTTATTTCATTTTGTGAGTCGCATTATAAAACCTAAGGGCCTTCCTTACGACCTCCCATCATCCCTTGCCTTCAACACCATCTCATTGTCATCCTAGTCATGTAATTAGGTGTTTGTGCTTCCCTATATCACATTTTATATCAAATACTATATTATAGATATCATTCCTTAGATATTTATTTTTTTCATTTATCCATCATTTTCATGTTTTAGTTTTTTGGATTTTATTTATCTTAGATATGACATTTTTCATACATACATTTTTTCTTTATGTCTAATTTGAATTGATTATCTTAAAATTTTAATTACATTTTCATTTTAAATAATTCATGTTTGATTTGACATGCTCATCTTACATGAGATCACATTTCATTTACTTACATATCTTTTCTTGATTTTTCATTCATTGATATTTCATTTCCTCACATATATTTGTTTTATTTTTATTACATTGATATTTCATTTTCTTACCTATCTTTGTTTGATTTTTATTACAATGATAATTCATTTACTTGCATATCTTTGTTTGATTTTTATTTCATTTATATTTTATTTACTTATATACCTTTGTTTGACTTTTCTTACATTGATATTTTACTTATAATGTTTTACATATCTTATATTTTGTGATATGCTTTACATTTTATCTTTATCATTGACTTCATTATTTTTCACATCTTTTATTTGATTTATTTTCTTACTTAAGATGTCATTTAATTGGGATTAAGGTAAACCCACATTTAAATAATGTGTAATCCATCCTAGACACATTAGGAGGTCCAAATTTCTTTAAAAAGAGACAAACAAAACCAGTGGAGACAAAAACAAAGAAGAGAGATTAGAAAAGGTCAAGGATCTAGGACTAGGGTATTCAAAAGGTCAAAAAAGTAAAGAGGGAATCCCAACCCAAGGATTAAAAAAATCAAGATAGATCAATCATCTAATGAACCACATATATTTAGAGTCTAGGATATGGAGCAGATTGTATTGACCACCCAATTATTGCAATATGTCCTTTGACGAGCAATTCATAATTTCACCATCTAATTCCCAGGATTCATAAATAGATTGTGAATCCTTATAGTTATGTTAATAATCTAAAAAACCATGAATCTTAAGGTAGGATGCATTAATGGGACCAAGAGAGATTATATTTCATTGTCCCTATCAAACAAGATTTTATGATTATAGGAGCCAATAGAGGACTTTAGCTGAATTAAAATGGGAAGTGTTTGGTTAATCAAAGCCAACACATAGAAATGATAAGAATTAATTATTTTGAATTATCTAGTGGTAAATTCAAAAGATCATAAACATACCAAAAGTGTCATTAATGCTTCTCAATATTCTTTCTTCCCAAAAAAGAAGAGGGAGACCAGGCAATTTTATCCACAGAGGGATTCTATCAGGTTTGAAATCAAATGGAGACCAATTGATTTTCCAACAGTGTATCATGCTATATGCTTTACCCATCAACCAAATCCCTTTATTTATTAGTTTTATACAATTCTCATTGCACTCAAAGGAGAATAGGAATCACCCATTAACAAGAGTTACAATCTTGAATTCCCCAACAACCAGCCATGTACTTCTATCCCAATTCCTAATAGCCTCACTATTAATCCTAGACCCAATGAATTTTTCAACCAAATAATTATATAATTTTTCCTCTAACTCATCTAAATAATTATCTGGTATATATAAAACAAGGATTTTATAATTTAGGTATGATCTCATAAAGCATAAATAAGGTTACTCAGTTCTATACATTTTTTTCTTGAGTGTCATAACCAACCAAAGTTGTGATATTAATTACCAAAACCCATTTAATTTTTAAAAATGGTTAAGATAAGTTTAAAAGTTAAAAATCCAATTATTCAAGAGGCCAAATAAATTCAAAATACCAATGTTTTCATAAAGGCTATTTCCATAAGTAATGATGAAAGGAGACTCACACAAAGTACAATAATGGCAAAAAAATTATCATAGCTGATATTAATAGTTAAGTTAGAAACTCTCATTTGCATGCAATTCCATCCCACAGTAATTGATTTCATATTAAAAGGGAAAATATATAATAAATTTGTGAAAATTAAAAAATTCAAACATCTCACAAACCAAATGGTCACTAACATTGAGAGTCCAAAAAGGCTCTTAATTCTTGAGATGGTAATCATGGTAGTTAAATGATCTTGGACTTCCTCAAGGTTCTTTGTGATCTTTGAAGGCTTCCTTTAAAAGTAGTGGCATTTTTATTGCTATATGGAGGTTTTCTACCTCACATAACTAGTCTTGTGGTTGTCTCTTTCTTTTTCCTTTCCTTTTTTAATCACTAGAGAGGGGGTTACCTTGGGATCTTTGGAGAAATTTAGGTCTTTTGAAAGGCCCAAGATGTTTCATGAAGGAATTTGTCTGAGTGGCATCCCTAACTGAGAAAAGGTTCCTTGGTATTTGTTATCAACCTTACCCAACTAGGAAATACTTCTAGACACTAATGATTTCATCCATACCAAAAAAGAGAGGTGGCTTAGGAGTTGGAGATTGAAGGGGAGATACCAGTTCTTTAGAAGAAAATAATCTCCCCTTACCTATAGGACATGGGTGGTCAAGGATTTTAGGGGACATGCTTCTAATTTAAAAATTAATGTGTATAAATTTCACTAAATTAAAATCCATCACATCTAATTGGGTAGCCTTTATTGTAGAAGAATTTTTGTCCTTTCGATGGTTAGGGATGTCCAAGCATTGATTTTATATAAATAAACAAGAGTAAAAAGTATACTATAGTTTTAATTGAGGAAGACCATAGGGTTTTTAGGGCCCTCTAGGATGCTTCAAATTCATCGCCTTTACCTTCAACCTTTTGAAATTCAAACAAGATTTTTTATCATGACCAATTGAATCATAACCTTTTTAGGTAAAGACATTTATTTTGTAAACTATCCTTTAGGTCCAATTCCAAAATTTTGACTTAAGTTAAATTCTTCTTAGCACTAGTTTGTTCATCTAAACATAAACATTCATCCTTGCTTCAAGCAACCTTATTTTTACTCTAGTAATTAGATCTATGGACATTGGTTGTCCAATGGCATATCCAATTACAAGGATCACCTCCTACTAGAATTCAAGTGTTAGTTCTAGTAAAGATATCCACATAGGAAGCTCCATAGGAGAATCATAGTGGATGTCCATCCTAGGATTCCATTTTCTAAGAGAAATGAATTATTCTCCAAAATACAATGGTCCTCCTTTTATGGCCTTTTCAAAATTATCTAAAGAAGATAAAGAAACCAAGAAGTAATTTTTTTCCATGGTTGCAACCTAAATGTGGCCCATAAATTTCCATTTCTTAGCAACCCAATCTCTGAAGTCATTAATTCTAGGTCTATATCCATAAAATATTACCAGGAGAGAGCTATCAAAAGTAGTTTTGGTTCTTTCGATGGTGTAATATAAGATGTCAAAGATCACCTCATCATCCTCCATCACAGGTCTAAGGGAGAGAATCTTTGAATTTTCAAAACCTACTACAAGATCTACCTAGGATTTTTAGGTTCTTTTTCCTTAGCTTCATCCATTTTCCCCTATTCACCATAGTCCACCATTTTCTACAAGATGATGTCATTTTTTCTTTTCATTTTTGACCCATTTTTCACTTTTTCTAGAAAAGAATAAAACATGCATCATTCATTTTAACATTTTATCATAACATGATATCAAATATTAATGTGTTATAAATAAGATAAATTAAAACATCATAACATATAAATAACAACCCAAGAGTAACGGTAAAAAGGTGAAGTTCTGGGAAGATATTTGGTTAAGAGGAAAACTGTTACAGGAAGAAATCCAAGATAAAGATGTGATAGATAGATGCAAGCAAAGAGTGGGAATAACGGTTAATCAATATTGGCAGAACAACTCTTGGGTAAACCTCACTAACTATGATCAAGATCTCAAGGATATTCAATTATCCCTAAATGCTATATCTCTATATCCTAACCAAGAAGATAAAATTGTTTGGCACAATGAGTCAAGTGGACAGTTTAAAGTTTCTTCCATTTTCACCTCTAAGGGAAATGGTAGCAAACCGTTATGGATGAGAGCCTGGATCAAGGGGCTCATCCCTAAAATCAAATTCTTTTTTTGGACCCTTCTCCAAAACAAAATATTGACTCTGGATAATTTACAGAAACATGGAATTAATATTGTAAACAGGTGTATTCTTTGTAAAAAAGACCTTGAAGATAGAGATCATCTGTTCGTGAATTGTTCCTTCACTCAGCTTGTTTGGAAGGAGATTCTCAATTTGTGGGGCATTACATGGATTTACCACAAAAATGTGGAATTATCTCTCAAAAGCTGGTACTGCCCTTCTAAGAATCCTGAAGTCCTTTTTTTATGGAAAATTACTCTTCCCCATATTTGGTGGGGAATATGGAAGGAAAGAAATAACTGAATCTTTAGAAATAAAGAACTTCCTCGATGGGTGGTAAGACAAAACATCATTAGAGCTTTAAAGGAGAATTTTTTGTTACAAAAGAATCCAAGCTCTACCTTCCAAGTGGATAATCCCTTGAGGATGGATAATCCTATTGGTAAACCTGATAATCCCATATCAGGAGTTACATGGAATGTTCCCCCTCAATGATGGATTAAAGGAAACTTTGATGGTGCTGCCAAAGGGAACCTGGGGAATGCAGGTTGTGGTGGAGTCTTGAGAAACCATATGGGAATGGTAATTGATGTTGTTGCAATCCCCATTGGTAAATCGAATTGCCACATTGCCGAAGCTACAGCTGCCCTTCAGACCCTCAAATTAGCTGTGGACTCAGGATATCCCAAATTGTGGCTTGAAGGGGACTCTTTGAATATTATAAATATTCTTAATAATAGAAATACTATGTCTTGGACCATAGAGGATAAGGTAATGGAGATGAAAACATTATTAAAAAAATTTGAAGAAGTGATTATAACCCACACCTTTTGTGAAGCCAATGGTGTTGTAGATTGGCTAGCTAATTGTGCAGTTCAGGAAGCTCAAACAGTGAGGTGGCATGAAACATTAGAAAAGAACGTGGATTTGAGGGCACTCATTCTTCATGATGCAACCCATGCAAAGGAAGGAAAGATTGGAGTGTAATAAAAATATAATGTGTAGGAGGAGTGGCAGTGCGGGGAAAGGAAAACAATCATTAAAGAGGAAGGCCCTCAAGAGTGAGAAGTGGATCCTGAAAAATCACAAACAAAGCCAACTTTCCAATCAATTTGGCAGCAGGTGGGTTCAGTGTAAAGACCATAACAACTAGGATTCAAAGAAAATGAGTATGGCACATGAAAGGAAGGGAGAACCCCAAAAATAGGAACCCAAGAGTTGTGATGAATGGAGAGAGAAACAAGAAGTCTGGAGAATTCTGTAGAAAGGAAAAGTTACGAGCTACATGGAAAGACTCCATGGATCAAAGCCGCATATCACTATGTCTTTTTTCAAAAATTGGTCTAATGAAAGGGTCACCCTGCATGGTATCACAGTGAACTTAACAAAGGATTTTATAGCTGAGGTAATAGGGCTGCCTACGGATGGACTCAAATTTTCTAAGCAGACAAGCATTTCAAATGAGGCATTTTGTAAGTTCCCCAAAATGGATGAGGAAGAGCAGAAGCTGGTCAAGAATGGGGATTTCTATGAATTGGATCAGATTAAAGGGATATGGAGGGATGTCTTAAGCTGCATAAGGGAGTACTTCATCCTAGATGGAAGAAGTAAGCGTGTGCACAAGTTTCATTTTGTCATCCTTAACCATTTTAGGCACAAGGTTAGTTTGTCTTTTCCCTTTTATCTTCGCTTCTCCTTGGTCCAAAGTTTATATGCTCATAAGAAAAAGGAAACACGCCCTATCCTACATGAAGGCCTTATTCTACTTATCGAAGGCTACTACAAGAATAGTGCAATGCTAAAGCACCCCAAACAGGGGAAAAATAAGGTGTCAGGGAATAGAAAGAGTGAAAGTGTAAATGGGAAAGGCAAAGTCAAGCTCCCTAGTGCTAAAAAGCAGAATGTAGAAGAAGATAAGGAATGGGAGAGAATTGAAAAACCCAGGGAGGAAAACTCGGAGGAAGAAGAAGGAACTAAAAGCTGGGATACAAACTCTAATGAGGATGAAGAATGTTCTGAGAAGAATGAAAAAGATGATGTCAACACAGAGGAGGATTCTGCAAACAGAACTGTAGATACGGAGGAAAACCAGAAAGTGTCGGAGGATGAATTTGTCCAGGATGACCCTGTTGAGGACCCAACTTTAAAGAACAAAAAGGAAATTTTAGGTCAAGATGATAATCAAGATACGGATATGGAAATTCAAACTAGAATTAAAGAGCGGGAACAAAAGAGTCGAGAGGATATCTTTGAAGAAGCCAAGAACAGTCCCAATAAAAATTTTGAGGAATGGAGAGGGAAAAAATAGAATGATGAAACACACACACTTATGACTTGGGTTAATTGTAAAGTAGAGGCATCATCCCAATTTGATTCTTGGATGTGTAGGGAGATTATGGATCTCAAGAGGAAAGTGGAAACTATGGAAGACACCCTAAAAGCTGTATGGAACAAAATAAACAATATGTAAAATCAAATAAGGGAGATCCCAGTCAAGCTCAAAGCCTATGAAAATAACCTTCGGGAACTTATTAAGGACAACAGAATCAAAATGGAGGAAGTTACATCCAATATTTGTCCTACTGCTGTCAATATAGGTAAAAGAGCCAATGAGGAGACCAAAGCCCTGGAGGGACCCAGCAAAGGATGAGACAAAGTTCTAGAAAGAAGGGTACACAAAAAGGAGCTATGCTGGAGGCAACCACTGCCTAGGATACTGTTATGAAAGGAAAAGAAACTATGAAAATGATATTGGAACTGGATGAATAATCTGGTTCTTCTTGTTGGTTTAGTAACTAGTTTTGTTCTTTGTTTTTTTTTGTAATCCTTTGCCTTTGGTGAAACCAGATCTCTGTTAAATCTGGGTTTTAACCGGTAGTCTTTCTGGTGGTTTCAGGTCCATTAAAAACCTATTTTTGCTACCTCCTTATAGTAGTTTTTAGGCTTTGCCTGTGGTCTTGGACGATCTTTCTTTCTTTCATTATAACAGGGTTTTGGGGCCCCTTCAAAACCTGCTTTTACCTCAATCTAAAACAACCCAAGAGTAACAAAACTATACACACACACACACACACACACACACAAGTGGCTTAGTTTTCTAAAAAATTCATCATGATACATCATATAGTACAAATAATCATCTACAATTATGTACAATGTTAGTTCTAAGCATGTGGCCCACCCTGCCCATTAAGAGGGGGACATGTCATGCTCATCATAGATTGCCTAGATTATACCTTTTGTATAATCTAATGTAGAGTATGTGTTTATGACTTTAATATTAGTATATATGCCTATAGGTTAGCTACATACACATGTAGTTTTTATACATACCTATTTTTATCCATATGTGTAACTCTCTTTATGGCTATCTTTCACCATGTTTCCACCTCTCCTACTCCAACCCCTATTGATAGGTCAACTTGAGAAACAAAATTATCTCATCTAAGAATCTCCATTTCAATGTCTCTAACCAATCTAAACCAACTTTCCTATGATCTGTCTACCATTGCCATAGGATTTGGCATCCTTATGGTATCATGTTGAGGAATCATAGGGTAAAAACTCTCATGGTGGGTAACCTCCAAAAAGTATCATTGTTTGTAAATCCAACATTCTTGCCTACCCAAAATCCTCTTCTTTAAAACTTGTACTATGGTCATAACTTTATTCAATGAGTTCAATGTTTAATTATTTGAATACAAATAGAGGACCAAGAAGGTTCAGATTTGTAAAATCAATCTTTTCACATAATTCATTTAAATGATTTTGTATAGGATTCCCCATAAATAAAATTTTGAGGATAATTCAAATATAATAGAGCATCAATAGTATTATTCATTTTTAAATCTGTATACTTCATCACATATAATAAGGTCAAGTTTTGAAGATGTTATTATATTAGAATGTTTTTGAAATAGTTCATAAGATGTAATTAAATCAAAATAACATCACATCTACAAAATTCAAACCAAAATAACATCAAATCTCATATGTATATCATAATATATATCTTATCACTATTACCTATCATGTATATGTACCTCTAGGAAATAAAGTGATAACTTAAAATTAATACAATTACTTACTAAAAATACTACCATTACCCCAACCACTTGTAAGATGAAAGTTATCATGGATTAATAGTGATAATAATCATATATATCTTCCCTAATAAACCATTATAGCTTGATAACCTGATCTACATGTGCATTACTCTATGATCTAGTTATCAGCCTAAGATGCATGTGGATCTCTTTACTAATGTTGAGGTATTTCCTCTAGATATCATATCTTCCATCTACCTATTCCACTTATTTTTGTATTAATATTCATCTCACCACTCAGTGAGGCCTCACCAAAGATACCAATTTTAGCACTCCTTTCCCTCCTACATGATGTGTCTCTCTAACATGGTGTGCTTAGAATAGTATGACCATCAAATACATTTTTGGGTGTACAATCCCAAATTATATCAAGATGTGGTCACATGGATGTGGTTCCACCCACCACATGTAATTCCTAGTGATCCAACTCCATTCTTGTACCTTTACTATATTTAGACATGATAACCACACATATATAGTACACATATAAGACATCTATATAATCTAGTCCTGTTGCATGGTCTCTAATCTAGACATGTGTGGGATTGTGTGAACCATATGGCATTAAGCCCATGTTTTCACTAGTGGGAGTGTGTCATTTATATCTTGAGGTATCTCCATAGGTATGTACATGGGGAATCTCTCATATATCTAACTCATAGAAAGTATAATTAGCCCCATAGTCTATTGGCCTCTACATAAGATGTAAAATTCATGCACCAACTATGCCCAAATAATTGATCTTAAATCAAAAAAAAATTCATTCTAATAATTAAGTACTACAAAGTGATACTATATAATATAATGACCCATTTGACTCATGGCATAGAATATGTGCTATCATAAGTTTGATCAAGTCCTTCCAAATGTTACTTCCTAATTTTCTCACTAAGCTAATTTACCTATTTATCTATGGATTATTATAGTTTTTAATCGATTTGTTACCTTTTAACTAAATTTTAAGTCATATGTTGTTATGGGGAAAATGTATGTTACTTATATTTCATGATTTCATTATTATGAGTTGGCTAATTATAAATTTTGTATATAATGATTATATTACATTTATTGTTATAACATTATTTTATGATATATGTATCATGATGTATTTGACTAACTACCTTCTTGTCATGAGTTGGATGCATGAGAGTTCATCCCTCAAATCATGACAAAGGGAGAGCATCATCGAAGAAGGTGACATAGATGGAGATGGTGAAGGATGATAGAGGAACCATTAAACCCATGAACACACCATATTAAATTTAATATGTTAAATGTATTGTTAGAGTTAGTATGATTTGAAATTTAATTGCAGTTAGACACTAGAATTTTCATGTTTTAAAATGTTAGTACATAAACATGGAATAAATATTATATGTGATTAAATTTTGTATAACATACATCAACTTAGTGCTTTATGTTGTAGTATGATTATATTATGTTACTATACTCATTTTGTTTATGATTATGTGAACGTAAATATAATGGATGATATCTAAATACTATTATATATAGACTAGAAAAATGTCTTATCAATATTTCAAAACGTTAAGCTTGCTATTATTGATATTCAAGAATATCAATATATGCCAAGATATTAAAAAGACATATATATCCCATATACACTAAAAATGACAAACAATTATCTTGGCATAATTGAAAGTAATAATTGATTGTGTTAGAGGTATAATCACTAAGAGGGGGTGAATCAATGATGATAAATAATTTAATTCAATTTCTAAACCCTTCAAACATTTAAGCATTTAATAAAACCATTCATGAAGCATATAAGATGTTTATAGCAATGGACAATGAAGATAATGCAATATTACACACACAATACAAGATCTATGTGGGAAACCCTCTTGTGGAATAAAACCCACTCTCAAGCTTGAAAACATATGGACTACTTATCCAATAAGATGAAAAACATGAGATTGTTCAAGTTATTTAAACCAAAATTTAGTAAAACACCTATTTCATATGGAGCACCTACACCTAAGATGATCAAGTCCTTCTAACCACTTGTTAGTCAAGTCCTAACCAAATTTAGTGAAACTCCTATTTCACAAGGAGCACCTGCACCTAAGATGATCAAGTCCTTTTGACCACCTATTGGCTAAGTCCTTCTAACCTAGATGTTGAACACCCTCCCAACACCTATGAAATGAAAATATCCTAATCACTAATTTCCTACCAATCTAATGGATATATATAATGTATATTAGCGCTCTTTAACTATGCACACTACATAGGCTACATTCTGATCTACCTCTCAAATCAGCCACCAATCTCACACAGACATCATCTATCCTTCACTCATCCTAAATATTCAAACCTAAAAATACTTTACATAAAAAATATAACCTATAGGTCACACACATAATCATCAACCTACTATGCTCTACAACCCATCCACTAGGCATATACCCTTTCTTCTTTCTTTTGATCTTCAACTCTTACATACACATCTTTTCTCAAGTCTCACAAGTTTAGAAATCATCATCTTGATTTCACTATTTATATATCCTTCATTAATATCATGTTCACAACCTTCCTTATTGGCCACAACACATTAATTCACTCTTAAGTCATCTACATGAGTCACCTTTAAGTAGTGCCCTATTTTAAATAGGCTTAAGTGTCCTTTTAGGTCCTATGAAGACCCATTCACCTCTTTGACACTTATCCAAGACAACTTAGAACACAAGAACACTTTAACAATAATTATACCCATGAAACATGATCTATAGGTCCACCTTGAGTGACAACACCCATCATAACACCCTTTTGCTACAACACAATTAGCCCAAACATCATTATGTACATATGATCACCAAGAACAAACACATAATCAACTTCTAAGCCTTTTATCATAAAAAATATGATTGGTCAAACATCCATGATCCATATAGATGGTCCTCATGAATTATAAAACATTATATAACACTTATTTCATCTTAAAACATTGAAATATCATCAATAAAAAATCAATTACCCTTCTTAGGTTACTTGTAGAGCATGAACACATACATAGTGAACTTTGTATCTCAATAAATTTGACTGTGTAAACATTTAGACATTATAAATAGGTTCTCTATATTTTTATTTAATTATTATACAACTTTTATTATTACTACACCTTTGAATTAGTCCTAGATCAAAAGTTATGGCTCAAACACTACAAACTAGTTTTTCCTTTTGCTAAATTCAAATGCCAACAGTCACAGTTAAACATTAAACAATTTTATAACATCTCATTCCTTCTCATAAATTAAATTAATATTCATCATAAATATCCCTTGTAATTATCTTGGTATTTACCTTTGCTTTGTAAACATTGACCACTTGTCATCATCTGGATGTTTCTTGATAATTTGGAACAAATGTGCTCTATTGATCTCTATGGATTAACTAGGTCTTTATCTTGTAGCACTCACTTATGATATAATATTTAAGATTATAAATTTGTACCAATTATAATATATGAATTCATTTTTCACATTTTAATATTTTAATTCAACTTTCACCATCGATCTTATGATAGTATAAATGCTTGTGAACTATTGATCTTTTGTCCAAGCTCTGTGAATGTGACACATGTCACTAGAACATTAATCCTTTGACATATTAAATTTTAAGTAGACTATTAGATCAAGATATGTGATTTAATTCAAAAAATTATATATACTAACTAGATTACTTTAGACTTAAACAAATTTTATCTTGATGGTCTCTGGCCCATCATAGTCTGCAAGTACAACTTTGAAGATTTATATCTTGAGATAGAAACCATTTCAGGACTCTAAATATTTAGGGTATATTCTTGTAACTATATATAATATAACCATGAAAACATTTTATTACTTTTTAATTTCTAATTACTTTCACTAAATTCACAAACTTTCTAGTTCATTCATATCTACATGACGTGCAGTGATGGTCTGCCTAAGTATAAAAACTTAGTGAACTTTTATCTGAGAGGCCAACTTTGCACCCACATATCTTTAACTACGCTCAACCTCATGACCTAAAATTTAAACCATATCATATAATAACATAATGGAATCCATTCATAAATAAATTTTATCTTATGAACTTTACACATGTGAAATATAATGTCATCAATATGCCTACTTAGATTTTTCTATCATAGAACCAACTATGCCAAGATGAACATAATGAAGAACTAGATTAATACCATGTAGTTACACAAGCTATCTAATCATAATTAACCTATTATATTACCCCTCACATAGCATAAATAATTTATAACCATCCCTAATCATGCCAAAACTAAATATCAACCAAACCTACTTCAAGCATATTAGGACAAGCACACTGCACACTTTGTCATTGACATTTAGACTATCAAGACACTTCATCCAATCATCTATAAAATTTCATGAAATCATTGAAAACTCTAAAATAATATCCCCCTTTTTCATTGATATCAACACCCATCATAGAACTCACCTTACTTTTCTCTCTTTAAGCACTCTCATAATATAAACTTTCTCCCCCTTTGACACAATGACAAAGTGGGCACACACTGATCCTGAGGACCTAAAAAAACCACCAACATGAGAGTACCACCTTATAAATATGATACAAACTCCCCCTTACCTTGATTCTACCTCTTCTTTACCTTTACAACTTCCTCTTGATACTTGCCAATACTCTCTTCAACCAAGCACTTCAACCAATGAAGAAAGAACACATAAAAGAACTAAAATCTGATGTAACTCACCAAGAAACATCTGAGAGGGACTCCACCTAAGATATCTAAGACATTTCACCTATTTATCATCTTTATATCTCCATACACCATGAATAACCATCACATAGGATTACTAGCCTTCTCTCTTAAGCCACCTCTAGAGCAATATCATGAACTTGTTACTCCCCCTTAACCAAAATACCTTCTATTGATTCACAGAGAAATAAATGACACCCAAGCTTTATATTAGATACTCAAATGTATATTTTGACAATGGTTTTGTCATAATATCTAAAAATCTCTCTTTTTTAGGCACATACTCTAACTTAACACTTTAATTACTCACTTGTTCTCTCAATAAATGATATCTAATAGGAATGTGTTTAGTTTTTGAATGCATAACAAGATTATTTGAGATACTAATTACACTAGTATTATTACAATAGATATGAAAAGTTCCATTTTATCTTACCCTATAATATTACAAAATTTGTCTCATCCACATGACTTGTGTTCAATAAGAGGTAGTTGTTATATAATCAGCTTTTGTAGTTGATAGAGACACTGAGGCTTGCTTCTTGCTTAGCCAAGACACCAAGCATTCCCCCATGAGGAAGACCCCACCACTGGTACTCTATCTATCATCCACACATCCTACCTAATTTTCATTAGTATATTATTTCAAAGTGAATTATTTACTCTTGGGATACCATAAACCATACTCTAGGTTCCTTTGAGATATCTCAAGATCTTTCTGACTACTTTCAAATGAGATTCTTTAGGATCATCTTAAAACCTTCCTACAAGACCAATTTCTTACATGATATCAAGCCTAAAAGTAGTAGAGTAAAAAATACTTCCAATCATGGATCTATAAAAAGTTTGATCAGCTTTTGGTGAGTCATCTAGTTTACTTAACTTGTATTCTATGATCATTCGATTACCCATTAGTTTGCAATCCATAATGTCAAACTTCCTTAGAGTATTATTAATGTATTTATCTTGTGAAATGAATACCCTTGCATCAAGTTTGTTAATCTATAATCCTAATAATAAATAAATTTCTTCTAACATTGAAATTTCAAACTCAGTCTTCATAGTATCTACAAACTCTCTACTCATATTATCATTATCAGATCTAAAAACTATGTCATCAATATATACAACCACTATCAGTTGATTATTGTCTCCTATCTTAATGTATAAATTACTATCATCTACCCCTTTTACAAACATTAACTCAAAATATACTTATATAACATGTCATACCAAGTTCTAAGAGCTTGTTTAAGACCATAAAGAGCCTTCTTCAATTTATACACAAACTCTTGATTATTTGTCATGAAGTATTATTCAAGTAACTCAATGTAGACTTATTCTAAGTTACCATTCAAGAACGTATATTTCACATCCATTTTGTATACCTTAAAACCTTTGAAACTTGCATATGCCAAGAAGAGTCTAATTATTTCCATTCTTTCTATAGGAGAAAAAGTCTCATCAAAATTTATTCCTTCAACTTGAGCATATCTTTTACACATGTTCCTTGTGACTTATCCTTTCTCATTCATATTATTTTTGAAAACCCACTTGGTACTTATCACATTTTTATCTTTTATCCTAAGAACTAAATCCCATGTTTTATTCTTTACTATTTGATCAAGTTATTCATCCATTACACCATTTCAAAGTTCATCTTTGATAGCTTCCATGAATGTTTTAGGTTCAATAATGGATAACAAAGTTGAGCCTTGTTTATTCTGATTGATCAACATTCTCCTTCTAGTCTACAAACTTGCACTAACATTTCCAATAAATTAAGAGATTGGATGATCTTTTTGAATTATTCTAGATGGATATTTAGAGTCTTGTCTTTCTTCCTCCTCTTAATATTCATCATTTATTTGAATAGATAACTCATCATTATTTATAATAGAATTTTAAATTAAGTAACTTACCTTCAATTTTAGCTTTTTGACTCTACTTGTCTCATCTATCCTTACATTTTAACTTTAAACAATCTTGTGAATTCTATTGTTGAAGTACCTATAGAAAGTAATGATAAAAGAGTAACATAAGAAGATGCCCTCATCAGACCTTAAATCAAATTTTACAAGATTCTCTTCATCTCTTTTGATGAAGCACCTACTCCTAAACACTCTAAAATGTTTGGCATTAGCTACTTTATTCTTCCATAACTCATAAGGTGTCTTATCACCATTTACTCTAATTTGACACTTGTTCAAGATGTAAACTAAAGAGTTTTCTACCTCTTCCCAATAATGATCAGATAATTTGGCATCTTGAAGCATGGTTCTACTCATCTCTTAAACAATCCTATTCTTCCTTTCAAGAACACTAATTTATTATGGTGTTCTATTAGTAAAATATTATCTCTTTATCCCTTATTTTTGACAAAATCATCAAATTCATGAGACCAAAACTCACCTCCTATGTATGATCTTACACACTTGATCTTTGACGCTTTATCATTTTCCACAAGCACTTTGAATGCCATAAATCTTACAAAAGATTTTGATTTTTCATTAAGAAAAAATATTCAAGTCATCCTAGTAAAATCATCAATGAGAAGCATGAAGTAGCTATTACCTTGAATACTTTGAGTTCTCATAGGTCCACATAGATTAGTGTGGATCAACTATAATGGATTTATAGTGGATAACTCTTTGGATTTGTATCTTCTTTTGGTTTGCTTCCCATGAAGACATGCCTTGCAAAGAGAATGATGAATCTTATAAATCTTGGGCATATGCCTAATCAACCCCTTTGAACTAATCTTTACCATATTATCAAAATTTATATGTCCAAGCCTTCTATACCAAATCCAAAATTCTTATAATTGACTCATGAAGTACTCTTATTCTTGGATTTATGGAATACATACACATTGTTATCTATTTTATAAACATTTATAACTAATCTATCATATTTTGCCTTTCTTACTTCACATACATCATAATGAAAAGTTACAAAATTTCCTTGCTTACACATCTAGATCACACTTAAAATATTATGTTTAAAACCTTATACATATAATATAATCTCAGTCCTTGTATGATCATTATCCAAACTCACAGTACCTTTGCCAACTACGTTAGCATATTTGTTGTCACCAAACCTCACTAAAACTTGGTTGGTCTTCTTCAGAGAGATAAACTTTATTTTATCTCTTGTCATATGATTTGAGCATTCACTATCTATGAACCATATCTTATTACCATCTTCTTGAGTATTCAAGGATGATGGAACAAACATTAACTCTTCCTTTAGTGGATCTCTTAAATTTTGCTTTTTTTCTTCCTTAATCTTAGGCTCACTCTCCTCAAACCATTTGATGGTGTCAATGACTTGTATATACTTTTTCAAAAAAGATATTTTATAGTTATTATCTATATGACCTTGTTGGTTAAAATTTTAGCATGTGATATCTTTTTTGATCTCTGAAGAGAAAGCATAATCCTTATATCTATGACCAATTTGATTGTAAGAGAAGCAATACCCATTGAAGACATTGTTCATATTTAACCTTCCTTTCTCTTGACCATTACAAATCCATGAATTTTCATTCTTGACCCTTTTAGTGGAGATCAAATCCCTTTTTTCCTTGGATAAGATCACATTTAATTAAATCATGACTTTATTTTCCAATTTTTCTATCCTTTGGTTGAGACCTTTATCCATCATGACCTATAGATTTTTGACTATTTCTTCTAGATATTTCACTTGCATCTTCACATTATCCATGCTTGCATTGACATTTGACAAAGCACATACTAATTTGTCTTGAAGATAAGCTATAGTCTCTTTGTCAACCATTGTACCTTTGATCACCTTCAAGTGGTTAAACATGCAAGAAGGACTTACTATGATACCAATTATTAAAGGTAAAATCACTAAGAGGGTGGTGAATAAATGATAAAAATTATAATTCAATTTCCAAACCCTTCAAACACTTAAGCATTTAATACAACCATTCATGAAGCATAGAAAATGTTTATATAAATGAATAATGAAGATAATTCAAGATCACACACAAAACACAAGATCTATGTGGGAAACCCTCTTGGGGAATAAAACCCACTCTCACACCTACAAACACGTAGACTACTTATCTTATAAGATGATCACAAACATGAGACTGGTCAAGTCCTTATCACAAAAAATTAATGAAAAACCTATTTCACAAGGATCACTTACCCTTAGGATGATCAAGTCCTTATAACCACTTTTTGGTCATGTCCTTTTGACTAGCTTTATTGAAACACATGTTTCATAAGGAGCACCTTCCCCTAAGATGATCAAGTCCTTTTAACCACTTGTTGGTTAAGTCCTTCTAAACTATATGTTGAGAACCCTCCAAACACCTATGAAATAAAAATCTCTTGATCACTGATTTCTTGCCAATTTGATGGAGATATAATGTTATCAACTCTTTTCAACTATGCACACTACATAGTCCACACTCTAATCTACCTTTGAAATCAACCACCAAGATCACATAGACATAATTTATCCTTCACTCATCTTCAATATTCAAACCTATAAGAGCACTATATTTGACATAAAAATATAACCTAAAAGTCATATAGATAGTCATCAACCTACTCTACTCTACAACCCATCTACTGGGCACACACCCTTTCTTCTATTTTTTACTCCTCAACTCTCACATACACATCTTTTCTCAAGTCTCACAAGTCTATAAATCATCATCTTTGATTTCAATATTTATAGATACTTCATGAATATCATGTTCATAACCTTCCTTGTTAGCCACAACACATTCTTTCACTCTTAAGGAATCTACATGGGTCACCTTTAAGTAGTACCCTCTTTCAATAGGCCTAAGTGTCCTTTTAGGTCCTATGGAGACCCATTCACCTCTTTTACACTTATCTAAGCAAACTTATAACATAATAACACTTTAAAAATACTTATAACCTTGCCAAATGATCTATAATTCCACCTTAAGTGATAACATCTAACACAACACCCTTTTTCTACAACATAATTAACCCAAACATCATTTTGTACATATGATCACCAAGAATGAACATACAGTCAACTTATAAGCCTTTGATAATATATAATATGGATTGATAAAACCTTTATAAACCATACAAATGTTCCTAATGAAGTATAAAACATGCTAAAACACTTATTTCATCTTAAAACATTAAAATATCATCAAGAATAACTCAATTACCCTTCTCGAGTTACTTGTAGAGCATGAACACATACATAGTCAACTTTAGAGCTTAATAAATTTGACTATATAAACATTCAAACCTTATTAATATTTTATATGGATGAAAATTGAAGTCCTCTACAACTATAATTTTTTACTTCACCTTTGAATTCATCCTAGATCAAAAGTTATGGCTCAACCACTATAGACTAGTTTTTACCTTTGATAAATTCAAATGCCAATAGTCACAATTAAACATCGAACACTTTTCTAAGATATTATGCCCTCTCATAAATTGATATAATATTCATCATTGATATCCCTTATAATTATCTCAATATTTACATTTTTTATTTGTTAAACATCGGTAATTTGTCATCATCTCACTGCTTCCTGATAATTTAAAACTAATGTGCTCCATCAATCTCTATAAATTAACCAAGTCTTTATCTTGAAATGCTCACAATTGATATAAGATATGATATCCTAAAATTGTTCTAATTTGTATATCTATTTTACTTATACACATTTTACTCTTTTAATTTGACTCACATCATCGATCTTTTGACATTATGAATGCCTATGAACCATTGATCTTTTATCCAAGATCTGTGAATGTGACACATGTCACTATTGCATTCATTGTTTAACATATTGACTTTTACATTCACCATTGGATAAAGATCTATGATTTAAAATTCACCATTATATATACTAAATAGATGACCTCAAACTTCAATTTATTTTATCTTTATGGTCTCTAGCCCATCATAGTCTACAAGTGTAACTTTGAAGATTTATATCTCGATCTAGAAAACATTTCAAGACTCCAAATATTTAGGGTACACTATTGGCACTATAGAAAATATCACCATGAAATTTTTTTCCCACTATTGAATTTATAAGTACTTGAACTAAATTCAAAAACTTTTTGGTTCATTTATATCTACATGATGTGTAGTGATAGTCTAGCTAAGTATAGAAACTTAGTGAACTTCTATCCAAGAGGCTAACTTTGCACCTGCATATCTTTAGCTACGCTCAACCTCATGACATAAAATTTGAACCATATGATCTAATCTCATAGTTTAACCCATTCATATATCAATATTCTCTTTTAAAATTCACATGTGTGATATATAACATCATAATTATGCCTACTTAGATTTTTATGTCACATAACCAATTATGTCAAGATGAACATAATGAAGAATCAAATGAATACCATATACTTCCACAATCTTTCCAATCATATTTAACCTTTTATAAGAACCATCACATATGCTCAATACTTTAGACCCATCCCTAATCATGACAAAACTAAAGATTAACCAAGCCTACTTCAAGAATAATAGGATAAACACACTGCACACTGTGTCATTGACACTTATATTATCAAGACACTTCATCCACTCACCTAGACACCTCCATGACATCAATGATAACTCTCTAATATACTAGTCTATCATTTTTATAAAGAGATAAGTACCTTTATTTTTTTAAGGAGGTTGAATTATCCTAAACACTATCCTATGATCTAAGCCTAGTCTTTGATTGACATGCATAGACTACCTTGAGATTTAAAAGTGTTAGTTATCATTTTGAATAATGATGAAATTGGAATTATTTATTGGAATACTTAGGATTGTAACATAGTTGATCATGAAATAATTTTTAAAAAAAAATAAATGTTTAATAAAATTAAGTAAATATCAATTAAGATAGAGATTAAGGATTTCTAATATGGTTAATGGAAGTTAACTATGGGATTAGTTGAGTTTTATGAAAAAATTGGGATTATGCATGGATTGTGATTTGGAATGAATAGAGTCATGCAAAGTTTTAATGGAAAGAGTTTGATGAGGAGAATATAAGAAGAGGTGAGTCATGGAAGAGAAGAAAAGACGTGAAAGGGAAGAAGAAAAGTATAAAGTAGGGAGGAGAAGTAATTTTGACTCATAAATCTTCAATTTTGGAAGCAAAATAGAGGTTAGTAATGTTATCTACTATTCTATTATTAAGTAAGTTTTGTGTATGGTTCAAAGTAAGAGGGTTTATAAAGTGAATTTTTTATTTTCATAAGGATATAGGATTAGCTTTGTGGATGTCTTAGCCATCTACAGAGCTAATATGTCATCCTCTAAATCCTAATAATTTTAAATAGATTTGTTTGTATGTTCAAATTTAAGGGTTAAATAAAGTTGTTCTAGGTAATGGATTAATGCCCTAGCTTAGGAAAGAATTATAACTTGGGGAAATAGTTTGATATTTAGACATAACTTGATACTTGTTAATGTTTAAACATATTATATGCATACTTATGTAGTTAAATGAAATATTTATTATATAGACATAGTACTAAAATCTTGAGTATACAAAAATACTATATGTTGAATATAGTGTAACATATAGGACAACTATTGATTTAGGGGTTATTATGTAGGTAATTTGAATGCTTACATTTAACATAAAATAGTGTTTATCCATAACTATGACCTAGGTAAATTTTTAATAGGTCACATTTATCTATATGGAATATGTGTATTCTTATATAAACCCTAGATAACATTTAGATGGTTTCACAAAGGATTTCTGTGTAAATGTTTTATTGTGAATCTATTAGTGTTAATATACCCAATGATAATTGTGGTAAAAAAATAGAATATATACATATGTTTTAGTAAACTTCAGACATTTAGGACAATGAATAATATGTATACATTAAATTTATATTATTAGTTGAACAAAATTTAGAGATTGTGTATATACATGAAGATGTGAATATATATGAACAAATTATAAGTGTTAGGATTATGTAATATTGAAAATGGAATAAAGTATATATAAATGTATACATAAATAAGTGTTTGAAAAATATAAATAGAATATATGTTTATATTTACTCTCTGTGTTTATATCTAACATACAAAATTGTGATTATGCCAATAGATTGAACTTTAGTCATTGTTTTAAACACTATGAGTGTATATATATAAATTAACCTATTGATATGTATAAAAAAAATTAGTATATATATATATATATATATATATATATATATATATATATATATGGATGGACTATGAAAATATGTATAAAATATTATGGAAATATATATACACATAAATGGATTGTGTATTATAAAAACTAGGTTTAAATATGTTTGAACAGAGAATTTATGGACTGAGTATTTTTGACATTAAAATAGTGTATTTTTTATAGTGAATTTGACTTCTAAAACTATGAACTTATGAAGTAAAATGAGTCATATGTTGTAAATTATAATTATGAGAAATTGACTTAAATAGAAAACATAAATCACTATGTTAAGGATTATTGATTATTATCATTTGTTCTCTAAAACTCATATTAACGTATAATGACTTAAAATTGGGGAAATTATGGAGAACTTGAATTAGGAATGAAATATAAGCCTAATTGAAATTATATATCTTTTATGTTAAATAAGTAAAATAGGGGTTAAGGAAATATTAAGACCCTATTTGATTCTTAAATCCTTTTCTCATGAAAAGTTATTATCTTTTAAAATTTAAATGAATAATAAAAAGTGTTGTTAGTGGGCTAGAACAATAATTGTGTATTATATCATTTTTTTTATGAGGTATGCAATATACACAATGAATAAATATATGAAATAGACCTATAGGATAACTTAGTTTCTCATATATGTATATATCTTATATTTATGGAAGGGGATGCATGCCTATAATTATAGATTGAGACTAGTAAACTAAGTCATGAAATACTTAAAAATAGGAAACTATAATTATATGCATAAGGCCTCCTAAAATCATAACAAGTTTTGTAAATGAAATAATGTGTGTTTGTTTATGAGTTATTGATATTTTGATTATTTATGATTGTTGTTTGTAAATGAGTAAAATTAATAATATACTATGATATTATTATTTTTTTAACAATTAAATTTACTCAAATATTTTAGTAATGCAGTCTAAGTTTATATTTTAACCATTTGGTAATTAAACTTACTTGTTATGTCATTTATTATTGTGTAAAATAATATAGTAGAGATTCATTCATACATGTGATGGATGCTGGTAGAAATAATCTATATAAATGTGTTAGATATTTTTAACCAAATCTTGCATTACTATTTATAACTAAGAAGTGAGAAAGACTTCACTAGATTACTTAGCACCATCAATGCCATATGAAGGTAATTTAATCAAGTGGTGTGTATGAATTTAACTAATCCTAGTGATCAATAGTTATTTAAAAACTTTGTTGAAAGTAATGTTTAGATAAACATTGTCATTTTATATGTATGATTTACATATTTGTGCGATATCATGTTAGAACATATTTTCTTTATGGTACACAACATGTAGTAAAAAAATTATATCAAATGGGTACTAACATGTCTCTCTAGATTCCCACACTATAGTTATCTACCCATACATGAAGGGAGGGTTATTACCTATTTGGGGGATTGTGTAGGGGATTGATGGTTCATGGTTGGTATGGAAAATCACTCAGATGATGATTTCCCTCCCCATTATAGTACTTAATTAGAGACTACACTTGAGATTATTAGAGATATAAGAGTTAGAGTGACTCTATCTCTATGGAGAATTATATCTATTATTGTATTTATGTTAAGGCATAATGCTTATTAGAAATGTAATTGATTTATTATTATACATTAACATAAGTGGCTATATTAGTGTACCAATTGTTGATGTATTAAAGTGTATCATAGAGTTTATATAGTGTTTAAAATACTTCTTATTTCTAGATTCAAAGAATCTATTTCTTGAATTGTAATTTTGATATTCCTAATATATGTGGTAGAGTAGTGGCCAAGATATATAATTATTCACAAAATGAATATGTAAATGGTTGTTGGGAGCAACCATAGTCTTGAAGCTCATTGTGAAAGATGAAAGTAATCTGAACTAAGTTTAATGAATAATTATCAAAACCAAAAGTCTAATCCCTAATCTAGCATGAATATTTATAACAAAAATCTAAACTATAGTGATTTAATTAAAATAAAGAGAAAATAGGAAGGGTAGGGAATAAATAAAGATGTTTTTGACATTAATTCTAGACATCATGACAAAGCTTGTATTTCATCAAAGACATGCAATCAAACTAGCATATGACATGAAATTACAAAATGCATAGATTCTATCATATACCAAACAAATTTCTAAGGATATTTAAAACAATGTAAACAAAAAATCAAATTAATTTTAAATATTTACTTCCATGAAAAAATTGCATTTTCACATCTTCAATAAAAGTAAGGAAAATGAAATGAATCTATAATATTTTAGTCAACCTAGCATAAGCTCAAATTAAAAACTCTACATTCAATTATGCACATCTAGAATTCATAGAAGCAATTCAAATATAAACATCAAACTAGATACTTAAGGAATTAACCATGATAAAAAAAACAAAAAAATGTGAGATAATCTTTGTAAAATTCCCTTTCTTGCATTACTTGTTCTAAAATTTACTCAAAAGTTTTTATCTAAAAAATTCCTCCTTCATTACAATGACAATACCCCATTTTATAGGTAACCAATGAGGTATGTCAGTTAACCACTATCAAATGAGACTGATACAAGTTTCAAGGATAATTATCCTTCTACAACATTCTATAATCAATGAAAATTATCAAGTGAAATAACCTATAAACCATATGTGTTACAAATAGCCCATGATTTTACAAAATAAAATATTCTTTCTGATTATTTATATAGTTTCTATACAAGAGAATATTCTAAGTCAACTTAGTTGACTTTGGTATGCTCCTCTAGTTGTAAGCTTTTTCTTTTGCTCTAGTATCTTCGTGACTTTATCATGTTGCTCACCAATTAATCTAAAGTCGATAATTGGCTCCATGAACAATTCCTTTTCTTACCCTACCAACTCTTTGAAGTCTTTATCATCTCTGTGTAAGGCTTATTTAATTCTTCTAGAATTGTTAATCTTCTCCTTTGTTGATAGTATCATGTCCAAGATACATTAATTATATGCCCCTGTAGTGCCCTAGCTTTTATTCTTCACCTATTAGATGAATTGATAGCCTTATTTTTGGAATCCTCATTAGTTATCAAGCCCATAAGACTGAGTATGGTTGGATCCTTTATTAGGCTCTCTAGTACTTACACCATTTTATTCTCTAACTGCTTGCAATCATTGAAATTCCCTCCATGTCTTTGGACCATTTATTCACATCTGTTATCTTTTCAAACAAGATAATCATGGCCATATTCAAATATTATAGGCTAACCATTATAAAGTTAGGAATTTTGCCTTCTATCAATATCCTAATCAATTATTTTACCTTATTCTTTAAAGTTTTCCATTGATTGACCTATATCATAGCCATGGAGTGCTTATTTCTCACCACATCTTATTTGGATCTGATTATCTTTAGAGAACCATATGTTTCATAGATATATTATTTAAAGATATTAACAATGTTCCCTAAAACTGATATGATAGATTTTTCCTCTAGATTTTTTTTCCTACTTCAAGCCCTTTATGGTAGCTTGTAACATTTCTTCCCAAGATTGTACTAAGTCTAGGACATCTTCTTTATAAATAGGCTCCTCCCCTAGTCTTTGTCCTTTCTTTTGAGTTAAATGAGTCAAAGGTTTAAACTTTTAGAGTAAAACTTCTTCACCACCTTCCATGACTAGTGTCTCAGTAACCCTTTGTAATCCAGTAGTATTTGGATCATATTTGAACCCAATTGAAGATTGGCCCATATGCTTACTTAGGACCCTTATGTATATGTCAACTAACTGAATTGGAATAGCTAATCTATTTATCTATTCTTCTTGTAAATAAATGATCCAAAAGTTCAATTCTTATTTCATAGGGATGTTAATAACTTTTACAAGAGCCCATGGATGATATGCAATAGGTAGTTTATGTAACCTTGGTTTATAAATGAACCATTCAAGAATAGTTGGTCCATATATGATGTTCTCCTCACTAAACAAATTGACATTCTCCAAAGGTGGTGTGATGGCCACTTTTAGCTTCTTATCTTTTGAGACAATGGTAGTCTTAGCTTTCCTCTTGGGAGTGTTAATGGATACTAAGTCTAAATACTTATGTTTCTCCTTATCCTATTTAGTTTACTCAATACTTGTCTCTTTTGCATCTAAATCTATATCATATGTCATAGATAAAATCTTTAATTCATCTTTGACAGACTCATGAGGATCTAGAGCTATCATATGAACCTATTATTGAAGTTAATCTTACTCTAATGTTCTAGAAGATTCAGGAGCTAATGAACTATAAGCAATTTCACATGGCCTTCTCTCTTCAGGCTTATGTTCTACTTGTGTATCTACTGATGGAAGTTTAGAATAATTAATATCTATCAAATAATATTTCCTATGACCTAATTGCCACCTATCCTCCATATTTTGACCTTTATTCAATCTAGAATTTAGCTTTATATTATGTTATTTTAATATTCTAGTGACCTCATAGTAAGTAGATGCCTTAGTGTATATAAAATAAAATGCACTGGGCTCATGCTCATAATGTATATTCAAAATACATTTGATCCTTAAATGTTCTTTTACCATATGATAGGGGTCCCATTGTTTATGATCATCAATCTATAAGTTAAAATATAGTCTGTGATTTGATGCAACCTCAATATGATCTCATTGTCTGAATATGGTTTTGACAATTATCATGGGAAAACTATGTAGAAGTCCCTTCTTCTTAGTTTTACATATCCCATCTATCCCATTTAATAATCAATATGCCACCTCTTGTTCTACTAACTTTTTAGGTATATGAATTGGTAGTTTGAGAGGGGTAGTTTGAGTTCCTTTAATCTTTATAACTATGAAATTAGGATGCATACATATGTCTCCTATGGCTTTAATAGACTTCTTGATTAAAGATATTATCTCATCATATAAATACATATATAACTTGGCTCAATGCAGGGTAAACACAACCATAGATAAACTAAATATGGTCTTTATACTTATAGATGTGTAATTTGGAATAATACTAGGAAATAGTTTTCATGCCATTAGGAGACCATTCTCTTTAATTTAGGATCTTGGTGGTTGGAAATAGGGTATCTAATAGATAATACATCATGTAAAATTTAGTCCTTTTCTTATTCTTGATCCTATATATCTATCTGCTTAGGGAGCTACTAATAATTTAACCTAATAAAGGAACCAACACTTCTTTATTGATGAAATATACCATAGAGACCCACATTAGTTCAACATGTGTTTTATGTGAAAATATTTAAAAAAAATTTAACATTATCATGACCATCCTAACTCTAGGTCTAAATTGACTAACAAAGGTTTTCTTTGTAGGACGTACAATAACTTTATTGATTACTTCCAGCCATTTGGATAGGATATCCATCATGTTATGCTTATTGTCCCATGAATTAATGGAGGTTATTTAAATATAGGGTTTGGGTATATTATATTAATATTAAAAGTCCATTGGGGTTATGTAAGTAATTTTCCTCAAACTAAGTTCATTAATCAACATACGCTTGTCTATTTTAGTTTCTTTGAAAATTGGACCAAGTACAATGATACAGTGAAGTACCTCTATTTTAGTAGTAGCATAATGTAGTAAAATAATATAAATGGACACAAATCATCATATATTCTCTTCATTTAGATGATCTTCTCTTGTTCTTTGGTTATAACTCCCTAGTTCTCAATTGTTTAGAATAGCTGTGAGCAATTATTGTCCCCTATATTTAATGAAGTAGATACAAATTCCATGTCCTTGAAAACTCATCCCTTTGCATCTTATGATAGATATAACTCAATAATTTAATTTTAAATGTGTCCATGTGTCACCATTTCTATAATCCTAATTAAATTATCCTTTTTCAAATGACAATTCAAATCTCTTGGTTCAACATAGTGAATCTAGGATTAATATAGGGATTTCCATAGGTTTTAAGGATTTCTAGAGGTTTATGTAGTGATTTAATGGTGGAAATCAAGTTTTAATATAATCTTTGGTGACTTAGATTGAATTTGGATCATGCATTTATATCTTCATGTGATCAGGTCCACAAGATCTTTGAATATGATATGTATGCCTATGTGGCATCACCTTGTCATGTTGCTCATTTATTTTTTAAATTATTATCATTATCTCCTTGGATACGTGTCATCACCTCATGTAATATTTAAATATTAATCAAATTCATATCATTTATCATTATTGACTCACTTGAACATGAGCCATCAATCTCTATTTACTTAATCAAATGCATGTCTTTGATCTTTATCAAGAGTCTCCTAGACTTGAATTTCATAGTGGTCATCGAAATTTGATCTTGGTTTATGAGATTATGCCATTTGGTATAATCTTGTCCTCTCTATGTACTTTATAGATAGTCTTCATCACTTTAATGCTCGTGTACCATGTGGCAACATTTCATGCAATCTGAGCTCTTTGACTTCTTGACTCATTTCACACCATTGATCTTCATCTATAAGATTAAACACATATCATTGATCTTGATCTAAGTGATTAAATGTGCACTATTGATCTTTGAGGTATATGCCTAGATGTAAGCCATTGATTTGTTATTTATACATTTGATTAAATAAAGACCATTTATTTGTATGTAGTTCACCATCATTATGACACTTGTCACTATTGCATTCAATCTTTTGACATTTTGACTTCAATCTCCTCGACAATCAGGATTTATACTATTGAATGTTCATCGTTGATCTATGATTTAGGGGATTTTGACTTGATGACTTTGGAGAATTACCCACTTACCATTGATCCTAGATTTGACCTCTCAATATTTTACCACTTGGAAACACCATGTTTAATTCATTCTTATGATCAATAAAATAAAAATAATAAGCATTTAGGACATATAAAGATAGTATAAACTTTAGACCAAAGTTTTAATGAATTAATAAAATCAATTAGAACTTAGGCTAAAACTAAGACTTAGTCGAGAATAAAGTGACATGTTGATAATGTAAATCCGTTTTAATAGGAACCGAGGCTAAAGTCTTTAGACTAAGGTTTTAATTATCATTTAAACATGGATTTAATTAATTCTATAAAGACCAAAGGTTAATAAAAAGGGTTAAATTGATCATTGAAGCATAAACCATAAACATTAATTCATTTTAATGAAGATCTATTAAACCTACAACATGGAAACACATGAAGAAAATGTTAGCAACATTAGATAAAGTCAAAGAAAGATTATGAGCTAACATGCCAATGGAATCTAAAGCAAAACATGATATTCAATAGTGTATTTTGATCAATTTGAGTGTTAATTTAGAGCATAATTTAAAAAATTGAAGGCTTCTCATTTTTTAGAAATGGGGGTATGTTGACCTCAACAAATGGTGACTTATGGGGGAAATATTACAAAATGTTAGGACTCAGTTACTCTTGGTTTAAACTAATAACTAGACTAATAATTGCACATGATCAAGTACCATTATTAATATTAGTTCATAATTGAAATAAGTCTTACAAATGAAGAATTAGATTCAAACCTCAAAACTCAGTCATGTTGTGTGTGTGTTTTGATTCATTTACTAATTGCCATGAGATTCAAAAGATAAATTCTAAATTTCATGACCTTAATCATTAACATAGACTTTCAAAATATTTATAAATTCATTATGAATCATGATTTATGAAAAGGGAAAGATTAGGCATTGCTTTATTACTAGCCAGGTGTCCATAGCTATGATAGAGATACCTTTGGATCCACTCTAGGCCTTGATCTAATGTCATCTAGGTGTTCATAGCCCCAGTAGAGGTTACCAAAATCACCTTTTCTTAGAAATATTTTTAATTTTAAATAAGACTCTTATTTTTTTGCATTTTTCAAATATGCTTAGCTTTTTAACAAAATTTGGGAACTAGAATTAGCCAGGTTTTTAGGATTTTGTCATATGCTTGATTTTTAGACAATCATCCTTAGTTATAAACTTCATCCTAAGAAATATTATTATTTAAGTCTTAACATGACTTTATCATAATAATTCAAACTTTCACTCAACATATTCAATCCTTATTAGAGTCAAACTTAGAACAAAATAAGGTTTAAGATTTTCAAGGAACAATTAATCTATATATCAATCTTCACCAATTTCTTATAATCATAACATTAAACTCAAAATTTTGAAAATCCATTATCAACCAATGTTTAAGAATCACACCTACATTCTTGATTTAAAAATTTATTTTTTTTGGAGCATTTAAATGGATAAGAGAGCTTGAAAACTTGTCTTTGAAAAGACTTATTGAAACAAAGAATAAATCAAAAAAAAAAACACAAGAAGAAAAAAATATTTAAAAATAAGGGACAAGAAATAAACTAATATAAACCTACCAATACTAACTCTAACTAATCTTACAAGTTACTCCATAAATACTTTGAGGTGTAATTATAGAGAATTAATGTTTGATATATTTCCTATTTGTTGGTAAAGTGAACTCTACTCCCTACAAGTCTTTGAGCTTAAAGGTGTTATCTCCCAATGTCCCAATAAATTGATAAGGACCAATCCACAAAGGAGTGAATTTCCCATGTTTTCCTTTAGTCTCAAATGCTTTGTGCCATAGGAGAACTAGGTCTCCTTGCCTAAACACCTTAATATTTGAACATTTGTCAAACCATCTTTTGACAATGGTTTGATGTCTACTAAAGTTGTAAAATGTTTTTTCTCTTTCATCCTCCATTTTTATGATATCAAACAACCTAATATTAGCATATTCTTGATCTTCTTCCATATACTCTTGCATAAACTTGTAAGTTGGCAATTTGAGAGCAACTGGAAATATTGGTTCTTAACCATATACCAATAGAAAATATGATGTTTTCAGTGATTGTTTTAGTATATTTATATCTTCCCAAAGAGCATATTTAATAAAAAATTTCCATGTTCCTGGTTTTTGAGCTACAGATATTTTAATTGCTTTCATCAAATTTTTCTTGGTAGACTCTGAAACTCCATTATCTTGAGGATAATGGTTTGACTAAAAATTAAGAGTTATTTTGTTATCATAGGCCCACTCAATCATATATATATAGATATAAATATTGATCCATTGTCACATACCAATGATACCAGTGTCCTAAATCTGGTATGAATGTTCTCTTCTAAGAACTTGGTAACATCTTTAGTTCTACATTATTTGGTTGCTAATACCTTTTTCCATCTTGTAAAATAATCAATAATAGTAATAAAATATTTATGTCCATATGAATAATTGGGTTTAATAACCCCCAAAAATTAAAAACCCCATTGAGAAAAAGGTTTGTTGAATAACACTGGCTTTAATGGTATAGCTACTTTTGGTTCCTTGGTATTAAAAATCTAACATTGATGACATTCTCTAATATGCTCATGTGCATCCTTGAATATTATTGGACAATAATATTCTACCCTCAAGATATTTTAAGATGTTTTATTATTAGAGGGGTGTCCACTCCTAATTTTCTCATGAAAATTACTCAATATTTCAACTACTTCTTTTGAAACACATCTCAAGTATATACTTTCAGAGCTCTTCCTATATAGTATCCCATCCTTAATCAAGAAATGAGCTGATTTGAGCCTCAAATATTTTATTTTCTCTCTTCTCATACTTTCAAGATAATAACTATTGATAAGGAAATGAATGATTACATCATACCAATCATTTGGTTGAAATTGTTGTTGATCAACCTATATAATACTCAAACTAGGATTAGTGTTAATAATTAATTGAATCAATCCTTAACATCTCACTAATTTGGTAGTTTTAATTTCAAGATCATAATATTAGAGTATAGACATCCAATTACCTCTTCTCTCTCCTAATTCACATTTACTAATCATATGTTTAGTGGTAAGGTCTGGCAATATTACATGCACTTTATTCCTAAGAATATAGTGTCTAAAATTTTTAACCACCTTAACTAAAGCAAATATATGTTTATCAATTAGAAAATAGTTTAAATCAACATTATTAAATTTTTCACTCATAAATATAATTTAATGTTCACATTTATCTATTTTTTGAGTTACAATAGTTATTTTAGTATGTTCAGAAGAAAATGAATAAAGATAAAAATCTTTTGTAAAATTAAGGCTTATCAACACAAGGGCATGTCCTATTACTTATTTAATATCCTTGAAGTATTTCTTCATTTATTTATTCTATATGACCTTTGCATCCTTATTCATCATGTCATTAAGTGGTTTCACAATTATTGTAAAACTAGAAATGAATTTTCTTACAAAATTGATTTTCCTAAAGAAAGACTTTAATTCTTTTCTATTTTTGGGGGGCTCTATCTTAGATATGGAATTAAATCTATCAGGATCTATATAAATCCCATCTTTGATTATAACATGTCTTAGTAATTTCCCTTTATTTACACAAAAAAATGCTTTTCTTAAGATTAAGGAAAATTCTATACCTTCTACAATGTTCAAATACTTGTTGTAAATGAATTATATGATCTTCTATGTTCTTATAAAACATAGTTAGGTCACACATATATATAATAATGCATTTACCTATGAGACCTTAAAGGGCATGGTCCATATCTCTTTAAAAGGTATCTCCTAGATTGATGGGTCTAAAAGACATCCTTTTGTAAGTAAAAGTGCCCCACTTTGTAGTGAATGTAGTCTTCATTATATCTTTCTTATTAACAAGTACTTGATTGTGACCTAAAAAACCATCTACAAAAAAACATCATGGCAAAACTAGTAACAATTTGAATCACTTGGTTAAGGGATAGAAAAGGATAATTATCCTTTTCAGAAGATTTATTCAAGTTTCTAAAATCTATGTATAATCTAATCTCTCCATTTTTATTTATAAATCCTATTAAGTTAGATACCCAATTAGAATTTCTAATTGGAAAAATTATTTTTGCATCTAATAGCTTCTTGACCTCTTTATAAATCAATGACTCTAAAATAAGATTAACTAGTCTTTGTTTTTGCCTAAATGGTTTACAAGCTTCTTTTAAGGGAATAGTATGGGTAAAGACTCTAGGATCAAATATCTTCGAGTCTTTATAGGACCATGTAATGACATCCTTATACTTGGTCAACAAGTCTTTATCCTTTCTAGACCATTCATTTGTGCATGCTATACCAATGTTTACTATCTATGGTTGACCTTGAGTTCTTATGTCAACTACATTATAATATTTCCCATTCACACTGGGAAATTTAGTAGTTTTAGCTAGTTCATATTTATCAATAGTCTTTCTAGGGTAATCATGACTTTAGGAATATTGATTGCATTCAATTATATTATATTTTCATTAATTCTATCATCAAGAGAATTTTCATTGACTTCATCAATAATATGATATTCAAATACTCTTGAGTTGTTCATGAATTCTATGATATATTGGTCATCATTGAACACTTATAAATTATTAACATTATCAAGTACAGAGGGACATAGGATTGGTTCAATATTAAGCCTTTAATAATATTGATTTGGTATAAGGTTAGTTGTAGCTAAAGTTAGTTCATTAGCATACTAGTTTCCTTCTCTAAGGGTTGAAGGAATGTTGAAAGTATCAAAGTAATCTATCAAGTCCCATACTCTAAACTTGTATTTATTAATATATGACCATTTTCATTGGTATTTAATCTTAACCTAATTAAATATTAGTTTATAATCATCATATACTAGTAGTTATTTGACCTTGTGTTTGATAGAAAATTATAATCCTAAGATTAATGCTTCATATTCTACCAAATTATTAGTGTAAGGAAACTGAAGTTGTAAAAAGAAACATATTATTTCACAAATGGGATTGATTAAGACTACTCCAACTCTAGATCCATATTTGTATCTATCCCATCAACATATAATTTCCAAAGTTTAGGCATATCATGATAATATTTATAATTACATACCTAAGGAATGTCAAGTGTGTAGACTCCTAGATCAAAATTAACCATGTTAACTTTTTCATTAGCTACATTGTATTAAGTGATCATGTGCTTCATTTTTTTTCCCTTTCAATTTAAATTTGATTAGGAACTCCCCTCCATGGTAGCCACATATGAGATATTTTATTTGACATGTATCCATTCAAATATTTGGTCCAATACCTACTAAGCAACATCCCATAAACATCTAAAATGTCCACAACTTGAATATCTATGAATTTCTACACTCTTGGCTCTAAATTATGTTTCATATGAACATTTAATAATTCACCAATTAATTTAACTCTAGATTTTTCTAATTGAGTAACTACTCTATTAGACTTAATAGGAGTTAAACCAAGCTTTTCACAAATACCTTTTGGCATGATACTTACATAGGCACCTGAATCTAATAGACAATTATGAAATTTTTTACCAAAAAATCTAATTATTAGTAAGAAAGGTGGAACCTCTACTTTGTTCTTATACATCACTACATTGGCATTTGTAGCATTTTGTGATTTACTAGGTTTTTTGATTAAAGATTCTAGAAACAAATCTCTTTGTTTAGTAATTTGAGTCAATTCATGTAAAGTGATATTAACTTTAATAACTTTCATATCATCTACTATATTGTATCCATTCCTAGTAGAATAAATGGATGAATCAACATTATTACTAGAGTTACTTCCCTTTGGAGGTTGAAGATTATTATCATCTTTAGGATTAGGACAAGTATCAATGTTATTTGGTGGAGTTGAACTAGTCAATGGTTTCTTTTGTTCTCTATTTCTCAATGCATGTCTTCTTTAGATACTATTAAAAATCATGAATCTCCTTTGGATTATCTTTAGGTTCAGTCTCATATTGGAAAATAAAATCAAATATCTCCACCATAAGAGTTATGTCAGAAGATTTATATGAATTTGAAGAACCAGATGTACCTAAAACATTATATTTGTTAGGCATAACTTCAAATGTGTCCAATTCATCTTGAAAAAATTAAAAACCATTACAAAATTCTATACAATAACTCACCATGATTTAAAGTGTTATGAACTATGCAATAATCAGCTAAAGCTACATCATAATTGTTCATTTTAGGAATTTTTTTATTGGAAAATGACTTAGTGTTATTGTTGTTGTTGATGTTATTATGAAACTAGTTTGTAGGTTTATTGAACCTCTGATAAGAATATTTTTTGTTAGATTTTTATCTAGTGTTACCTACTTATCTTTGTAACTAAATAAAATGAGTGCTCAATTTTTGAACCATTTTGAGTATGGAGTCATTTTATTCTTAGGTGCCTCTAAATTGTGGACTTCAGTACTACTAATAACTATTGGCACCATATCTCTTTGATCATGTGGATGAGATCCACTTGTAGTGTTATTTAAGAATCTTAGGTTTTGACTAGAATGAACATGACTAAAAGGTAATTAGTTTAAAACTAGTGTTTGATTTAAATCAGACATGTTTTGATTAGAATTTAGAATGAAATTTAGCATAGTCAAATTAGGATTGACATTAGGGATAACATATGCTAATTGACTTTGGGGTTGCATTTGATCACTAATTTTAATAGATTTAATATAAGCCAAGGTTAATGTATTTATGACTCTAACAAATCTTTTTGAAAAATATAGAAGTCATTAGATCTAAAACATCCTTGTAAATATCTAAATCTAAAACTTCATTAGGCCTATAGGGATCTATAGTTATAATAACCATCTTTTTAAATATAGAATTTAAATATCTAATGGTTTCATTTGAATCTCTCTTCACCATAGCAATTTTTTTATAAAGGAAACAAGGACTGATGACCTTTCCAAACTGATCAAAGAAATAACTAGTGAAATCATTCGAACTAGTAATGTAATTTTCAATAATATTAAGGAACCAATCATATGCTACATCTCTAAAAGTAAAAGAAAACAATCTATAAGAAACATCTTCATGAAAAACATTTAACAATATTAAAACAACCTTAAAAGACTTGATACATTATTTAATAATAACCAAACATGTATGACTTAAAGAAGGTTAATATTTCTCAAGGTTTATAGATAAGTCATGTACCTGACCAATCACATTAATAGAAGATATAACCAACCAATCCATACCTTGATGAGGATTGTGTTGGTTCTTAGTTGTACACCTCTCTAATCTAGCCTTGCACACTTGAAAGAAATGGTAAGCAATGATGAGAAAATCACCAGAATGTCATTGTAACTAGGGAAGGATTTAGCATCAAGAATGGACTAGACTAGAAAAAATGCCTGAGAGGCAACTACAAAGGGTATGGTTAAGTCCTTGCTACTTTTGGCTCTACCCAAACCAGAGTGAGATAACCTATGGGGTAGCTTGCTCACATGGAGGAATTTTATGCTTTAGTCTCCATGGGGATTCTTGGTACAAGGGGAAATATGACCAAAGCATAACCAAGTTTTCACACTTCACCCATGAAGGGTTGTCACATGAAATGCACAATTTTTTTATGTCATACACATGCTACTAAAGATAGATGAAAGGATGAATGCAATCTTCACTTTTATAAAATATTCAAAAATAGGGGTTAAATGGAAAATTGTAGTGTTAGGATTTAGATCACAAACTACAAATGCAATTCAAATATGCAATATCTTATGCATTTACAAGGCAAACAACACTTATAGTATGCAAAGGGTGTGCTAAATATAGGGTAGGATATGGTAGGATATTTTATATTTGATTATAGAATAGAGGGTGGTGTGTTGGTGGATTCCAAACAATAGAGTATCTAAAATTATTTCAAGAAAATTTTCTTTATTAAAGACACACAAAACATTTCAAATGTAAGATAGTGACAAAAATCAAATGATCCTTGAGAGACTACAACATACACTGAAGCTAGAACCCCAAAAATGTTTTCTAGATAAATTCATGAATCAATGGAGTCCTTAAAAGGTATTAAATCATAAATTTCTAAATATAACTACAAAAAGGGATTTATAAACTAGGTGCATGCTCAGAATGACAACCAGTAATGAACATAGACCCAAATATCCAATCAACATAACTTACAAATCATATTATTGTATTTCATTACTAGAATATAGTAAAGAGACACAAATATTTTCCATAGGCTTAAAAATAAATATTATAGACATCAACACTTTATAAATTTACCATAGGGATAGGCATGGTGAGATTTCTCTTTTAAGAAGGGAGACATAAACATGCTCTCAAATCCTACTAATGGTTGTATAGATGTTACCACCTTAATAAGGGAGACATAGTCTACAAACAACACTTAATCCCAAAAAAATTTATGTAAAGCCTAGACTTAGAAGAAATGGATGCCTAAAATGACCTATATCAACCCAAAAGCCAATAACAACCAATAACCTCTAAATAGAAGACAATCCTTTTATTTATACATTTTTATTACTTCCCAAATATGGGACCATGGGCTGCAATTTTCAAAATTTTCATAACAAAATTTTCTAGTCTTATTGAGATGCTCCCAGTCAGAAAATGCCTTTTGCCATGCCTGAGATATTCATTGATTTCCAAGACAAATCATTTTTGCAACTACCTTCACAAAGAATGATGAGGACTTGTAACCACCTAAAATAAACTACTTGATTTCTTGGCTAGAAATTCCCCTTACATGAGTTAGAAGAAGAATATTCATTTTAGGATCCAAAAAAACCATCTTTATTTTAAATAACCACCTAGAAATGCCCTTTGAAAAATTATTAGCATAGCTAGAACCACCTAGGTAGCTTCCCTTCATCTTATGCACACCATGGAACAACATGCTCTTGCAATGATTTCTTAGGAATATTCTAGATCTATGGTCATTTGAGTAATCTTTCCTTGGAGTGGCCCACCTAGATCTTACAAACTTGTAATATCTTTCCATGGAGGACTTGGGACAAAATAAAGCAAGTGAAAATACATCTTAGCTTTAATTTACCCTTTTTACTTTTTGGGCCTTCAGGGACCCTTTGCTCCTTGCCCATCAAAAGGCAAGTGAGGTAAGCTTTAAAAAATGATCAGATCTTAAAAATCTTGAGGACCTACCACATGTCATTCATTCATCTCATTGGGAAATTATTCACCTTTATACCATTCTTTTAATTCTTATGGTTATGCCATTTTTCACCCTCATGGGCTCTCTAAGCTCTATTGAATAGTCATCAGTGACTTCATACTATTAGATCACCTAGTCATATTAAAGTGTGAGTCATTCATACTATAAGGAAATGCTTGAGATATAACCTTATGACACATAGCTACACCACCTATCTTTCTTGCATTTACTTGTAGGATCTTTGACTTTTTAACCTTAGCTTTAGTCTATTGGATCTAGCTGGGAAAGTAAATGTACTCCATTTGATCATGATCTAAGGGGCAAAGCATGATTAGATACCACCTCATCCTTGGCCTTGAGGGTATGCAACTTGATATCCCCATAGACTTCCTAGATCCCTTTGACCATTCAACCTTGATCGCACACCATCATATCATTTTGCTTTGAATAAGTGAATACCATTAGATCTACCCTATTTGAAAAGAAATGGATACTTCATAGCATATAAAAATGATGCTCACATGACCATCCCAAACATTTTAATCCCAATGGCTAGTCCTTATAGCTTAAAGTTGATGTTTGCATGCCTGTCAAAATATGTCTATAAGACTGTCAATTACAATTTGAAAATATTATTTTGAGGAATTTACTCTATGGTAATTTGTCTAAGACTTTGTTTTTGGTATTATTTTTTTCTTTGGAACTTATGATTTGGGATTTTCTTTGGCATAATTTTCCTATAACAATTCTTCTAGGTACTCTGTTGGGATAATTATTTCAAACAAAATGTCCAAGATAATTTCCTCGATGTATTTGAATTCACACTTTTCTTGCAAGAATAGAGCCTCTATATTTTCACCTTCATTTAAATAATTATTTTAGATATTTTTTCCAAAACAATCCCTTAAATAAAATAGTCTCTTACACTTTTGCCAAAGGATTTGGGCCTCTAAGCTCCTTTTCCTTTATCAGGACAATTGTTTTGGACAATTTGTCTAAATCAATTTCCCTATAGAAATTAACCTTAGTACTTCTCCTGAAGAAATGTAATTCCTTTAGAATCTTTTCTCAAGAAAAATGTCCAAAGGATATAGACCTCTACCCTATAGCAATTTTGCAAAAATAATCTTTTAAGCACTTGAACTAACCTTCATAATTTTTTTAAGGGCACCTACCCCACAAAAAATCCATTCAAAATTTTAGAATGGTCCTTCAATCTCTTAAAAGTTCCCTTCAGAACTATTGAAAGTGTCCTCCATCTTCATAAAGTTCCCTTTGAGATTTTTGATAATGTCCTTCATGATCTAGACTTATCTTTTAGACATTTTGTACATACCCTTCAGGAATTTTGCAAAGGCAAAGGCCCAGAGGTAATAATACTTTAGAAATTTTTCAAAGGCAAAATGACCCTCCAAAATTCTTGAAAATTTCCTTCAAGATTTTTGGAAAGTGTCCTCTCTCCTTTCAAAAGTACTCTTTAGGAATTTTTCAAGGAAAAAATGCCCGAAGGAAATAATCCTTTAGACATTTTTCAAAGGTAAAATGGCCCTTCAATATTTTTGGAAAGTACCTTAGCCAAAACAAATGACCTTACAATTCATTTGGGACTTTTGTATTGTAAAAATGCCTAAAGGGCAAGTGTCTATAATTTCTACCATAGACAAAAAGTCCAAAACAAATTACCCTATACCAATGAGATAACCCTTCAAAAATTTTGTAAAATACTTAGCCTGAAAGTAATAAGATATGAATTCCTTCAAAACTTTTATAAAATACAAAATGCTAATATAAATAATTCTTCAAACTTTCTATATGAGATAAAAAAGTTAAAAAACCTATTTTTGTTGGACATTGCATTCATGTAGAAGGCCTAAGAAAGTCTATGAGAAAGAACACCTTCACCAACCAAAGATAAGACAAAGGACTTAACAAAAATATCCCAAATATTTTTATGTTGAATAGGGAATAAATTACTTGGTGTAGATTTGAGCTCCAACATTGGCTCTTACTTGGGGACGTGTACCCCTAATAGGTACACAAAGAACACTAAACCAAATGTCTATCCATTGGGCCATGAAATCAAAGAGATTGCAATAAAGGCAAGAATAACACACCATGGGTGAAAAAATTACAATGAGGCATTTAAATACAACCAAGAAGGAAAATGAAAAAAACAATCTATATAAACACAACCCTAAACAAGGAAACAAAACACAAAGTGACTATACAACATGTACATATTTACATAGTCTAATATGGGCTTAATCCAAAAAGTGCTTGAGGTGTTTTCCATTAATTGGTAGTTCTAATATTTATCCATCAATATCTTTGACATAAAATGTATGGTTCCATATTTGATAATCAATGGTGTAAGGACCCATCCATAAAGAATCAAATTTGCCATGTTTTTCATTATCTTCATGTCTACTATCCTAGAGTAGGACCATATCACCAATATGATAAGCTCTCAAGGTGGCCTTTTTGTCAAAATTATTTTAGAGATTTTCCTTTAAATTTAAATGCTATTCATGAGCTTGTCTACAAGATTCATCAAGATCTACAATCTGGTTGATTCCTTCCTTATAGTGTTTTACTTTTCCTTCATCCTCAGTCATCTATTACATAAACTAATAAGTAGGTAAATGTAGATTAAGGGGTAAAATAGATTTAACTCCATAAACAAGCTCAAAGGGTATTTTTATAGTAGACCTTTAAAGAGTCAACATATCATCCTAGACAATAAACTTTAATTGCTCACCCCATTTCCTTTTGTTGGTATCCAGAGTCCTAATAATCTTTAATAAATTATTGTTGTTGGACTTGGCTTACCCATTTCCTTATAGATTGTGATTAGAATCATATGTTATATCAATCTCATAATATTCACATAATAAAACTAATTATTTTTCCTTAAAACACATGGCATTATCATGGATAATTTTAAATGACACTCCAAATCAACAAATCACATTATTTAAAAGGAAATCAATGATTACCTGGTGGGTTTATTTTTTGGTGAGGATTGCTTCAACCCATTTTTTGAAATAATTAGTGACTGCTAAGATCCACTTATGACTAGCACTTAAATCATTTGATATTTCACCCATAAAGTCTATTCCCCACTACTTAAAAGGTCCCTTAATAGAAACTAGTTGTAGGGGAAGTGATCCAAATGTTTTCATTCTCCTAGAGAAGTGCTGACATTATTCACATCTCATTAACATAACAACAACATCTTTGAGTAGAGTGGGCCACCAAAAATCATCCCTTAAAATATTATGTGCAGTGACTTTAAGAGTAAAGTGATCACCACACATAGCATTATGGAACTCTATAAATAATTTGGGAATCTCATGTTCCACTAAGCACCTCAAGAGGACACCATCTAGGTTCTTCCAACATAGGCAATCCTATAATAGAATATATTTTTAAGATATTAACTTCAAGGTCATCCTTTTATTTATGTCTAAGTGGGGAGGATAATTTAGAGTCTTCAAATAATAGACTATATCTTTATACCGTGGAGATTGGTTGTACTTAGATATAGGGCTATCAACAACGCCTTCTACATTATTCACCTCTATATCTTGGAAGTTAGCTTCAGTCATCAACTTGGAGAGACCCATGCCTTTGACCAACTTAGTAGTTTGTATCTCCAAATCATATTCTTGAAGTTTATTGACCCATCAACATCTTTTGTAAATGGTATAATTCTGAGTTAATATGCCCTTCACTATGGTGTGAGGAATATAGGCCATGATCTTTGAACTCAAAATGTAGTATCTGAAATATTTGATAGCCTTTAAGAGAGCAAAGGCTTATTTTTATATTATGGTATAGTTTAACTTAGATCCCTATAATGTATTGCAAAAAAAGGAAATTGGTTGCTCATGACCTTTATCATTCTTTTGTAGCAACACTACAATAATAGTATGTTCAGATGCAAACAAAAAGATATAGAAATCTTTTCTATAGTTAGGAATGGAAATCACTAGGGCAATTTTCAAAGATGCCTTAATGTCATAGAATGATTTGGTAGCCTTTTCCTCCCACCTTATAGTTTGACCATTTTTTAGCATTTAATTAATGGGCAGAGTAATCTCTACAAAATTGGAAACAAACCTTCTAATAAAGTTAATCTGACTAAAGAAAGATTGAATACTTTTCTTAGTTTGTGGGATAGGTACTTTATTAATGGCATCTACACTTTTAGGGTCTTATCATCACACCTTTTTTAGACACAATTTACCCAAGTGATTTTCCTTTTATACTCCAAAGTGTCACTTCCTAGGATTGGAGATATTGAACTCCCTGCATCTGATGAGCATCTTCTCCAAGTACCCTAAGTGGTCATACCTTTTCTTAGAGTATAATGTAACATCATCTTGATATACCTCAATGAACTAATTGATTAACCCAACAAAGGCTACATCCATTACTCTCTAGAAGGTGTCACCTACATTAATTAAGCCAAAAAGCATTCAAACATACACATAGGTGTACTATGGGGTAGTGAAAGTAGTCTTAGACCTTTAAAACTCATTCACTACCACTTGGTTATAACTAGAAAAGCCATCTATAGTTGACAATAGCTTGGAACCAGTAACATCTTGAAGCATATTATCCATATTAGGTAATGGACAATTATCTTTTAGTGAAGCCTTATTTAAATTATAAAAATAAACATAGAGCTAGATGTCTCCATTTTTATTTCTTACATAGATTAGATTAGCCACCCATAATGAATACCTAATGGGTTGAATGATCCCACTGTCCCTTAATTTTTTCAATTCTTCTTGCATCTTGGTGGCCAAGATGGGATTAATAGGCTATTGTTTTTGGTAGAGTGGTTTCATACTAGGCTTAAGGGGGATAACATGCTGGAACAAGTCCACCCTATAGGCCTTCAACTCTAAATGTGACCATGTTAAACAATCTTGGTACTTAATTAAAATCTTGATAAACACTTCCTTCTCCTTCATGCTCAAGTGAACACCAAGCCAAATTTTCTTTGGATTATCATTAGTCTTGATGTTAATCTCAGTTACATCATTTGATATAGAGATATTCCTATATTTAAGTATGTCATCTCTATTAAAGTATTCTTCAATGCTAACCAATCCTCTAGGGATAGTATTAGTCTTTAAATAGATAACTTCTTTTATATACAAGGTTTATTTTCCATTACATACATATACCATAGAGTTCAGATCTATAATGGTTCTTTCAAACTCATTTGTACAACACATAAACCTTTTTATTTGATCATCATCATCAAAGACTTGCCAATGATCAATGTTGTTTGAGATAGAAGGCCTTACTAGCACCTCTACCTCATACTCACAAGAAGGATTTTTACTTTCAGCTTTAAACATTGTATCCCTCTTTACAAGTATATCTACAACCTAATTAAAATATTGAGCATGATATTTGATGTTGAAAGAGTTGAACCATTCCAAGCAGTCTCATAAAGTGTTCCAGTACTACTTTAGTCTCTTCTATTGTATGGTGTAAATATATTAGACTTACATCACCACTAATTCTAAATCACCCTTGATCAATAACTTTTTGAGTCCATATCCATGGGTGATCTAGATGCCAATCAAGAGTGATTCATACTCTACAATATTATTTATGCACCCAAAGGATAATTAGGAGTATTTGTAAGCTTGGCCACTAGGGTCATATAAGACAACCCTTGTTCCATTTATAATGTTCAAACATGATCCATCTAAATGCTTAGTCTAGATGGAATCTTCATCCATAATACCAAATTTAGGAGGTAATTCCTCATAATCAACACTCCCCAAAAAATTCCCAATGTTTGTATCCACATATAACACTTCATTAAACTAATATTTAGGATCTTCTAGGACATGAAGTATTTGTGTCTGCCAATTTAGGTGAACCATCTTCCCATCTAGAGGTATATTGGCATAGGATAGGTCTATCTGAACACTACCCCCAATACTAGCAACCCATTTTCTAAATAGCAACATACCCCAATTTGGTATATAGTCTACAATAACAATGTCCATACTCAATAAATTACCAAGGTATTATGCAAGTTGTACCACCAATCCTATAACCATGCCAATAATAGGTACTTCTCTAGAATCCATGGTGAGGCATTGTCAATATGCTATAGTTATTCTTATACAAAGTTTATTTAGCACTTCTAGTGGCTTAATGTTACAAGATGCACTAGAGTAAAACATGTAGTTATGGACAATTAAACCATTAATCAATAGGGTGGTATAGAATGGGTCAACATGCATCTAACTCTCTACCAATGTTGTTCCTAAATTTACCTCCAAGTGATGTTTAGGGGATTCTAAGGTGTTTTCACTTTATACAAGGGAAGTGGGAGAAGGCTCAGCTTCAATAATCTTATTGGCAATAATTTTCTCATTGAAACCCAAATATTCAAAGCCTCTTCTCCTATGCTCTACATTTCTAAGGAATTCTACAAAGGACACTATGACCTTTAGTTGACTCAATACATGGGCCATGTCATAGATATTATATTTGGGTAAAGGATTGTTAGTATGTAGACTAGTGACACTTTAATCTGGGATACACACCTCAAGATTCAAGGGAAATAAGTATGAGAACCAACATTTTTAACTTCATTATTCAAGGGAGGCTTCTTGGGTTCATCCTTCTTGGGAATACTATATAACAAGGGAGTTTTATTATTGGCCTGGGTACATTTTAACTTAGCATTGTAAGGTGGCTTAGAGGAATTTGAGACCTCCTTAATCCCATTGGTATCTTTCTCTTTTGCCTCCACTTTAGGGTTAGTATATTCTTTAACCTTCAAAGAATAAATTTAATCTTTACTTCTCAAATCATACTCTTTTTTCTCTTGGGTAATTAATACATAGATAATCAATTTCTATTCCTCAACTGATGGATTTGAATATCCATATTTTTATTTCATCATTGATCTCAAAAAATAAAAATCATGATCAAGCAATTCATATTCATGCATCATATTTATCTCATATATGAAATATGGGGTTAAGACCCTTACCTTTTCAAATGATCTCTAAAATGCTTGAGTAGTAGAAACACTCATCAACTCTATAGATGGAGAGGTAGCCATTACATTTTCTTGACTAATTTAGAAAGTAAAACATTCATAGGCTAGAGTATCTTCATAATCAAGAATAGTTGAAGCCCTCACATCTTCCTCTTAGAAGGTGTAACTTTTCATTTCTTGGAATTCAATAATGTAAATGTCATCTTTATCAAATACATATTGTAGTCATATAAAATGTGAAATTTGGTTACTTGAGTATGGCTAAAGACACCTAATCCATAGGTCCTCCTACTTACTTGCACAACCCTTTTAGGCTTTTGTTTCACTAATTCCTAGTTATCCATAGCCTTTCAAACTTAACCCTTATAGACCTAGGCAGCTCTTTTAGGCCTAAATCTATCCCCCCAAGTCTCATTCCCTTTGGACAACAATACTAAATTTGGATAGGAGTTCTAAAACCTAAGGTGTTCTATTTTTGGCACTATTTTCCAAGTATACTTTTGGTCCTAACAATCCTAATTCATGTTGACCTAACACAAATTTAACCCACAATCATTAATTTCCCTATACAATGTCATACAAAGTCCATTTATAAGGGTTAGCACTTATTTACAAGTGAGAAGCAAGAATACAAGAAAGTACATTCAAGAACTTTTACCTATTCTCTACATATAGCCTTCTAATATTATTCTAAGCTTACTAAAACCTTTACACCATCCCATAACCATTTGAAATACACCCAGTTTCATATATAGTTGCATTTTCATACATAATTTCACAAAGTACTTCAATGGGAGAAATACATTAGCTTGATACCTCCTTAGAGTATTGGTATGTAGACAGTGTGTGCACACATGGGGTGTGAAGTGAGTTTAGCATATCCTTTACACACTAACCCATTTATCTCTCTTTCCCAAGTTGCCATTCAAGTTTAATTAGAAATAAATCCTAGGGATTTAAATATTAAAATGGACACACAATGAGCTTCATAGAATTTTTGGCTTTGATATTTCACTGACGGGTTAATGCAGACCAGTTGCACAAAACCCAAAAAACTTAGATCACTTGGACAATATCATCAAAAAAGGACTATAATATTGAATATTAAGGTGTCACACTTTCAAAACCCCTATCCAATTTAGAAACAAACTCTAGGATCCTATTTTTGATAGTCCCCCAAGCCTACACAAAAAAATTTAGACCTTACAACATCCATCTCAGTGAGTTTCTAGCTAAATTTGATTTTCTCTCTATTATTACTATTTTTAGAAAAGGTAAAAATACAATATATTTACACAAATTAGTGGCTTTATTACTGAATAGTATTTACTAATTTACCCTACTCAGACCTAATTATTCAATTAGGAATAAAACTCCATTACTCTAAAAAATAATAAAACATTTGGTGAACCCGACTTACTTTGAATTTTTGCGTAAAAACCCTAAAACCCCTAGGGTAAATTATTTGTGATTTTTTACCACAATTTCCTAATTTTTCCTATATTTAAAAATAAAAAATACACGTTAATTTTAAAATTATTATATATTTTGTTAAAACCCTAGTTTGTACATACTAGGTCTTGTTTACATACAAACACATTCCAAACACTAGGAAAAATATATTTCTAATTTGAGAAATTTTTTTTGATGTTTTTCTAAATTTTTCAAGCAAAATTCTACAAATTTTCTATGAATTCATATCAAATTTTTAAAATTATCATACTAATTTTTTTTTTTAAATCATTCAAAAATCCCTAGTTGCATGTATTATCTCCTATTTTGTTGCTTGAGGTATCACCTTACATGTTTGGGAGTTTTATACCCTTTCTATGCATATTATAGTTCCTTATTTAGATTATATAATATTAATATTTTCTACTATTATCCAAGTTATTTTCCTTATGCCACCTAAGTTCCTTGCATCTCTTCTTTTGAGATGAAGTGTAAGACTTAATGGCAATCCTCCTGAATTGACCTAGATTCTTGCAGCTTGGCCATATACCATGGATAAACAACCAACTTAGGTTCCAATCATATATTCTACACATATATATTACACCAATTTCAATGAGGATAATTTTGACAAATATTAGTATGAAAATAATAATGATGATGTACACACCAATGCTCATGCTCTACCATATTGGACTTCTGGTCCACTTCCACCTATTATTGATAATGATGTTGTCTTCAACAAAGATTTGATTTTACAAAGTTTTATAGAAAGATTTAGGGAAAAACCTTGATATCATACTCTTATCTTGAAATATATCATGGAAATTAAAAAGTCTAAGCAAGTTGAATCTTCTCAAACCACAGAGCCACCAATTGTAAATGACACTATGGGGGAAACTATGTCTCAACAACCCCTTATAGGAACCAAACCTTCTTCTATGCCACTAGTTATAGATAGTACATCCCTATCTCCTAAAGTGGTATCCCTTGTATAAGAGATAAGATCTCTTCAATCCAAGGTGAAAAATCTGAAGCAAGGTGTCTCTAGACCTACATAGGCATTGGATTATTTGCCTTTACTACATACACCATTGGTACATCACATTACTTCTACACCCTTGCCATAAGGTTTCATTCTACCCAAACTTACTCTTTATGATGGTAAGGGTGATCTAGAGACACACTTGAGATCTTTTCATGCAACATACTTGGACTATGTACACATTGACTGGCTAATTACCAAGCTATTTTCATGGATCCTAAAGGATTATGATTTCCAATGGTTCTATAGTGTACCAAATCAATCAGTTCTTGAATTCAATCCTTTAGCTAATATATCTTTATAACACTTCAACATTAACATTGGTGATAAGTTTCATATGCTCAAAGTGTTCAATAGAAATAATGACCAAATGACCATCTCATAGAGTATGTTCTTTGGTATAAAACCATCTTGGCTAAGATGACTAGTCCCATGGTAGATCAAGAGTTACAAGAACTCTTCAAATAGATTCTTCTACCATCACTTTAAGAATCAATGTTTAATTAATTTTCTTCCTTCATTTAATTGTGTCATACACTAAAGGAAAGAGAAGTGAAACTCATTTCAATGAGAAAACTCAAGTATACAAGCATTCCAGACATAACTAATGTGAGTATCAAAAAAGTCCCATACAAGGTCAAGTTTAATGATACAAAAGGGAAAATTTAACCTATAGTAAATGTAGCTTCAGAGCCTCCTTAGCATAAATTTTTATCATTATAATCCCCTCAATGTACATTCTCACATCTTCCAATTCTTCCAACCAAGGTTTTACAATAGTTTTTGGATTGTAATAGCATATCTCTCCCTCTTATTCAGGAAGTTGATCTAACCAAACCTCTTCCCACTGGATATGATCAATAGGCATTTTATGATTACCATAGGGCACCAGGCTACACTACAAACAAATGCATCAATTTGAGACATAAAGTATAGGACTTGATAGATGACAACCTACTTGATCTTGGCACTTTAGTTGAGCCTCCTCCATAGGAAAAATCAACATAGGATAAATATTTTAAAATATTCTCAAATCCATTTCCATATCATTAAAAATAGGATACAAGGGACATATCATGGGTTTACCATGCATATCATGCACATTCACTACCAATTACATACTATGCACCTTCAATTGAGTCACATCATTTGACTGATATGATCAATGTGTATGAGTTTAGAGTTCCAGCTAGACCTTTGATATCCTTCTTAGATCAAGATATTGTGGAGGATTATTTAGATTATAATGCACTCTTTATAAGATCACATTTTCATAATCAACCCATTAATAGTGTTCTCATTGATAATGGTTCTAGTGTCAACATGTGTATCATTACATTATTATAACATTTGGGCTATTCAAAGTAAGATATCACCCTGATAGCTATAGTTATCAATGAATTTAGTGGGCACACATAGAGTTCATTGGGTGAGATTATACTTCTTTTACAAACTAGTCCAACACATGTGACCACACATTTCACTATCATTCCTAGTGCGAGAGTTTTTGATATGTTACTTGGTCACCCATGGATTCAAAAAATTTGAGTAGTACCATCTAAAATTCACAAATGTGTGAAATTCATTCACACTAATTAGGTTATTATAGTTTGTGGAGTTCTATATGAGTTATCACTACCCACTTTAGAGCCATCTACTTTGCAGTCACTAGTTCCAACTTCTCCACTAATTTTAGTTACCCCACTAGCTATAGTTCTTCCTCTAATATAGATTTAGACATAATTGGCACATCCATGGTTAGTAAAAAGGGTTCATACACCTCTAAAACTTTGGGATTCTAGATATCTTTTATCTATAGTTTTCACACCCATAGTAGTTTCATTGAGATCTCATGAGTCCATACATAAAGCACATATTCAGAGAGCTTCTCATACTTTTAGATGGGTCCCTATGAGCCCTAAAATTGGATCTACTTATCAGAGTTAGAATAGGACCTCACAATTAGTTTTTGCTTCAAATATTTTAGAGCATCTATAATATATATACCTTTCAAAACCACAATATCAACATTTTCATCATGCTTCACATTCACACATGGTTCTACTCCCTAATACAGGACACCATAATAGGTAATCTCGCATGAGACTCATTGGTTAGTATCAACCTATCCCATCCTACTTATACATAATCTCTTTTTCTTGATTGTATATAGCTTATATAAAAATACAAAAACAATACAATTTTTCAAAATACAAAAATAATTAAAAATTTTAAAAGACAAAAACATTCAAATAATTCAAAAATACCAAAAACATTTAGATTTTATGCATCATCCATGTTTTACATTTATACTATTGTGTTATAATTACATTTTTTATTTTATGCTATTTTTTGTCAATTATATACATTACCATGCTTCACTTGATCTTCTTTGAGTGTGTGTAGTGACTTCCAGTTCCTTGATTACTTCATTCTACCTATTGAGGGGGAATCCTACTTCTACATTCAAGACACACATCAACATACATCTTCCCATTGGGGGCATATTCTACATGAAGACACCATCCAAGTTATGTCATTATTACACCACACCCTCTAATTATCATGTTGACATACAATACTTACTATATTACATAGATTACCACATCAACACTAACTAGTATCTCATACTTGTGTATTTCCTAGAATATAGCTAGTCTTGTACTAAAAATGTCTTGCACACTTTCACTTTTTATTTAATTATTTAGATGTGATTGTATATTTCCAATTTTTTACATGCTTTCCTTTCTTACTTTGCATAGCTAGATGTGATTTCATTTCTAATTCTAGTTTTGTTTCTTATGTGTGTTTTAGGACATTTGTCAATGTCTTTTACTTCTATGTGTGTGTACCTTTAGACATTTTCCAGTGTCCCTTTTTAGTACTCTTCTATGTTCCTATGACCCTCATGCCAATATTTGCTTATTTCAAATTATATGCATATGTGGAAGTTTAACATGCCTTGTATGATTGATTTCCAGTTTGAGTGACATGTGCCCATTTCCCTTATTTACACAGCCCCTTGGCCAACCTTGTATGTTTCTTTCTTCTTGATTTTCATGATTTTTGATTCATCATTTTTCCTTGTTTGCAATGTCATGATCCATATCATTCATTTACCTTGCTTTCTCAGATGCCATGATGGACATCATACTCCATCCCTCTAACTAACAACTAACATCTAACATTTCTAGTTCTAGTTCAGTACATTGCACATTATTTTGCATTGTTATATCTATCTAAGCATACCCTTGTTGATCTAAAAAAATCTCAATACAAACATTGTTATATCTATAGATATCTTATCAAATATCATTGTTATATTGTGTATCTATGCAACATAACACACTTGAAAGACTTTTTTTAAGGGTAGTCATTGTAGGTCCAATCATTCCTACCCTTAGAAGAGGGGGAAACAAATAAGGATTTTTCATAGAGATAAAATCTCCTCGATACCAAAATAAAAGCATTCAGATCACCCAATTCAAAATCTAGAGGTCAAACTAGTCAGAATAAAACAAAAAAATAGTGATAATTCCATATCAACAACTAGTTTTAGCATAGGACAACATTACTAGAAATGAATATTAGTGAAAAACAAAAGGGTGTAATAATTTTTGTGCTCTTGTCTAGGTAAGAAAAACACCTAGGTTTTTTAGTAATAGACAATAAGTTTAGCTCAGCTATAGTTTTTACACATCTAGATCAGTCAAAATCAACAATTTTAATATAGTTTTCTTAAGGAATCTAGATATATGGGGTATCATGAATGACATGATGGCTCTCACTTCTAGTTATATATTAGGAAATTGACATAACTTCCAAATAAAAATCCATGTTCCAAAAACCAATGATTGGGGGCAATGTGCATGGCACATTGGTCTTCTTTTGTTTTCAAGTTTAGTTTATTACCTAGGCATTCTCAGAAGTTGTGTGCCTTACTCCATCTACAAGTGGTTGACATCTTTTTCAAGTTTAACTTTCATAAAATTTTAACTTTTTGAGTATCCAAGTTCCTAAGTTGGATTTCACATAATCCTAATGCATCAATTTCAAAGTGGATTTCATATAAGCCTAATCTCCATCTTTTAGAATGGCTAAGAATGGCCTAGTTTCCAACATATATTCAAATATCCATGCCATATTGTCACAATTTTAGTACATATATGGGATACATGAGTCATTTGATATGAAATCTATTATATACTGGTATCACTTCATAGCTTCACTTCATGAGGTAATAATGGAGCCAAAGGGCTAGCCTTTATATTCTTGAGCCACCTATTCAAAGGGATTAGACACACAATCCAAACATCGATTATCACATGCATGATCATCTAGCTTAACTTAGTAGGAAATGATGGAGAAAAAGGGCTAGCCTTTATATTCTTGAGCCACCTATTTAGAGGAATTAGATGCATAGTCTAGACATTGATTATCATATACATGATTATCTAACTTCACTCAGTAGGCAATGATGGAGCCAAAGGGCCAAATTTTGTATTATTAATCCACTTTTTAGGGAATTAAGCACCCATCTCTGTTCATGATATAACTTTTTTTATAGTATCATCTAACATAATCCAACATCACTCAGTCTTACTCAGGATCACAATAGATTTTGTATTGGTTTACATACCTAGGGGGGGTGGGGGAGGAAATATAGTCATATAAAATGAAAATTTTGGTTACTTAAGTATGGATAAATACACCTAATCCATAGATCCTCCTACTTACTTGCACAACCCTTTTAGGCTTTTCTTTCACTGATTCCCAATCATCCATAGCCTTCCAAACTTAGCCCTTATAGACCCAAGTAGTTATTTTAGGCCTAGATCCATCCCCCTAGGTCTCATTCCCTTTGTATAATGGCACCCAACTTGGAAAAGAGTACTAAAAACTATGGGGTCCTATTTTTGACACTATTTTCCAAGTGTAATTTTGGTCTTAACGATCATATTTTATTGAATCATGACCCTAATTCATGTCATTCTAATGCCAATTCATCTAACCCATGATCATTAATTTCCCTATAAATGGCCATTCAAATTCCATTTAGAAGGGTTAACACTCATTTACAAGAGAGAAGTAAAAATACAAGCAAGTACATTCAAGCACTTTTCCCTATTCTCTACATATAGCCTTTCAACATTATTCACAACTTATCAAACCCTTACACTAGTCCCTAGACATCTGAAATACACCTAGTTTCACATCTAATTGCATTTTCATATACAATTACACCAAGAACCTCAATTTAATAACTACATTACCTTGATCCCTCCTCAAATTATTAGTATATAGGTAGTGTACCCACACACAGGGTGTGAAGTATGTCTAGCGTATCCTTTACACACTAACCCTTTTCTTTATATTTTCCAAGTTGCCATTAAAGTTCAAGGAGAAAGAGCTCTTATGGATTTGAAGATTAAAAAATATGAATAGTGAGATTCATAGACATTTGAGCTTCAATATTTCACTAACAAGGTAACACAAACCTACCAAGCAGAACCCAAAAAACTTAGATCACCTAGACAACATCATCAAAAAAGGACTATAAAAATGAATAGTAGGGTGTAACACTTTTGGTGCTCCTATCCAATCCAAAAATGAACTCCAAGATCTTATTTGTGATAGTCTCCTAAGTATGTACAAAAAATTCTAGACCATACAATGTCCATCTCAATTAGTTTCTAACTAAGTTTGATTTTCTCTCTATTATTACTATTTTTAGAAAAGGTAAAAATACAATCTATTTACATAAATCAATGGCTTAATTATTGCACATTATTTACTAATTTACCCTACTCAGACCCATTTATTTAATTAGGAATAAAACTCCATTATTTTGAAAAATAATGAAACACATATTCAAAACCTTCTACACCTTGACCATCACTATTAGCTATATTACATGGAGGATGTGGAAGGAAGAACTTGTCACACTAGTCAATATCAAAGTCAACTATATTGACCTTTGCAACTAAAGGATCTAATACTTCCCTTCTACTTCCCTAGTTTTGGCTTCTCTCATGCTTTTCATCCCTTACAAGCCCCTTTCCTTTTTCATTATTCCTACCTTGGAAAGTTGGCTGACCTTGACCCTAGTCCCTGGGATGATTTATTTCCTCTCTTGTGATCCCTCCAATCATCATGGCTAGAAGAACTCTGAGATAGCCACTTTTTACATTGGCCAACTTGTAAAAAAATTATTTTATAGCAGTAGCTAGAGATTTCAAAGTTTCCTCTAAATATACATACTTATGGGAGGCTTGAGGCTTTTTAGGATTCACTAGTTTGACATCAGCCCTATTTTTTAAAGGCTTACCCATATCTTTGATATTATTCTCTATTTGGATGTCAAAATTAAAGGCCATCCTCAAAATTGTGGGATCTTTGTCTTTGAGACAATAAGCTACCTTATTTTCAAATGCATCACAGTATTTGATCAATGAAGTAGAACCACTGAGTCTTATGTCCTCTAGTAGCTTTTTTAATACCAACTAAATCTAAAATTAAAATCCTTAACACACTTATTAGGATTTTTATTAAAGTTTTCAAATTCAACAAGTAAGAACCTAGGATCAATACTATCACCAAAATTCATCTTAAATGCATCAATCAAGGATTTTCATGTGTCTATAGATCCATTAGGGAGGGATTTAAACCACTCTCAAGCCTCTTCTTCTAATGTGTTCACAAAGAGCTTTATGCACACATCTTCTAGATCAATTTCATAATCTTTAATAACATTTAAGAAAGTTTTTAAATGTTGTTCCCTAGACATGGAATTCCTCCCTTGAAATTTAGGCAATATATTTCTAACTTTAATGGAAAATTCATTAGGAAAACTAGGCATATCATTAAATTTGATAGGTCTAAACCTTGGGATCACAAATGGTCTACATATATTAGTTATACCTTGATCTTCTTATTCATTGTAACTACATGAAGTAAACCTCCTCTTCCTCAGATCATGGTCTCCTATCTTTAAATCTAAAGGTGAATATGAACTAAGGGATAATCATGAATGAATACTATGAGGAGGACTTGAAACAGGAGAAATAGAATGATGCCTTAATGGCCTTATAGGAAGAGAAAGACTTATTTGTAGAGAAGGAGCTTGACTTGTAGGGAGATAAAATTTCTCTAAAGTGCTCTAATATCCTTCAAATAGAGGGATATTTGAGAAAAGAGGGTAAATAAAATAGGGGACAATCTATTTAGGTCTTACCTAACTACCTTAGTTTTGGCCTACAATAGGATTCCACACTTGTCTCCTTTTGGATGGACCTTTTAACTTAGGGACAAGCTCTTTAGATGTATCTTTCTAAAAGGAAGACCTAGTACCCTCCAAATTTATAGATCTAAATAAAAATCTTTAAGATATAGAAGGGTACATATAATAAGCATTGATATTTAAACTTTTAATGTAATAAAGTCACCACTAGAAGCAAAAACTTCTAGACCAGAACAAATATAACCACTAATAGAAACTAATAAAATGAAAATTTTCAAATACTATAGATAATACCAAGAACATTATAAAACTTCTTATAGCATAGGGGTGAAAATCCCTAGTGGAGTCATGGCATCAAAAAATTGTTGGTGATGTTGATGCATGAAAGTTACTTAAATCAATGTAGTAATAATAAAGAAATTAACAAGGTAAAATACTCATGGCCCTCTAAAAGAGTCCTCAACAACATGGATGACATGAATTATCCCTATCTATGTCACCAAAATGATATTGGTTCACAATTATACACCTCTCTAGTTTGGCCTTGCACACTTAAATAAATGGAAATCAATGATGAAAAACCTACTAGAATGTCATTGTAGCTAGGGGAGGTTTTAACATCAATAATAGAATATACTATAAAAAATGATTGAGAGGCACCTACAGAGGGTATGATTAACTCCCTTATACTTTTGGCTATGCCTAAACCAAGGTGAGATAACCTATAGGGTAACTTGCTCATATGGAGGAATTTTATGCATCAATCTCCATGGGGATTCTTGGCACAAGGGGGAAATATTACCAAAGCATTACCAAGTTTACACACTTCACATGTGAAGGGTTGTCACATGAAATGAACAAATGATCTATGTCATACACAAGTTACTAAAGATAGATGAAAGGATGACTATAATCTTCATTTTTATAAAATATTCAATAATAATGGTTAAATGGAAAACTGTAGTGCAAGGATTTAGTGCACAAACTAAAAACACACTTCAAATATGCAATATATTATACATTTTCATGGAAAATAACACTTATAATATGTAAGGGGTGTGTTAAATTTAAGGTAGGATAGTTTATAGTTGATTATAGAATAGAGGGTGGTGTGTTGGTGGCTTCTAAATAATAGAGTATCTAATAGTATTTCATGATAATTTTCTTTAGTAAAGACACAAAAATTCAAATACAAGATAGTGGTAAACATAAAATGATCCTTGAGAGGCTAGGACATACACTGAAGCTAGAATCCTAAATACTTTCTCCTAGAAAATTTATGAACCTAGGGAGTCCTTAAAAGGTATTAAAAAATACATTTCCAAATATAAATATAGAAAGGGATTTATAAAATAGACACATGCTTAGAATGAAAACTAGTAATAAACACAGACCCAAATATCCAATCAACATAACTTGCAAATCATATTATTGTATTTCATTAGTAGAATATAGTAAAGAGCCACAAATATTTTCCATAGGCTTGAAAAGAAATATTACAAACATCAACACTTTAGAATGCTACCATGGGGATAGGCATGATGAGATTGATATTTTGATAAGGGATACATAAACATACTCTCAAAACCTACTAATGTTTGTATAGATGAAACCACCTTAGCAAGGGAGACAGAGTCTACACATAACACTTGATCCCAATTTTTTTTCTAAAGAACCTAGACTTGGAAGAAATGGATGCCTAAAATGACCTATATTAACCTAAAAATCCAACAACAACCAACAACCTATGAATAGAATGAAATCCTTCAATTTATAAATTTTCAATCCTTCCCATATATGGGACCATGCACTATAATTTTCAAAAATTGCATAATGAACTTTTCCAATCCCATTCAGATTCTCCCAATCAAAAAATGATTTTTTCAATGCCTAATATATTCATTAATTTCTAAGACAAATCATTGTTACAAATACCTTCACAAAGAATGATGAGTATATTAGTGTAGGATTTTATTTTTCCCTATTTTTTAATTAGGGAAATTGTATTTCTTGTGCATACATGGAGTTTTCCTACATTTGTGGGATAGGCTAGCTTATGTGGAGGTATGTGTCATAGGTGTCATAAAAATGTCATAAGTAACTCCCTTGATGGGAGTTACTTCTCTATTCTTAGCACCTTGTCACCACATTTCATGGAGGCATTATAGTCTATTCTTGGGGTGCCTTGTCCACCTTTTGTGGAGGAGTTACGTACTCTCCTATATGTATTCCTCACTTTGGCCATCTCATGTTAATCAGATTTTGGTTTTCTCCATTTTGTCTTATTCAATTTATCTTGTGTAATTTTCAAATTTATTTAGCATCTATGTGGTGTGCACTTGATTCATCTCGTGTGATAACATCTCCATTGCATTCACATTATCTAGATTCTGGCAACAACTCTGATATGATATCAGAGCAAACCTGGTAATCATGTGTCTAGTTATGCTTTTAGCTTATTTTGAAATCAAAAGGAGTGGATTTCTCTTTATTTTTTATTTCTAGATTTGTTATAAAATAAAAAAAATCTTTTAATATCATTTCTGGTTAGTTTCCTTGGGATCCTTGGCCTTTGGGTGTCTTGGTTGTCTTCACTTCAGGTGATAGTTTTACTTCAGCTAGGGTGTCATTGTTGTGTGCAAGGAGTAGAGGGAGGAGCAACACTTAACAACATCCTTCCAGTAGTCCTTCCAACCATGCCATCAAGGCGTACGGTGTGCAAGTTTGCAGGTTCTTTTACAAGCATATTTTGATATGCCTCTTTTCTTTTGGGGTGCCACTACCTGCATTTTGTCTACTTCTGTTATTATCCTTCTAGCAAGGCACCTTCAGTAATGCCAAGATTCTACATTATATGCCAACCTCCTTCAATTCTACCATGCCATAGCCATACAACATCTTTTTTTGTCTGGTTTTCTATTTGCAAGGCACCAAGCAGGCTATACGGTGTCTAGTAGGTCTACAGTTCATTTTTTTTTGTTTTTTTCTAAGCAAAATTTGGATTGTGTTTGTTTTTGGTGCCCCTTCCTTGCTTGGCGTCCCATGTGGCACCCCTTGGACACTTGACAATCCTTCATTCTATCTATGCTTTATTTGTTTTTAGTTTAAAATTGACTTGTAAAACAAAAATTTGTCAATTTGACTAAATATTTAGTCTTTTAGACAGTTTGGTAATTTGGGCATTTTCATTTAAAACTTGTATATTCAACCTACAAAGATGAAGGGTGAGGCCCAGGTTGGTGTGAGGCCAATTCCCCCTCACACAAATCTCCTTTGGATTCCTTGTTCTGTGTTGAATCCAATGAGTGGTTGGAAGGCCACTTTCTCTCTCATAACAGGCATTTTTTTAATGTTTTAGTTTTTTTTGCAAAAATACTAGTTTATAGGGAAATTGAACCTTTTATATCTTGAAAATGGTAGCTCAGATTTGGGTGCCATCTTTTGAAAAAGTGTTTGTAATTAAATTCTCCACATTTTAGGCTTGTTATTTGTTAAAAAAGCACTATTTTATAAAGTGCCTAAAATTTGGGTCTCTTGGGACGCATTTTCAGCTGAGTCTGATGTCCTGTTTGCTTAAGTCTTGCACTAATTGCTCTAAGATGCATTATTAGCTAAGCCCAATGTCTTTTGAGCATGCACTTGCATATTGGGTGGGGGGGGGGCTCAACATTTTGGGGGGGTGTGATTGCTTTTCACAACTTGCCAATTTTGGGGGGGGTGTGATTGCTTTTCACAACTTGCCAATCTTTGCTTTCATTCTCCTTTCTACATAAATTCACAACTTGCAATCAACACAACTTTACCTAAATTTATCTTAAAATTGATTACTTTCAACTTAAACCCCTAACACCCTTCAACTATCATGAATGGAAGGTTAAAATGTCAATCATTCTTAGAAGTAAAGGGTTGTATAGGATCACCATGGGTACTGAAGTAGAACCCAACACTGATGCTAAAAAGGTCAAGTGGTACAACCGTAGTGATGAAGCCTATGGATTACTGAGCTTGTTTATGTCTCCAAAACTTTTTTTCCATTTAGAATCCTCCAAGACTCCCAATGACATATGGGACACCTTAGAAAACTTATTTAGGAAGCTTGATGAGAAGAGAGTTCATGAGCTCAAAAATGAACTCATAAGTCTAAGTCCTAGCAACTTTGACACCCTACAGGACTTTTTCACTAAGTTTAAGGCCCTTAAATTGAAATTGAAAGAATGCAAGATAGAGAATAAATATAATCAACTCATACTTTCTATTCTCACAAAGTTAGGTCCAAGCTATTCAATCTTTGTCTCCACTTTCCATGCCATAAAAAGTGCCCTTGGAACTACATAGAAAATGCCTTCTTTGGATTCATTCATTGCCAACTTGACTAGGGAGCAAGATAAGCTAATTCAAATGGGCATAATGAAATCTACTCAACCCCAAGCTTTGATAGCTGGAAATGGTAAGAATAAGACTTCAACAAAGGAGAAGAAGAAAAAGAATAAGGACCAGGAGAAGAAGAAAGAAAATAACAATCCTGCCAAAAACAACACTGAGTCTTCATCCTCCAATGCTAAACCTAAGAAGGAGAAGGTTAAGTGTGCCTATTGTAAAAATATAGGGCATGATGAACACAAATTCATGAAAAAACAAATAGATCACCTAACTCATCTTTTAGAGAAGAACAACATAGGTGTTCCTGAGTCCGTCAAGCAGAATTCATCTACCTAAGATTCTACCAAGGCAAAAAGAAAGGGTAAGGAGAAAGAAAAGGGCAAGGACCTTGTAGCTATAGCAGCTCTACATCTTCATGGGTCATTGATTTGGGTGCTTCTCACCACATGGGCTCTTCACCAGTTGAGTTTTCATCTTTAGAGCCTTGTGGCATGACTTTAATTAGTTTTGGTGTTGACACATCAATTTCTGTTGTAGGGAGAGGGTTAGTTGAAATGGAAGGAGGAACATTCAATAATGTTCTAAGTGTTCCTTCTCTTTCAACCAATCTCCTATCAGTGTACCAAATCACTCACATTGGTCAGGGCATGAGAGAGTTTTCACCAGATTTAGTGGCTATCAAAGAGTTGCATAGTGATACTATAGTGGCAGTGGGTAGGGCAGATCACTAAGCCAGGTTATACACCTTCTCACATTTTGCATCAAATTCTTCTCCAACAATATTGCTAATTCATTCAGATGGAGTTAGAAAATTATGGCATGAGCAGTTTGGCCACCTTAACTAACACTACCTTAAGAAACATTGTAAAAATGACATGGTCACTAGCTTGCCTCGTGTCCAATTCTCAAAAGGACTTTGCGATGGGTGTTCCCTTGGGAAGCATCCTGAATAAAAATTTGACAAAGGCAAAGCTTAGAGGGCTTCACAACCTTTGAAGTTAGTCCACAGTGATGTATTGAGACCCTTTCCAAAACCATCTTTCACAAGGGCCAAGTACATCCTCACTTTCATTGATGATTTCTCTAGGTGCACTTGGATATATTTTCTCAAACAAAAGTTTGAAGTGTTTGAAAATTTTCTAGACTTTAAGGCTCTTTTTGATAAATAGAGTGAGAAATCCATCAAGGTTCTTCGAATTGATAATGAAGGGGAGTATGTTAGCAATAGGTTTGAGCAGTTTTGCACCATAGAGGGGATTGATTTGTAGCACATAGTCACTTACATTCCTTCACAAAATGGGGTTACAGAATGCAAAAATAGGTTATTGAAAGAGATGGGTAGCTGTATGATTCACTCCAAATCCTTAGCACCATAGTACTAGGCCGAAGCCATCAATTGTGCTTGCTACATTCAAAATAGGGTTCCTCACAAAGCTTTGAAAGGGATAACACCCTTTGAAATTTGGCATAAAAGGAAACCTGATGTTGAGCACCTCAAGGTTTTTAGATCCCCAGCCATGGTCCATATTCTGAAGAAGAAACACAAAGCTATGGAATGATAGTCCAAGCCTTACATATTTGTAGGATATCCAGATGGTATCAAGGGATATCACCTTCTAGATCCAGTCACTCATGAGTTGTTCATCAAGAGAAGTGTCCATTTTTAGGAGAGTCCTAGAGACTCAACACTTGATAGTTCTTCTCCCTCATCGGATCTACTTCTTCATGATGATTCCTCATTAGATTTAGATCAGCCACAGTAGGTTCTTAAGCTAGAGACATCTTCTTCTTCTTTAAGTTCAGACAATGAGGATAGTGATGCAGAGTCATCCACCTCTAGTCAATCAAAGGATGAGGAGTTAACACCTAACTCACCCACTTCTGGGCCACTTTGGGCCAGACAGACACTTGAGAGTGCTGGCACTTGGGTAGGAGATCTCACAGATGATAAACATACTAGGGGGTATTTGTAGAGAGATCCACATGCCTTCTTTTCTTCAATTTCAGATCCACAGGCTTTTTGAGAGGCATCTAGGGTACCTGAATGGGATAGTGCTATGGAGGAAAAATATTATTCCTTAATAAAAAATCACACTTGGGATTTGACTTCACTTCCTAAGGGAAGAAAGATGGTTCGATGTAGGTGGATATCTCAGACCAAGTTTGCAGCAGATGGGTTGGTTGATAAGTACAAGGCACGATTGGTCACCAAGGGTTTTTCACAAGTGGTAGGCATTGACTACTCAGAGACCTTTGCACCCATTGCAAAAATGACTTCTATCTGACTCACCTTGGTTATTGTTGCATCACATGGTTGGGATGTGCATCAGATGGATGTTAAGAATGCCTTACTTCATGGAAACCTAGAGGAGGAGATCTACATGGAGTAGCCACCAAGATTTTTTTAGGATTCTTCATTAGTATGGAGACTTAGGAAATCTATCTATGGCCTCAAACAGGCCCTTCAGGTGTGGTATGACAAGATGGATTCCTTCCTTCTCATAGTAGGTTTCACTAGGTGCCATTCTGACCCCAATGTCTAATTCTTATAGCAGGATGATTCACTCTTGATTTTGGTTCTATATGTTGATGACCTTTTGATCACTGGAAGTTCTTCATTGGCTATTATAGTGGTGAAGGCATCTCTTCAGGATAGATTTGACATGATAGACTTGGGTTTTTTACAATACTTCCTTGGCATCAAGATCTCACAGTTAGATTCAAGGATTTCTCTTACACAACCTAAGTATGCTCTTGACTAATGTGCTCGATTTCACATGGCTAATTGCAAGCCATCTCCGACTCCCTTTCTATCAGGACTCAGGCTTGAGGCTGAGTGTTCCTCACCATTGGTTGATGCCACTTAGTATTGCCAACTTGTTGGTAGTCTCATCTACTTGACTCACACTAGGCCTGACATATCATATACAGTGGGACTTGTCTCCAAATTTATGCAAAAACCTCATGAGCTACATTGGAAAGCAGCTAAGAGGATCTTGCATTACATACAACGTTCACAGAGATATGGGATTCATTACAGATTTGGGATAGAGGTTGACTTAGTTGGATATATAGATTCAGACTAGGCTGGTGATTCACAGACTCGTAAGTCCACTTCTAGTTATAGTTTCTCTCTAGGTTGCAGTCTTATCAGTTGGTCTAGCAACAATCAGAATGCTATTGCTATATCATCCACAAAGGTAGAGTATAGGGAAGCTATTAATGTAGCTATTGAGGCTATTTGGCTTTAAGGGATTCTTTTTGAGTTTGGAATTCCTATCAAGTAGCCCACCATCATTTATTGTGACAACCAGAGTACCATTCAAATTTTTAGGAATTTAGTTTAGCACCAATAGACCAAGCACATAGAGATTCGCATGCATTTCATTTGGGAGCTTATTCATAGTCAGGTCATTGACTTGATATTTTTCTAGTCTTTAGAGCAGGTTACAGACATCTTCACCAAACCTTTCACTTAGAGCAAGTTCATTCATCTATGAGCTCTTCTTGGGGTGCAGTCCACATATGCAGTAGCATCATCTACAGGAGGGGCCCACTAGCTTGTTCTTTCATTTATGTCTCTTTTTTGGGGGGGAGTTTTTTTCCTACGAGTTTTCTCCTTTTCTTTATCTTATGGGAGATTGCATTTGTACATAGGTACCTCATCAGGCCTAGTTGTCAGGACCCATTTTATATTTCCACACTGCCCACCTAAGTTGCACTTATGGGGGGGTATTAGTGTAGGTTTTTATTTTTCCCTATTTTTTAATTAGGGAAATTGTATTTTTTATGCATACATGGAATTTTCCTATATTTATGGGATAGGCTAGCTTACGTGGAGGTGTGTGTCATAGATGTGTCATAAGTGTCATAAGAATGTCATAAGTAACTCCCTTGATGGGAGTTACTTCTCTATTCTTATCACCTTGTCACCACCTTTCATGGAGAAGTTACAGTCTATTCTTGGGGTGCCTTGTCCACCTTTTGTGGAGGAGTTACTTGCATACTCTCCTATATGTATTCCTCACTTTGGCTATCTCATGTTAATCAGATTTTGGTTTTCTCCATTTTGTCTTGTGCAATTTATCTTCTTGTGTAATTTTCAAATTTCTTTAGCATCTATATGGTGTGCACTTGCTTCATCTCACATGATCACGTCTCCATTGCATTTGCATTATCTAGATTCTGGCAAAAACTCTGATAGGGTACTTACAACCACCTAGAACAAACTCCTTATTTTTTTGGCTTGAAATGACCCTTACATGAGCTAGAAGAAGAATTTTAATTTGAGGATCCAAAAAAACCATTTGTCTATTGTGTAACCACCTAGATATGCCCTTTGACCACTTATTAGCACATTTGGAATCACCTTGATAACTACCCTTCCTCTTATGCATGCCATGGAACAACCTACTCTTGTAATGGTTTTTTGGGAATATTTTGGATCCATGGCTATTTGAGTAATATTTCCTTGGAGTGGCCCACCTGGATCTTACAAGCCTAAAATATCCTTCCATAGAGGAGCTAGGACAAAATAAAGTAATTAAAAATATAACGTTTTAGCTTTATTTTACCCCTTTTACTTTTTGGGCATTTGGGCCTTTAGAGACCTTTTACACCTTACCCACCAAAAGGTAAGTGAGGCCAACTTGGAAAAAGGCCCAAATCTTAAAAAATTTGAGGAACCACGACATGTCATTCATTTGGATCATTGAGCAATTCTTCTCCTTTGCACCATTCTTTTGATTATTGTGATTATGCCATTTGTCACCTTCATGAGCTCTCTGAGCTCTATTGAATAGTCATTGGTGATTTCAAGTCATTGGATCATCCATTCATATTGAAGCACAAGCTATTATTTCTGAAAGGAGATGCTTAAGCTATAACCTTTTAGCATGCAATTGTGCCACATGTCTTTTTTGCATTTGCCCATGGCATCTCTGACTTTTCAACCTTAGCTTCACTTTATTAGAACCAGTCAGGAAATAATATTCACTCTATTAGATCATGAACTAAGGGGTAAATCATGATTATATATCACCTCTTTCTTGAACTTGAGGGTATGCCACTTGGAAGCCTCATGGGATTTTTGAGTCCCTTTGACTATTCATCCTTAATCACACACTCTCAAATCATCTTGCTCTAAAAAAGTGTGTTCCATTGGATCTACCCTATTTTTTAAAAAATAAATACTTCATAGGGTCTAAAATTATGCCTGCATGACCATCTTGAACATTTTAATCCTAATGGATAGTCCCTGTAAATTAAAGTTGACATTAACATGCCTGCTAAAATATGTCTACAAGACCATCACCTATAGTTTGGAAATATTCTTTTAGGTACTTTGTTCTATGTAAATTTTGTTTTAGTCTTTATGTTTGGGATTCCTATTTACTTTGGTACTTCTTCTTTGGTATTTTATTTAGTATAATTGTCCTGTAACAATTCTTTTAGGAACTCTGTCAAGATAATTATTTTAGACAAAATGTCTGAGATAATTTCCCTAAAGGATTTGACTTGACACTTTTCCTACAAGAATTAAGCCTTCAAATTTTCACCTTCATCAAAAAAATTATTTTAGACATTTTATTTGGAACAATTCCCCCAAATAAAATAGTCTCTTACACTTTTGTTGAAGGATTTATCCCTCTTAGTTCTTTTTCCTTTGTCAAGACAATTATTTTGGATAATTTGTCCCAAACAATTTCCCCATAGAAATCGACCTTAGTACTTCTCTCAAAGAAATGCAATTCCTTAGAACTTTTTGCTTGGTCAAAATGTGTGAAGGAAGTAAACCTCTACCCCATAGTAATTTTTCCAAAAGAATATTTCAAGATCTTAAATATATCCTTCATAATTTTTGTTAAGGGCACCTTCCCAACAAAAATGTCCTTTAAACTTTTCGAATGGTCCTTCGATCTCTTGAAAGTGCCCTTGGAAACTATTGAAAGTGTACTCCATCTTTATAAAGTGCCCTTCAAGAGTTTTGAAAATGTCCTTCATGATCTAAACTTATCCTTTGGAAATTTTTTAGATACCCTTTTGGAAATTTTCAAAGACAAAGTGCCTAAAGGAAATAATCCTTCAGACATTTTTCAAAGGCAAAATGACCATCTAAAAGTCTTGAAACTGTCCTTCAACATTTCTAGAAAGTGTCCTCTCACCTTTCAAAAGTACCCTTAATTAATTTTGCAGTGGAAAAAGTCATGAAAGAAATAATTATTTGAACATTTTACAAAGGCAAAATAGCCGTTCAAGATTTATAAAAAGTACCTTGGCTGAAACAAATGACCTTATAATTCATTTAGTGTTTTTGTGTGGATAAAATGCTCGAAGGGAAAGTGCCCTTCAAACTTTTTGCCATAGATAAAAATTCTAAAACAAATGACCTGAAACCAATGAGATAGCCCTTCAAAACTTTTGTAAAACACTTATCCTAAAAGAAATAAGATGTTAAATTCCTTCAGAACTTTTGTAGTGGATAAAATGTCTAATGGAAATAAGTCTTCAAACTTATTATTCGAGATAAAAAAGTCCAAAATCCTATTGACATTAGACATTGTGTTCATTCGAAAGGCCTAAAAAATCTAAGGGAAAGAACACCTTCACCAAGCAAAGACAAGACAAAGGAATTAACAAAAATCTCCCAAATATTTTAACACTAAATAGGGCACAAATTACTTGGTGTATGTCTGGGCTCTAGCAAATTGAGTACAAGAGCAACACAAATAGGTGAATTAGGTTTAGATTTATAAATTCTATGCTTACCTTTGTCCACTCTTTCTTTCCTATGAATTTCTAAATAATGAAGAGGTAGCCTTATCTTAGACCTTGACCTAGTCCTTATTCTTGGTAGTTCTAGCTTGTGAAATCTAAATCCTATTCAAAATATGATGTAAAAACCTTATCTTTGTGAAGAATAATGATTAGATTTATACATTAAGAAAATTTTCACAAATTCATACAATTATTTGAAAGAATAATTATCTTTAACTGAATTAGCTTAAAGATACCATCAAACTTGTAAATTTTAGTGATCTTTACACTTTCAAGTTCAAATAAACCTAAATTACAAATAATCAATAAATCTTTGAACAAAATTGCTATCAATAACCTCAAACATGTTAGATTTACAAAGCTTAAGTAACCTTTGCAACAATTACATATAAATCTTCAAAGAATGACTATCTTTAGCTAAATAAGTCTAAAGACTAGTCTAAAATGATGAATATCAATGATCTTTACATAAATAATCTAAGAAGAACACAAATTTGTAAAGGATCAACTTATCTTTGAATAAAATTCACTAAAATTAGCTAAGATAATTCAAATTCACAAAGCTTTAGCTTAATACCCTCCTTCTAGTGCTAATTTTTTCTTATTGATGCATGAAAGTGTATCGCAGGGTTTATATAGTGTCTAAAACACTTCTCATTTCCATATTCAAAGGATCTATTGCATGAATTTCTAGTTTTGATATTCCTAATATCTGTGATGGAGTAGTAATCAAGATATTTAAATTTTCACAAAATGAATATATAAATGGTTTTTGGGAGAAACCATGGTCTTGAAGTTCTCTATGAAAGATGAAATTAATATAAAATAAATATAATGAATAATGATCAATACCTAAAGTATAAACCCTAATATATCATGAATATTTACAATGAAAATATAAACTACAATGATTTGATCAAAAGAAAGATAAAATAGGAAGGGTAGGGTAGAAATAAGGATGTTTTTTATCTTTAGTCTAGACATCATGACAAAGCTTAGATTTCATCAAAGACATGTAATCAAACTAGCATATGACATGAAATTATCAAAAGCATAGATCCTATCATATACCAAGTAAATGTCTAAGGATATTTAATACAATGCAAATAAGAAACAAATTCACTTTAAATATTTACTTTCATGAGAAAATTACATTTGCACATCTTCAAGAAAAGCAAGGAAAATTAAATGAATATAAAATCTTTTAGTCAACCTAGCATAAGCTCATATTAACAACTCTGCATTCAAGTATGCACATCTAAAATTCATAGAAGCAATTCAAATATGAACATCAAACCATATTCTTGAGGAAGCATCCATGATAACAAACACAAATAAATATGAGACAATATTTTCATAATTCCCTTGCTTGCATTACTTTCTTGAAAAATTACATAAATGTTTTTCTCTAAAAAATTCCTCCTTCATTACAATGACAATACACCTTTTTATAGGTAACCGATGAGTTATGTCAGTTAACGCTATCAAATGAAAATGATACAAGTGTCAAAGATAGTTGTTCTTATACAACATTATAGAATCAATGATAATTATCAAGTAGACTAACCTATAAACCATATGTGTTACAAATAGCACATTCTTTTACAAAATAGAATATTATTTCTAATGGTTTATATAGTTTCTATACAAGAGAATATTCTAAGTCATCTCAATTGACTTTGGGATGATCCTCTAGTTGCAACCTTTTGCATTTGCTCCAGGATCTTCATTGCTTTGTCATGTTTCTCTCCAATTAATCTAAGATTGATAATTGGCTCTATGAGCAATTCCTCTTCTTGCCTTACCAACTATTTTAAGTCTTTATCAGTTCTATGTAAGGATTATTTAATGATTATAGCATTGCCTATCTTCTCCTCTACTAATAGTATCATGTCTAAGATATGTTTATTATCTTCCCTTGTAGTGAAATGAATTTTTTTCTTCACCTCTTGGATGAATTGAGTAGCCCTTGTTGGAACTCCTCATCAGTTATCAAGCCCATAAGACTAAGTATGGTTGGATCCTTGATTAGGCTCCCTAATACTTACACCATTTTATTCTTTAACTTCTTGTAGTAATTTGAAATTCCCTCCATGTATTTGGACCATTTATTCACATCCCTTATCTTCTCCGACAATATAATCATGTCCTTGTTCAAATGTGCTAGGCTAACCATTTTAAACTCAGGATTCTGGCCTTTTGTCAATATCTTGATCTATTCTTTTACCTTATTCTCTAAATTTTTCCATTGATTGACCTATTTCATAGACATGGAGTGTTACTTTCTCACCACATCTAATGACAATTGGGGTAGATTATGCAATGAAACAACTCATGTAATGAATAATGGAGATCCAAACACACAGACAACATTCTTCAACACAAAATATTTTGCATACTTTCTATTCTCTAATTTATCATTAATTAAACATTCGAGACATAATATAAATATATAGTAATATTATTCCTATAACTTTTCCACTATTTTCTCTTACTTGAATCCATCTAATTTAAGCAAACTACTATTTAGATATATTTTTATAACCCATTAACAATATATCTCAAATATATATTATTCTAACTAATATAATCTTACTATATTAACTATATGGTTACTAACAACTAATTACTATTTACCTTTCAGTAAATATCAAAATTAATAATTACCTCTCTCTATAAATACTTAAATTCACTAATGTAAATTCTATATTTCCTAACATTCCTCCCATAGTTTTTACATGGTGCAAATATATTCACACTATTATTTGTAGTATGCTCACCCATTGTAGCATGCCCTATTTGGATTATGACCTTGATATAAAGAGAGCCTCACTCCTCCCATGCTTTTATAGGTTTACCACAAACCTTGACATGGACATGAACCTGCTTTTATTTTCTATTCACCTCCTAGTGGTTTTCTAGATCTCTACCACAAAATCTTTCAAGATCCATGAACTAAATTACATTAGTACTTTATGTCCTTTCATAATGTTTTCACATCAGGGAATCATGTTTGGAATTTTCACAAATTACATTACATAAACAAGCATTAATCTTTTTATCTTATTTTTTAAATCACATAGCAAAAATGAAAAAAACACACACACAAGTCACCACATCATTGGTGCAGCCCCATCATTAGTGACTGATGAGAGGTCACTTAAAGACCTCCATCCTCCATGTATTCTCTAGCCTTTAGTTAAAGAAGTTGCTTACTCAAGAGCTGGTAAAACTAGTGATAGCCTTGGTGCCTTTATAAATGACATGTTTAGCAAGTTCTCATGGCAAAACATGATGTACAAATATTTGGATGTAATAACTAACTTTTTGTTGTGACAAGCAAGCTTGGATGCCTCTTCAGCCAATTTATCAAAGATATCATTAATAAAAGAGTTTATTATACACATACCTTTTCTAGAAATATCAAGATCTAGGTGCACCTATTTCAACACTTTAAATATATATATCTTATAGGGTTTTTCATTTCACTCTACCTTTTTCTTCTTTGTGTCTTTTCTTTTACTCATTTTAACCAATATGCCTTTCTTACATTTTTGACAATTTTAAAGGCATCGAATTACACCAATAATGCATCCATATAAATAATATGAAAATTTTTCCTATTAATAACTTAAATAAGATCCTAATATTCACCTAAATAATAATACAAACATACCTTTGAAAAATATGACACATTAAAAAATGACTCTTTTGACATAGACACAAAAATAATTTTTTTATTGATCTTTACTTTTGACACTTTTGAATTTTTTGACTTGACTCCTTTTGATAATAAAATTGACTCATAAAGATCACTTAATAGCATTGACCTAATAATAAACTCAAAACCACCATTTAATTCAACATTTAAATAATAAGATTTTATATAAATGATAATATTCAAAAGATTCAAATTTTGGCTAAGACCAAAATAAACTATAATATCAAAATCTAAATGAAATTCCTACTTAAACTATAAAGAAACTAGACTCTCTTCTTAAAACTATATTCTATTGAATTAGCCTATTTTATAAGGAAATCAACTCAATACTCTAGGGTTTTTGATGTATGGCTTCATCATGTTTGATATTCGAGTTATTGTGCATGTAGAATCAAGTAGAAATAGCGATCCAAGAAAAAGAGTAGGCCATTATAACTACGGTTGAGGTGTAAGATGACTAGAACCATGCATAGGTTATATATTTTTCATATTTTTGTGTGGTTCTGATCAAATTAGAGACTCAGAGATGCATGTGCATAGAGATATAGAATGGTTGTGAGACAATGTAGGATTGCATACTCAATGGCTATGTCTTCAAAGATAATTGAACTTTTGAAATCAAATGTAATTTTGATGATATTTTATGGAATGAGCTCTATGTATTTATGAATATAATTATTTTAGTGTAACTCATGCTTCCACTATTATTTAATATGCCTTCAATGATTATACCAAATGATCATGAACCTACAGTTGATAGATCATTTATTAGAAATATGCCCATATGAATCTGATTATAGTAAAGGTCGATAAGATATGATGAAGAATAATTAGTTAAAGAATTTGGTAATAGATCTAAATAATAATTATAAGAGAGACCATAAATTTTCAATCTTATGATAGAGGCCAAAAAATATCAGATGAAACACTTCGTGTCTTTCTAACACAAGTGTTTACTTCTATGTAACATCCATGATTGAACAAATCTAATACCAATGATGACAATTGGGGAAGATTATGCATTGAATCAACTCATGCAATGAATAATGGAGAGCCTAATATAGATAAAATTCTTCAATACAAAATATTTTGCATAATTTCTATTCTCTAATTTCTTATTAATTAAACATTCAGGACATAATACAAATATATAAGAATATTATTCCTATAACTTCTCCACTATTTTCTCTCCTTTGAATCCCTCTAATTTAAGCAAACTACTATTTATATATATTTTTATAACCCATTAACAATATATCTCAAATATATAATATTATAACTAATACAATCTTACCATATTAACCATATGGTTTCTAACAACTAATTACTATTTACCTCTCTCTGAATATACTTAAATTCACTAATATAAAAGCTATAGTTCCTAACATCTAGTTTGGATCTGATTGTCTTCAAATAACTAAATGTTTCATAAATAGATACTTAAAATCTATTAACAATGTTAACTAAAACTGATATAATATATTGTTCCTCTATATTCCTCTTTTCCTACTTCAGGTTCTTTATGGTAGCTTGCAACCTTTCTTCCTGAGATTGTGCTAAGTTTAGGACATCTTCTTCAAAAATAGGCTCATACTCTGGTATTTTTCCTTTCTTATAGGTTAAATGAGTGAAATTTTTAACCTTTTGGTGCAAAACTTCTTCACCACCTTCCATGACTAGTGTCTTGATAACTCTTTGTAAGCTGGTAGTATCTGGCTCATATTTGACCCCAACTAAAGATTGGCCCATATGCTTACTTGGGACCCCTATTTATATGTCAACTGATTGAACTTGATTAGCTAATGTCTTTACCTCTTCCTATTTTAAATCAATGATCCAAGGCTCTAATTCTTATTGCATAGGGATGTTAGTAGCTTTTACAAGAACCCATGGATGATATGTAGTAGGCAATTTCTCTAACCTTGGTTCATAAATGAACCATTTAGTACTAGGTAGTCCATATATTGTGTTCTCCTCACTGAAAAAAAATTACATTCTCCAAAGGTGATGTGATGGCCACTTTTTGTTTCTTATCTTTTGAGATAATTTCAGTCTCAAATTTCCTCTCAGGAGTGTTAATGGTTACTACATCTAAAGACTTCTCTTTTTTCTTTATCCTGCTTAGTTTCCTTAACACTTATCTCTTCTATATTTGAATCTATATCATATGTCATAGATATCATCTTTAATGCATCTTCAATAGACTCATGAGGATCTAGAGATATCATATTAACCTCTTATTAAATTAACCCTTGCTCTTTTATTCTAGAAGATTCAAGAGCTGATGAACTAGAAACAATTTCACTTGGCCTTATCTCTTCAGGCCTATGTTCTACTTATATATCAAGCGATGGAATTCTAGAAGAAAACATTTATAAAATGATATTTCCTAGGACATAATTTACCACTTATCCTCCATCTTTTGATCTCTATTCAATCTAGACTTAGGCTTTATATTGCATTCTTTTAATCTTCTAGTGACCTCACAGTAAGTAGATGCATTAGTGTATATAAAATCAAATGCATTGGGCTCATTCTCATAAGGTATATTCAAAATACCCTTTATCTATATATGTTACTTTACCCTACTGGGGTCCCATTGTCTATGATCATCAATCTACAAGTTGAAGGATAATATATGCTTTGATACAACCTCAATATATTCCCATTTTCTAAAGATGGTCTTGCCAATTGTCATGGGAAAACTATGTATAAGTCCCTTCCTCTTATTTTTACATATCCCATCTATCCCATTGAATAATTTATATGCCACCTCTTGTTCTATTAACTTGTCAAGTACATGAATTGGTAGTTTGAGAGGGGTAGTTTGAGTTCCTTCAATCCTTATAACTATAAAATCAAGATAAATCCATATGTGTCATATGGATTCAATATAAATCTTGATTAAAGATCTTATTCTCATCATAGGAATACCATTTATATCTTAGAACAATGCAATGTAAACACAATCACAAATAAATTGAATATGGTCTCTATACTTATAGATGTTCAATTTGGAATAATACTAGGAAACAATCTAGGTGCCATTAGGATACCATTCTCTTTGATTTGGGATCTTGGTGGTTAAACACAAGGCATCTAATAGATAGGACATCATGTAAAACCTAGTCCTCTTCTTATTCTTGATCATGTATTTTTGTCTACTTAAGGAGATACTAATAATTTCACCTAATGGAGGAACCAACACTTATTTAATGATAAATCATACCATAGGGACCCACATTGGTTCAATATGTGTTTTATGTGCACATACATATAAATAGTTTAGCATTATCATGACCATCCTAACTCTAGGTCTAGATTGATTGATATGGATGTTCTTTGTAGGATCTAAAATAACTTTATTTCCTAGTTTCAACCATTTGGCTAGGATATCCATCATGTTGTGCTTCTTAGCCCATGAATTAATAGAGGTTAGGTCAATCTAGGTCTTAGGTAGATTATAGTAAGACTCAGGAAATTGGGGATATGTAATCAATTTTCTTTAGACTATGTTCATTAATCAACATACCCTTGTTTATTTTAGCTTCTTTGAAAATTGGACCAAGAACATCAATACAGTGAAGTACCTCTAGTTTAGCAACAAAATAATATATTCCAATCATATAAATGGCCATAATATCATCATAAAGTCTCTTCACTAGGAGGATCTTCTCTTCTTCTTTGGTTATAACTCTTTGTTTCTCAATATCTAGAATAATTTTGAGTAATTGTTGTCCCTTGTATTTAATGAAGTAGCTACAAATTTTGTGTCCTTGAAAACTCATCCCTCTACATCTAACGATAGATATAACTTAACCATCTACTTTGAAATGTGTCCATGGGTTGACATTTATATAATCCCACTTTAATTATCCTTTTACAAATGATAATTTAACTCTCTTAGTTCAACATAGTAAATCCACGAACAATTTAGGTCTTTTCATATGTTCTAGGGATTTTTTGAGGTTTATGTAGAGATTTAATGGTGGGAAGAAAGTTTTAAATATGATATTTGGTGACTTAGATTGAATTTAGATCACACATTTATACCTTTACTTGTGTGGGCCCATAATATCTTCTAATATGATGTGTATGCCTATGTGTAATTGCTTATCACATTACTTATTTTTATTTTAAATTGTGACCATTGTCTCCTTAGACATATGTCATCACCTCATGTAATACTTGAAGCTTAATCAAATTCACACCATTGATATTTATTGGCTTGGTTGAATGTGGGCCATTGATCTTTATTTACTTGATCAAGTGTGTGTCATTGATCTCTATCAGGAGTCACCTAGCCTTGAATTTCACTGTGGCCATTGATATTTGATTTGGGCTTATGAGATTGTGATTCTTAGTAGTATCTTGTGCTCTCTATGTACCTTATAGATAATATTCATCACTTTATAGCTATTGCACCATGTGGTAACTTTTTGTGCAATATTAACTCTTTGACTTCTTGACTCACTTTGTACCATTGACCTTCATCTGTAAGATTGAACATGTATCATTGATCTTGATTTGAGTTAATAGGTCCATGTATTGGAAATTAATTTCTAAATAGGTTCACTTCATTGGTGGGGTGGGTCCATGTTACTTTGGTCCTTTGGGGGACCTAGGAACAAGGCCCATCTCAGCTTCTCTCTTCTTCTGAGTGACAGGGACCAAGTCCAATGGCACTTCTTCCCCCTTTTCTTCCCTAGCTATTTGGGACCCTTTGATTTGAGCCACCCTAGATGTGGCTTCCTCAACCACTTGATCAGATTTATAGGGTTTACAATTTCCTTGAAGAACTCATCCATCATCTTTTATAGTTCTAAGGCAGCCATATCAATGTGCTCTATTGGAAAGATAGTCTTGGATGCTATAATGATGATGAAGGCCCTTCACTTGGCCTATCTTCTAGTCCTTTTTCACCTAATTCTTAGATTTAGAGTGTTTATTATGGTGGTTGATTTATAGGTGCACTTGAAGTGGAGGGAAATAAATTATACTGTAATGGGTTCATTTACCTTCTCTCTCTAGCTAGTTTCTCCTCCCTTTGCAATCTATGCTCAAGCTTGAAACCATGATATCTGCACCTAGAAAGTACCTCCTCAAAGTTTGCTACTTTAGTATAGAAATGGTCATAAGGACCAACCATGTGTTCATAAGTCACCTTATAGTTTCTTTTATTAAAAATGAGGTACCACTTCATTGTTTGGATCCCATTCCTTTAAGTCATCTTTTTGAAAGCAGACAGCATCTCTATGTCTAGATATGATGCCCAATTACTTCTAGTATTTGATCAAGGTTCTCCAAATTAAAAATGGGAAGGGATGTAACATCCCCTTCCTCTTCTCTCTATAGGTTTTATCAACTCTATGGGAAATTTTCTACACAATTTCTTGTTCAACCAATTTAAGGGGAACATAAACAGGTAACCTAAATGGCTGGGTCAGAATACCCTCAATTTGAAGGATAGTGCAGTCTAAATAAAACTAAATGTCCCCCATGAGATCAACATATATTTTAAAAATATGGTGCGCCCTAGGCATGGGATATCATATGATGTTTTGGAATAGTATGGGATATATACAGTCATAGATGAATTGCATATGATCCCTATATTTGAAGACATAAAGCTTTGAGTAATGATGTGAGATGGTAATTCTATTATTAGAGGATGAATTTTTAACACCAAGAATATGGGTGGATGACATCAATAAGTCTATTAGATAGGATATCAAGGTAAAATGTTGAAATGTCTTCTTCTTAATGCCATAAAATTGCCTTCCTAAGTGGATACTAATTAGCTCCCTAATATGTGGAGTCAATTTTTTTTTAACCATGAAGTGTCCATAAGAAACCCACCTATGGTCAACATAGGTGGTGGTGGCTACTCTGAAGGCTCTATTCAATAAATTCATAAGGATTCTTATACCCTCCATGAATTGGATAATGGGGATCCTACCATCATGATTTCTAGCTACATGAGCACCTTGGATTAACCATGGTCTCAAGATGACATCTAGATTATGCTAGGTAGTCCAATTTTTTATGGAGGGTGTTGATGGAAAAAATTATCATGTTAATGAATCAACCCTTTCACCTATCATGAAGGTCAAATTGGAATCATACCAATCTAATCATAGGGGTTCTAAAGGTTCATTTTAAGATACTAAAGATGTAAAGGGATTTTATAATAATTTTTAGGAAAATAATCAATAAATTATTGAAGTAAATTATTCCATTATCTCAATTGAGAATCTATATTAATTAAGAATCAATTGAAATATAAATCTATAATCTATCCTAGTCGACAGAGATAATCTATTAATTAGATAACCTCTTGAAGAATAAAAATTTTATTCTGAAAATATGTGTATGAAAAATAAATTTCATTACATTTTTCCATGGTTCAATATCCAACTTAAGTGAAAAGAAAACACTAACATAAAATGTCAATAAATACAAACAACAACTAAAGAATGAAACAAGAAGAACTAAACTGAAAATATTAACCCAAAGCCTAAAGAGAACAAGGGAAAAGTAAAACTAGACTAAAACCTAAAACTAAGGAACATTATGCTATAAAAACTACTATAAAAATCAATGAACTAAAATTATACCTATTAAATGACATAATCTAGAATAATATTAAACTCTAAAAGGTAAAAATTAAATGAAACATAAGAATAAAAACCAAGGTAATTAAAACAACTATTGAAGGAATACTAAAGAAAAACATAAATAAACTATAAAAAAATTAAACTAAGAACTAAAAAAGTAGTTAGTGTTAATTTACTACTAATAAACTTCTAAAAATAATATTTAAACCATAAAGATAAACAAAAACTAAAGATATTAAAGAAAACTTTAAATCATCTATTAAAGTAAGTCAAATAGTTACAAAAGAGCTACAAGTCTCAACATGAGAGTCATATTATCATAAGAACATATTTGAAATGATAACTCTAACATTTCCCAATAGAAAACTTGAAAAAGGAAAACTTAGCAATTGATGAGATCAATGAAGTGTCGTAGACAATGCAAAGTGATCATCATTTCAAGTTGAATACTTTAAATTCTGCACATAGGACTATAAAAAATAGTCATCAAAAGATATTAGACTTAGAAAACTTTAGATAATTATAAATACATAACAAATATGACTGGATATACCTATGTTGCATAAGTTATTACTCAACCATTAGATAAAATACCATTGGGTCTATTTGAAAAAGTTGTACTATCCTAAAGAAATTGTATAGAAAGATGAGATGAATTAATGACTTTAGAATAATACTCCAGTCTTCAATACTTGTTGAACTTCTATCTTCAAATGAGATTTTGATCTCTTTTTATCCTTCAACTTCATTTATGAAATAATTTATAACTAACCTTTAGTTAGTTATTAGTTAAGGTTAACAGATTGACTTATAAAGTCAATTAGTTAATGTAAAATATAAGGCAAGATTAATTAAGACTCTAAATTCTTAATTAAAACAAACTATTTAAATGAAAGAACCTAGGTATTAATCTTAATGGCTGGGGACCCCATCTTATTAAAAATAAAGTAGGACACATGAATAATCATAAAATAAATAATAAATTGATGATTCCTACTCTTTTTTAGATCATAATGCAATTTAAACTATAAACTTAAGCATATATTATTTATATCTCAAAATATCTATTTTATCCATGTCTTCAAAAATAAATATCAAGATTTTTAAAATTGCATCAAGTTTTTTGAATAAATAAAGTTATTCCCAAAAATCATCCAAATTTGATAAAACCTCTATAACTAGTTTATCTTGTTGATCAAGACAAACATTATATTCTATTTTAGATGTAGGAAAAGGAAATAATCTAATGCCTATCTCAAATGTATCATCATCAACTTCTAATTTCACCCTTTCAATTCTTCTGAGCTCATTAGGTGGTTCATATTCTTTTCCTTTTTCCAATAGTACTCTTCTCAATAACATGAAAAGAGATATCAACATATTTCCTTTTACTACCAAATCCTTGACCCCTTCAAATTTGGCCTTTCAAACCCCAAGATCAGTTCACTATGAGCCTCGTAAAGGTATAATCTCTTACATTTTCCACTGAGTTCAGTAGTAGATGGAGCAAGAGTATCTAAAATAGTGGTAATGTTCCTAAGGTCCTTAGCATGATTCACCTCTTTATTTAATTAATTTTTGGGCTGATTGTCAATAAATTGATGAAAATAAAGTGTTTGGTCAACTGTTTCTCTAAAAATAGGTGGCTATAACTCCAAATAAGGATCATGCTCAGGATGGCGTTTAAGAAAATGTGAAGAATTGCTTTGGGATTGAGCATGAGCTCTAACTTTTTGCCCTCAAAATCCCCTATGACCTCTATGGTTTCTAAAACCACTATAACCTCTCTGAATAGGAAGAGAATTTAGGACATTCTATAAATTAGGATTAGAAGTATCAAAATGGATGGACATTTTTGTGCCCTGAGGGAATCTAGGCCTAAAATTCCTAACATAAAAACTAGCCCCACTAAAACTTTGACTATGGTTTGACTGACTTCCTCAATTTGACCTTTGACCCCACTCTCCATAATTATCATTCTCTACTAGTTGTTCCCACCCAGACATTTTTTAAATAAGCAATAATATGAAAAGAAGCCAAATTCAAATTCTAAGCTTATGACTAAAAATTATTCATGATCCAAAAACATTACTCATCACTATGTTATATTTTAAAAACCATACTGATTTCCATGCTCAAAATTATAAAACCAAATTCATTCTTAAATTATTTCCTCATTTGAAATGGAATCATTCCAAAGAAAGTATTCAATAAATTTTAAAGAACTGAGGAAATAATTAATCACATCTAATTTATTACTATCTTTACAAAACTCTATCATGACCAAAAATATTGAGGAAAATTTTCTAACTCAAAACAATAACCCAAACTATGTCAAAATCCACAAGCAAACTCATGGTGAAAAGAAATTAAATGTAACTTTTCAACTTGCTTCTCTATCTATAATAACTCCAACTCATTTTGTACTCAACATCTCATCTCTGAAATCCAATAATCCATGTGAATAAAACCAAACTGAGATGTCCAAACCTTGAAAAACCATTGACAAACAATTATTTTAACAACAAATTATTACATGCTAGTTGTCATTATCTTTATTTATTCATGCAACATATTTAACTATACATTTGCAATTAAAGATTACAAATGCAAAACATGCAAGAAACTAAGAATGAACCCTCATGTATGTAGAATATTAATGAAATGAATCTCATCATCAACTATATTTAATACCAATCATTACATAGTCCATAACATCCAAAAACTAAAAAGGGATAATAATGTAGATGAAACCATGTACTTTAAATGACAATAAACTATTCTGACCAGGACAATTCTAAAACTACCACAAGAGCCTCCATATTTCTAAGAGATAAATAATAAAAAATATTCATACTTATTTTGAGTTCACAATAATATTTAGACATCTAAAAACATAATTTGTAAACACCCATATCCAAAATTATTGCATATGTAAGGTATCATTTGACAAAGAAGATGAACAAGTTTTAGAGAAATTTCACCAAAAAAAATAAAGAGTTCAAAATCAAAAATCAACAACTACTTGTAATTTTGACCCAAAATCATATAATGCTTCGAATACCACAACTACCATTATATACATAAACTTAAAAATAGACTATCAAATTTTTAAAACCATAGATTCCCATTTTGAATTATATTCCACAAACTCTAATTTTAGAAATGTTGGCTTGCATGCATGTCTAACCATATTTTCATTGAACATAGAAAACACTCAAATTCATAAACTTATGAGGCCTCCAAATGAGATAAAACTAAAACATCCATACCTAAAATCAACTTCAAAAACCCTGTTTCAATCTCTATGCTCACTTTTCATTCTAAAATTATAGTTGAACCAAAATTTTGCTTCTGTCAAAAGCTTTCCAAAATGACAATTGACTCAAGAAAACCAACTTTTATTTGCCAAATTCACCTCATAATTGCTTAGGGATACATACTCACTTCCTATTGGTCCTCACAAACTCTTCCCAAAGTTAACAGTTTGCTAATACATTTCAACCAATTGCCAAACTTAGTATTCACTATTCTTTCCTACCAAATTCCATGCTAAACTATGTGATTCAAGGAGCTATGCGAGTCAATAATGCACACCTTACTTCTAAGATTTCCATGATCTAAAGCATCTAAAAACATTAAAAGATAATGCCACCTTGCAAAAGCTTTGATACTAGTAATATGCCAAGTCACCCTTGTAATCTTGTTGACATTAAACCTCATTCCAAATATACATGCCAACTCAAATCGTTAGGATAGACTCAAGTGCATATGCCCTTTCAAACTAACATCATGCATCATGAAAACTAAACCATTAACCATATCATATAACTAAAGGTTATTGTCAAAAAAACTTAGGTCTTTAGTCAATCCTAATCCCATATGCATTTAAAACCAAACCATGACAAGGTCCATGCAATGTTAATAAAAGGCTAGGCTTAGTGAACTTAGACAAAACCTTATAATAAACCAACATTTCCTTAGCAAACTCATTATAATTAATGCATGTTGAGGATGAAAACAATGTCATTCTAATGGAAATGGTATATACATCTGATGAGAATATTCCTTGATTCCTGAAAAAATGCCAAAGTAATTATCATGCATCTAAAATTAGAGATTATAATGATATGAACAATTGAATGAGATAGAATCATTTTCCCAAGAAAAGACATCAAAGTGAAAATTACTTTCTATAACTTGATCAATTACTATCATTCCAGAACAATATCCTTTTAAACTATCGAGATGAACAAGCCATATCTAATCCATAATATAATAACTAAATATCATGATAATGACTGATATAGAACTATATCAAAATACTACAACAACTATAATATAATTGAAATGTAATACTTTCAAACACATCACTAAAATAATTCAAATGTATATGAACTGAAACTACTAGCTAAATTGTAACTAATCACAAGTATAAAAATATATGCATATTTTATTCATTCATCCACTTTGCTTTTCAAAACCATTGAAACAAAAATAAAATCATCAATCGATAATTATGATCTCATAATAAAAATGCATCTACTAATATTGTTAATAAACAAGGGTCCCTGACATAGTTTTAGGTTTTATGACTAGGTCATCACTATGATAGTAAGTATGGTTTTGAAATTTGGAGGGGTATAGAAAATAGGCATAACATTAGTGACCTTGCTAGTTAATTTTGTGAAATAAATTTGATTAGCAACAATTTTTGCCTATATATAAAATACAAATTTACCTTGAGAGTGTTTTCTAGGAAAATCATTTCTCAAGTAGTTGAGTGTGAACCCCTAAAAATATGAATTCAGATAGGGATGGAATGTTTGGCTAGCATGGCATGAAGAAAGGGAAATAATTAACAACAAAGTTTGGGTTAGATGCACAAGAAATTTACAAATGCCTTAAGAAAAAAATCTTATGATGAAGTAACCTTCTCACAACCAAGCATAAAATAGTCATATTATCATTAACTATGATTCTAAGTTTGTAAGAATATTTCTCAAATGAAAGTTACAATATTTCTATAGTTTCTTGTATCCTTCTTTCAAATGTGATCCTTTTCATTTCAAACCTTTGATTGGTCTAATCAAAATAAAGCAAGAGCAGAAAGCAAATAAAAAGAAAAAAACCAACAAACAACAAAGAAAGAGAAACAAAACCCAAAACAAAAATAGGAAAAAAAAACCAAAAACATAAAATAGCTTGAGATGATGGCCATTTACTAAATAATGTATCCAAGGTCTTTAAGATGAAAAACATTATTACCAAGTATTGTAGCGATTCTATAAAGTCCAAGTCATAATGCATCAAATTAATGGTATTTCATTGGGTCCTCACGAGATTTATCCCAATATAATACTAGATCTCTAACCTTAAACTTCTTATTTGACACCTTTTTATCAGAAAATTTCTTTAGCTTTTGCTTTGCCTTTTCCAATTTCTGAAGTGTAGTTACTTTAGATTCATCAATTGCTATCAAGTCATGTAGCCTTTTCTCAATTAAATTTACATCTTCTTCTACGTATTTCAAGGTAGTTCTTGTTGAAGATATCTAGAGTTATATAGGTAAAGTAGCTTCAAATCCATATGCTAACATAAAAACAAAATAACAAGTTGTTACTTTAACAATAGTTCTATCGGCCCATAAAGCTTCAAATATTTTAAGATGCCAATTTCTTTTGTTATCACAAACTAACTTCTTCATTATAAAAATTAAATTTTTATTATTGGACTCGGCTTATCCATCCCTTTGTGGATAATATTTTGATAAATGACTAGAAATAATAGAATATTTTCCTACAAATTCTAAATTTTCACTTGAAATAAACTGTGTTCCATTATTAGAAATAATTTCATATGGGACTCCAAATCTAAAATAATTTTTATTTTCTAAAAAGAAAATCACTTCACCTGTAACTAAATTTTTAAGAACTTTAGCTTCAGGCCATTTAGTATTAATATATGGCTATCAAGATATATCTCTGACCTATAAATAATGATGGATGTATGTCTAAAATAAAATTTATGCCCCACTTAGTAAATTTTTTTTCAAGAATAACTGGGTTCAAAAGCATTAGGGGTAATCTATCCCTACCAACAAAGAGTTGACAAGGCATACAAGAACGCACTAATTTATAATCATCTTGAAATAAATTGGGCGAATAATAACTAGCTCTTACAATTTTATAAGTTGTTGTCTTTGCATCATAATTTCCATCAGAGCTTCCTTCATGATAGCCTCTAAGCACCTTCTGCATTTGATCATGAGTAAGACACCTTAGTAAAACACCATCATGATTACAATAAACTAAAAAAAATTCTATAAAAAAAAGGTTTAATACTTTTAACCATAATGAACATCTTTCTTTCTTATTAAAGTTGCTTGGGGAAGATTGATTTTGAAAATAGTGGACTAAGTCATGATATTAATCATCCTCATCCAATAGACAATCCTAATCATTCATTTCATGCCTATACTTAATTCTTTTAGTAAATTCAAAAACCTTCATTGTCTTACAACTAGGTTTAGCATTTAATTTTTCATCAATAGAAAGGACTAGAACATTGATCGCTGATGTTATATTTTTAGCTAACTGTTTCACTAATTCGTTTCCTTTTATAGTTCTTGATGTTTCAAACTCAATATCAAATTCTTAAATATGAAGAGTCTACTTAGCAAGCCTCCCTTAAATAATTGGTTGATTTAAAAGATATGAAAAAAATAGGTACGTTAGATTGTATGAGAATTTTGTTTCCCATCAACAAATATCTAGATTTGATTAATGAAGAAACAAGAGAAAAGACAAATTTTTCAAATAGAGGGTACCTAGTTTCAGTATCTTTCAAATATTGGCTCATGTAACCAATAGGTTTTTATTCATTATTTTCAAACTCTTGAGTAATTACAACTCTTATATCTTTTTTTGTGATATTAACATAAAAGATAAATGTTTTATTTAAATCAGGTTTAGCAAGGACCAATGCACTAGTAATGGCATTTTTTAGTGAATTAAAAGGTAGATCAACATTTTCATCCCAAATGTAAATCTTATCTTTCTTTAATAACAATTGTAAAGGGTTAGTCTTATCAACAAAATTAAAAATGAATTTTCTAAAAAAAATGATTTTACCAAAGAAAGACCTTAAACTTGACTGATCTTTTAGAGGAGTTAGTTTATTTATTACTTTAATTCATTCTAGCTCAATGGAAATACAATCCTTATATATTATATGACCTAATAATTTACCATCAATTACACCACAAATATAATTATTTGGATTTAAAGAAATTACAAACTTCCTACATCTTGTATAAATTTCATGATGATGATTTAAATGTTTTTTTCTCTTTTTAGAATGAATAGTAAGGTCATCTAAATAAACCTAAATGATTACACCTATTAAATCATCAAAATCTATGTGCATAGCCCTTTGAAAAGTGGATCCAACATTCATTAATCTAAAAGTCATTTCATTATAAGCAAAAGTGCCTATGCATGTCGTGAAAGTAGTTTTATGCATATCCTCAGAATTCACAATAATTTGACTATAACTTGAAAATTTATCTAATAAAGACATCATTTTAGATCCTACAACCTGATGTAATATCTGATCTATACTTGGTAAATGAAAATGATCTTTAATAATTTCTTTATTTTAGTCTCTAAAATCAACACAAAGCCTAATATCTCCATTTTTCTTCCTTACGGGACTAAATTAGCTAGCCATTCAGAATATGTTATAGTAAAAATGACACCAACATCAATCATTTTATCTAGCTCTTTGTTAATGGTGTCTTCTAACAAAGGTCTAATCCTTCATATTTTATATCTTACAAGCTTAATACCTAGTTTAATCAAAATATCATGTTTGATAATATCTATATTGTAACCTTTAAGATCTTTATAAGACCACTTAAAGATATCAATAAACTCTTTAAAAAGTTTAATGAATTTAATCTTTTCATTTTTAGTTACTTGTATCCCTAGATAAACATATTTAGGATCATCTTCAGTTCCTAAATTTATGGGTAAGGTTTTACCTATGATTCTTCTTGATGGTTCCTCAGTTTTAGCAACCTTGGGCTGATCATTAGGAGAAAACATAGATTCTAAACCTACTAAACTAACAGGCAATTTGTTAGTACCTAATTGTAAATAATCACCATAATTAAATACATAATCATCCTGGTCAAAATAGTTGCCTTTGAGAAATGAATCTATATGTTCATCATAGCTAAAAACCAACCAACTCTCTTTTAAATCAAGAATTTTAGGATGAAATAATTTAATCATAGAGAAATTAACAATAGGTTCAATTTCACTAAAATTAGAATTGGAAGCATAAACTACAAGCTTATCTACTCTTATATTAAATACCCTAAGAATATGGGTAATATTGAAAGCTTCAAAAAATTTAGTTAATGCCCATACCTTTTGAGTGTAACGATGCAAACGTGTTTGATTAGTCTTATAAATCTTTTGAATTTGTCTAACTATTTGCTCTGAGTCTCCAAAAACATCTAGGTGTTTAATATTTAATTCTATGGCTTTCTTTAATCCTAAACATAATGCTTCAAACTCTATTGTATTATTAGTATTTTCAAAGGACAATCTATAATCATAATGAAATATATTACCAATGGGAGATATGAGACAAATACTAGCACCACTACCTTGCTGAGAACAAGCTCCATCAAAGTAAAGAGACCATAAAAGGTTTCTTTTAAATATTTATTCATTTTTTCTAGTTCAACAACATTTAGTAATTCATAAGTCCCAATACCTATTTCTATGTATGAGATATTGGAAGAAGGAGATTTAATTAGAGTACCAAAAAATATTCTCTTTTAATAAATGCATTCTCCTTTTTAACTGAAACCCAAGTTATATCTTTACCAACAAATGTTCCAATTGACTTTGACCAATCCCTTCCTAATAACATGGCATAATTACTAGGAATATCTAAAATTTGAATATTAGTTATACAATTAATATGTTCATCCTACGTGATCTTAATAACTATATCATGAAATTTACCATAACTCTTAGTTTGTCTTGCATCAAAACCAGTAAGTTTTCTACCATATGCTTCATAAGAAATGCCCAATTAATCAACAATACATTTGGGCATGATATTTTTTGAAGCACCAGCATCCAAAATACAATTATCTATTATTTTATTATCAATTTTAATTGTGACATAGAAAGGAGGAATATAATTAGTAGGGGGATCAAACTGTTGAGCGTAAATATATTCAACATTACTTTGTTCTTGTAAACCAACATCTGATCTAGGATTCTTAATTATATCATTAATTTTATCTAATTATCTGGGAAGACTAGCAGATTGCAATAATGAAAATCCAGTTTTAATGGTTGATAAATCATCAATTATATTGGTCTTAGAATCTATTTGCCTAAAATTCTTATAATTATAATGTTAATATTGTGAATTGTTATATCCAGTGGCAAAAAGAGTATCTTGATTTTTTTTAATCATTTTTATGAGTTGTTTTATCTATATGATCATAATAAGACTTGTCATTTGTTGACCTATTATTGTTAGAAACTTCATAATCTTTATTCCTAGTATTTATAACATAAATATTTTCTTTTTCTAAAGACTCATCAATAGTATTTACATTATATGTTGAATCCTCAGTTATCTTTTCTTTTCCATGTAGTAAATATTTCTTAAATTTAATAATAGCTTGACACATTTTAGGATTATGATCAAGTTCACAAACCTCAAAATAATAAGAAGCACTATCTTCCTTCACATTTTTATGAGAAGAGAAAGGTTTATCATTAAGTTGTCTTTTAACAATGACCAACTCATTTCCTAGACTTTGGATTGCCTTTAATATTTATGCATTATCTAAATTTAATCTCGTATTGGATCTATCATTAAAACCTACACATTTTAGCTTGTTTTCATAATCAATATAGAACTGGATGGTTTCATCATATTCAATTATATCTTTATCTTCTAGTTCCATTTTGTATTTTAAAGGTAAAACATTACAAAAATAAAGCCTGGACAATTTCCTAGAAGGCTTGATATCACTTAGAATTTTTTGACCTGATTTGGAACCTAGAAACAAAATGATACATAGTTTCACCTGGATCTAATGAAATTTTTGCAATATAATTAACTAAATAAAAATATTCTTTATATTTTCCAAAGGATAATTATAACCATTGTTCTACATCATTCCAACTATCAATCACTTTTGTAGGTAGACTAATACAAGCTTGATAATCTTTTCCTTCTAATGTTTGTGAAAAAACCCTTAAACAAGTCTTCTCATTAGTTATTCCAAGAGTGGCACAAACCAATCTAAAATATTTTAAATGATTATGCCAATATTATCTATCTAAACTAAAAAAATTTGGTATGTTTAATCCCTTAAGAGAAAATAGCTTACCTAGATGATTTCCAACAATGATTGGATTTATAAAAAACCAAAGAGCTATGGCTATCTAACATTCTTGACAGATTTCATATTCAACTTCACCTTTTGTGAGTTCTTTTATTTCTCTATTATCTTGTAACCCATGAAGGATATCTTCTACTCTCCTTTCTAGTATTCATTGTTGTGCATCTGGTTGATTTTCTTCCAAAAGATTCCTAGCTGGTGGGTTTTTGACAATCTGATCTTCCATTAGAATTTTTAGTGGATCTTATCTCTGAGATATGACTATCTTGTACCTAATTTTTTTGACCTGAATACTGATTAGGCAAAGGAATTTCAATAGGTTCAACAAGGTCATCAAAAGTTAAAGAATTAGAAAGATAATAAATTTTGGGATAAGGATTAGTGGATAATACTGCTACTCTATCTTCTTGAATTCTTCTATTAAATTTAATTATATCATGTTGAGAATCACATGTTAATTTTGAATACCAATCAATTTCAAATTTAGCAATTTCTTATTCTTCATTGATTACTTCAATAATTTGAGGGAGATCTTTGGGATGATTATACCATGCAAAACATGTTAGATTAAAAGCAATATCAATATGTTCCTATTTAGCATTAAAAATAGGTTAAATAACTAGAAGTTGTTGACCTATAAGAACCATTAGCAAGGAAATAGTTTCTACAAAAAATTTCCCAGTGGAGTCACCAAATTTGTTGATGGAAAAATTTGTCACATCAACAAGTCAACACTTTTGCCTATCATGAAGGTCAAATTAGAATCATACCAATTTAATCATAGGGGTTATAAAGGTTCATTCTAGGATACTAAAGATGAAAAGGGGTTTTATAATAATTTGTAGGAAAATAATCAATAAGTTATCAAAGTAATTCTATTATCTCAATTAAGAATTTGTATTAATTAAAAATCAGTTGAAATATAAATCTATAATCTATCCTATCCAATAGAGATAATCTATTAATTAGACAACCTCTTGAAAAATAGAAATTTGATTCTAAAAATATGTGTATGAAAAATATGCTTCATTACATTTTTCCATGGTTCAATATCCAACTTAAGCAAAAAGAAAACACTAATAGAAAATGACAAGAAAGACAAACAACAACTAAAGAACAAAACAAGAAAGAAGAACTGAACCAAAAAGATTAACATGAAACCTAAAGAGAACAAGGGAAAAGTAAAACTAAACTAAAACCTAAAACTAAGGAACATTATGCTATAAAAATTGCTATAAAAAACAATGAACTAAAAGTATACCTATTAAAGGACATAATCTAGAATAATATTAAACTCTAAAAGGTAGAAATTAAATGAAGAATAAGAACAAAACCCAAGGTAATTAAAACAACTACTGAAGGAATACTTAAGAAAAATAGAAATAAACTATAAAAGATTTTAAACTAATAACTAAATTAATAGTTAGTGTTAATTTACTACTAATAAACTTCTGAAAACACTAAACTAAACCATAAAGATAAACAAAAACTAAAGATATTAAAGAAAACTTTGTATCATCTATTAAAGTAAGTCAAATATTTGTAAAAGAGTTACGAGTCTCAACATAAGAGTTATATTATCATAAGAACAGATTTGAAATGAGAACTCCAATATTTCCCAATACAAAACTTGAATAATAACAACTCAACAGTTGATTAGATCAATGAAGTGTCATAGAAAATGAAAAGTGATCATCATTTTTAGGTTGAATACTTTGAATTATGCACATAGGGCTGTAAATAATAGTCATCAAAAGATATTAGACTTAGAAAACTTCAGATAATTAGTAATAGATGACAAATATAAATGGATATACATGTGTTGCATAAGTTATTACTCAACCATCATAAAAAGTACCATTGAGTCTATCTATAAAATTTGTACTATCTCAGAGATATTTCATAGAAAGAAGAGATGAATTAATGACTTTAGAATAATACTCCAATCTTCAATATCTATTGAACTTCTATCTTCAAATGAAAGTTTGATCTCCTTTTATCCTTCAACTTCAGTTATGAAATAAGTTATAACTAACCTTTAGTTAGTTATTAGTTAAGGTTAACAAATTGAATTATAAAGTCAATTAGTTAATATAAAATATAAGGAGAGATTAATTAAGACTCTAAAGTCTTAACTAAATCAAGCTATTTAAATTAAAAAACTTGAGTACTAATCTTAATGGGTGGGGACCCCATCTTATTAATAATAAAGTAAGACACATGAATAATCATTTAATAAATAATAAATTGATGAATCCTACTCTTTTTTAAACCATAATGCAATTTAAACTATAAACTTAAGCATTTATTAATTATATCTCAAAATATATGTTTTATCCATGTCTTTAGAAATAAATATCAAGATAAGTTTTAAAACTACATTAAGTTTTCTGAATAAACAAAGTTATTCTCAATAATCATCAAAATCTAATAAAACCTCTATAACTAATTTATCTTGCTAATCAAAATAGACACTATATTCCATTTCAAATGTAGGAAAAGGTAGCAATATGGTGCCTATCTTAGATGTATCATCACAACTTCTAATTTCACCCTTTTAATTCTTATAAGCTTGTTAGGTGATTTAGATTATTTTCCTTTTCTAGAAATTTTCTTCTCAGTAACATGATCAGATATATGAACAAATTTCTTTTTAATAACAAATCCTTGACACCTCAAATTTAGCTTTTTAGACCCCAAGATTGGTTCACTATGAGCCCTTAAAAGGTTTAATCTCTTACATTTCCCATTGAGTTCATTATTAGATGGAACAAGAGTATCTAAAATAGTGGCAATGTTCCTAAGGTCCTTAGCATGAGACACGTCTTTATTTAATTGATTTTTTGGCTGACTGTTAGGAAAGAGATGGGTAGGAAGTGGATGTTCAACTGGTTCTACTCTAAAAATAGGTGGCTATAACGTCAGATAAGGGTCATGCTCAGGATGGTTTTTAAGAAAATGTGAAGAACTACTTTGGGATTGAGCATGGGCTCTAACACTTTGCCCTCAAAATACCTTATGACCTCTATGATTTCTAAAACCACCATAACCTCTTTAAATAGGAAGATAATTTAGGACATTCCAAAAATTAAGATTAGAAGCATCAAAATGAATCGACATTCTTGTGCCCTGAGGGAATCTAGGCCCAAAATGCCTAGAATAGGAACCAACCCCACTAAAAATTTTACTATGATTTGATTGACTTCCTCAATTTGACCTTTGACCCTACCCTCCATAATTACTATTCTCTATTGGTTTTTTCAACCTAGACATTTTTAAAATAAGCAATAATTTAAAAAGAATCCAAATTTAAATTATGTGCTTATGACTAAAAATTATTCATGATCCAAAAGCATTACTCATCAATATGTTATATCTAAAAAACTATATTGATTTACATACTCAAAATAATAAAACCAATTTCATTCTTAAAATAATTTCCTCATTTGAAACTGAATCATTCCAAGGTAAGTATTCAACAAATTTTAAATAACTAAGGAAACAATTGATCACATCTAATTTATTACTATCTTTACAAAACTTTGCATGACCAAAAATATTGAGGCAACTCATAACAAGAACCCAAACTATGTTAAAATCTACAAGAAAACTCAAGGTGAAAAGAAATTAAATATAAATTTTCAACTTGTTTCTCTATCTACAATAATTCCAACTCATTTTGTACTCAACATCTCAACACTAAACCCAATAATTCATGTGAATAAACCAAACTGAGATGTCTAAAACCTAAAAATCCCTCAACAAACAATTGTTTTAACAAGAAATTATTGCATGTCTATTATCCATATCTTTATTTGTTCATGCAACATATTTCATTATAGATTTACAGTTAAAGATTGTAAATGAAAAACATGCAAGAAACTGAGAATGAACCCTCACATATGCAAAAGATTAATAAATGAAGCTCATCATCAACTATATTTAATACCAATCATTACATAGTCCATAACATCCAAAAACTAAGAAGGGATAATAATGTAGATGAAACCCTATAATTTAAATAAAAATAAACTATTCTAACTAGGACAAGTCTGGAACTACCACAAGAACCTCCATATTTATGAGAGATAAATAACAAAAAATATGCATACTTATTTTGAGTTAATAATATTTAAACACCCAACAACATTATTTGTAACCAACCACATCCAAAATTATTGCATATGCAAGGTATCACCTAACAAAGAAGATGAATAAGTTTCATCAAATTTTCACCAAATAAAAATAAAGAGTTCAAAACTAGAAATAAATAACTACTTGTAATTTATGACCCAAAATCATACAATGCTTCGAATACTACAACTACCATTATATGCAGAAACTTAAAAAGAAACTATCAAATATTTAAAACCGTAGATTCCCATTTTGAATTCTATTCCACAAACTTCAATTTTAGAAATGTCGACTTGCATGCATATATAACCATATTTACATTGAACATAAAAAACACTCAAATTCATCAACTTCTCAAGCCTCCAAATGAGATAAAACTAAAACATCCATAGTTGAAATCAGCTTTAAAAACCTTGTTTGAATCTCTGTTCTCACTTTTCTTTATATAATTACCATTGAACCATAATTTTGATTTTGCCAAAATCTTTCCAAAATGTCAACTAACTCAAGAAAACAAACTTTTATATCCCAAATTCACCTCATAATTGCTTAGGGATATGTACTCACTTCCTATTGGTCCTCACTAACTCTTACCAAAGTTAGTAGTTTGCTAATACATTTCAACCAATTGCCAAACTTAGTATTCACTATTATTTCCTACCAAATTCTATGATAAACTACTTGATTTGAGGAGATAAGTGAGTCATTAATGCACACATTACCACCAAGATTTCCATGATCTAAAGCATCTAGAAACATTAAAAGACAATGCCACCTTGCACAAGCTTTGATACCAGTAATATGCCAAGTCACCCTTGTAATCTTGCTAACATTAAACCTAATTCCAAATATCCATGCCAACTCAACTCGTGATGATAGACTCAAGTCCATATTCCCTTTCAAACTAACATCATGTATCATGAAAACTAAACCATCGACCAAATCATATAGCTAAAGGTTCTTGTCAAAAAAGAAACTTAGGTCTTTAGTCAATCCTAAGCCCATATGCATTTAAAACCAAGCCATGACAAGGTCCATGAAATTAATACAAGTCTAGGCTTAGCGAACTTAGACAAAAACTTATAATGAACCAACATTTCTTTAGAAAACTCATTATAATTAATGCATGTTAGGACAAAAATAATGTCATTCTTATGAAAATGGTATATCCATCTAACAAGAATATTCTTTGATTCTAGAAAAAATGCCAAAGTAATTATCTTGCATCTAAAATAAGAGATTATAATGATATGAGCAACTAAATGATATAAAATCATTTTCCCAAGAAAATACATCAAAGTGTAAATTCCTTTTTATAACCTGATCAATTACTATTGTTCCAGAATTATATCCTTTTAAACTATCGAGATGAGCAAGGCATATCTGATCCATAAATAACAACTAAATCTAATGATAATGACTGATATAGAACTATATCAAAAATCTACAATAACTATAGTATAACTAAAATTCAATACTTCTAAACATATCACTGAAATGATTCAAATGTATATGAACTGAAACTACCAACTAAATTGTAACTGATCATGAGTATAAAAATATATGAATATTTTATTCATTCATCCACTTTGATTTTTGAAACCACTAAAATAAAAATAGAATCATAAATCAATCATTATGATCTCATAATCAAAATACATCTACTAATATTATTAATAAATAAAGGTCCCTTACATATTTTTAGGCTTTATGACCAAGTCATCACTATGGTAGTAAGTATGGTTTTGAAATTTTGAGGGGTATAGAAAATAGGCATAATATAAGGGAGGTCAATATGGGATTTGGGGATTTATATTGGCCTTTAAAGTCTACTGGGGAAACATAATAAATCCTCCTTGACTTCCCTTCATCAATAATCCAATCATTATCAATTTTACAGTCCATAAACAAGGGTGTAAGGATGTTGATACAAGGTAGTACCTCTGGTTTGGTGGAAGCTTGATAAAGACCCATCATTTGGACAACAACCAAGTCATCAAACTTCCTTTTGGTGACCACCACCCTTTTTTCACTAGATGACAAAGGCTGAAACTCTTCAAATTCAAAAAAAATCTTAGACCAATTATTCATTCCATTGGCTAATGCCCCTATGTCTAATTTAGTGTCCCTAAAGCATCTTCCTTCATGGTTCGTAGATATATATAAGTTTGTCTCTTCCTTCCACTATTGCCTTACCACTTCCATGATCTTAATTGTCTTAGAATATGACTAGCCTTGATGCTCAAAATGATAATTTGATCTTGCTAGATGTAGTTAGGTCCTCAACTAGACAATTTTTGAGACTTTAAGCTATTTTAGTAGGGATTTTGAGGCTTTAATGGTGAAGGTGATGGATTTAATAAATGTATTCATGCCTTATATTTTATGTATGGTGCCACTTATGAAAATCTTATCTTTTTGGATGTGCCATATCTTAATATTACCTTTTAGTGCTTACATGGTGCTTATGTGGACCTTCCTGAGGGTGTTTCCATGGCATTTCATGAGAGTTTTATTTTCAACTATCCATTTATTTTTTAAAAAGGCCCTTTTATTTATCTCCATTGCATTAAGTTTTAAGGATGAAAATGATCTTTGGATTAAGATCTTAGAGGTCTGCTTTGATTGGGTATTCGAGTCATCAACGACCAAGTTATACTAAGTGGCATGCTCTAGCTTTCTCAAGAAATGACTGGATGTGATTTATCCAGGTGTTGAGTCATTAGGCTCTAAAGTCTTGAGTTGAAAAATATACCTCTACTTCACACCATTAGATTAGGATCAGTGATTGAGTGAGAGCCATTAATCATAATTGGTGAGGTCAAAGTTGATTGGTTGATAGGATGGCTATGTTTAAATTTGAAATTCTTGCTAACATCAAAGACATCCTCATGACTTTCAAATGATGGGATCATAATTGTCAACTTTAAGCTTGTGAGGTTCCTTTAGCTAAATGGCAGCATACCACGTGTCATATTTTTTATTCCCTTAAGACTTTTGGGGTTAATGAGGGCCATTAGATCAGGCTCGGTGATGAAATGTGAACTATTGATCATGATATGTGAGGTTATTTTTGATTGGTCTAGCCTTTGACAAGCCTTGTGACATCATGTCATTGGATTAGGGTCCAAAGATGAATGTGAGATATCAATACCTACAAGATGCATGGACATTAAGTCAGTTCATAATATATATAGGCTTAGGCCACAAGATTAATTTCTAAGTTAATAGTATTTAAAAACACTATAACCTAAGTTTTAATGTGATAAGCCTAAGTTTTAATGTTTAGAAGGTCCCCTTCTAGACTAAAGATAAAATTTTGGATGGGGCTTATTTTTAAGGCCTCACTAACATCAAAGACATCCTCACTAATGTCAAATGATAGAAGTGAGGTCATTAAAATAAATACCATAAAAACTTTTGTAATGAGCAGTGTTTAGCCTGTAGTTTATCTTAGGAAGATCTCATGCCATTGGATTAGGTTTTTAGGTGAATGTGAACCATTGATCTACATCCAAGTTGAGACATAACGTTAGAACTTAACATATGGATTCAAGATAAAGCCTTTTAGGATCCTCAAATCATTACTCATGTTGAACAAACATGAAGGATTGGGGACATAATTTTTAATGAATTTAGGGTAATTTAAAAGGGGAAAACCATAAAGGGACTTTAGGAATGATTTTAGACTTAGGGTCTTTTGAAAGGATAAATTCTCACTAAATTTCCAGTGAAGATTTTAAATTCAAACCCCTAGGGTTTCTTAATCTATAACCCTTCCTTCCTCCATGAAACTTTCACTTTATCATTCAATATTTATCATAAGTAGGTGTAGACACCGCAAACGTGTCTGCACCTTGGTTCTCCCCCTTGGCCCTTTCTCCCTCCTAGTCCTCCTTGGTCCCTAACCCACCTAAGTCTTATTAATTAGAAATTAACATCTATTTTTAATTAAATAAGGCCCCCTTTCTACCCTACCCTTGCCACCTTGGATCCTCCCTTGAATCCCTCCACCTTCCCCCTAGCATTTATTAGGCCAAATCTCACCATTATATCCCCCCTCGTCCATTTTGGCATCTTTGTGACCATTCTACGCATGACCCCTCGCCCAGCGGCGTGCAAGAGTGGGTAGAGGCTATTTTTAGCCTCTGTGCCCATCCTGCGACCGCCGACGTCGGCGACCCTTCGGCCGACGTCGGCGAAACTGCCGGCGTCGGCAGCCTTCATTATCCCCTTCTGCATCCGTTGCACCCCCCTGGACTCTTGAGCTCGAAAACATATTCTCTTGACGCTTTGGCTCTGATCTCTCCTCTGTCTTGACCTTGTGCAATAGCAGCAATAGGTGAAAAGGCCCTAGATCAGTATCTTCTCCTTGCAGCAACTCTTCCGTGGCTCCAGCAACATCTTCTTCTCTCTTCATTCAGCAAGCTAAAAGGTAAGCTAGTCTGGTTTTTTATTTCATTTTAGTATTCAGTCATCTATCTTTTATTGTCTTCCACTCCCTCTGTCCTTCCCCCCTGAGAGGCTGCAAAGCCTTCTCAGGCCCCATCCTCTGTGAATCCTCCTCTTCCCTGTCCTCTGTGTCTCTTCCAACTTCCTCACCCCTCTGCCAAAAAGACCTTGCACCAGGCACCCAACCCGAACCAGACCACTCCCCAATCCATCCAAACTTGTCCCCGTTTAGTCTCAGACCCATCCACAGTCCAAAAAGCAACCCAGACCCAACTACAGGCCACAACCCCGACCGACGCCGGTCACTTCCCAACCGACGTCGGCAGGATAGCCGACGCCGGCAGATCAGATAACCGACGCCGATGACATTTCTGACCTCGGCGACTGTCTTTAGCCCAACAGCTCTTTTAGGTAATCATTTTGTTTTCTTCTTTCCTTTCTACTTTCTTTGTCACTTTTGTATTCTGGCATTCTGTCTTTTATCAGTCACTTATTTCATCAAACAGTGGGTTGACCTCCCTTAAGGAAGTTTTTACACTTCTGGGAACAAGCCTTTTGCTTGGCAACCCACTGTCTATCTATCTAACATCCTCTTGTCCAAGTTTCCTTTTTTCTTGCAGGTGTCATTCCTCCATAGCCAAAGAGGAGTGCTCACAAACGTCTGGATTTACGGTGCGCAATCTTTAGTCCAGGTACTTCCAAGCCTTGTCCATTACTTTCTTTTAGTTTCTTTCTTTTTAGTCTGAAAAGCAAATTTGAGGTAGAAACATCTCTGGCACGCCCGGTGGGACACTAGGTTCCTCCTGGGTTCCTTCTTCTTTTTCATTCATTTAGGTGCATTTAGGCTCCTTTCTTCTTGTCTCTTTCTTCTATTCCAAATGACACTATAAGCGGGACTAAAATGAATCTTTCTTCTTTGCATTTCTAGACTAGTCTAAACATCATACTCTCAACCCTTTCTCAAAACTTGTCTTCATCACAACATCACATTTCGACTTGGGCATTAAAACATATTGCACTTTCATTTCTGCTTGTGCTTGCATTAGTCCACATTTAGTAACTTAGGCGCATATTGAATGAACCATAGACACTTGATGTTACACTACCGAATCACATGCACTAAAACACACATAAAACTTACCTGAGACAAGGCCCGACTGGGATTTCATCACCCAGCGGATACCTTACTCATCCCGGTGACCCTACTTGGATTTCATCACCAAGGGGGAAGCCCACTCCATTCTCTGGCAGAGTCTAAACTCTAGGCGAGGTATATCTTGGCTAAGCGAGACCAGCTAACCACTGGAATCGTGAAGTGAGGGGAGCTTGCTCCTTAGCACCAGGCCACGTACCAGACCCTAACACAGATCTTTGAGCACCTAAAACAACACCTGAAACCATCTTTAGACCGCCTTCTTCTAGGACCCATTTTTTAGCCAATCTCCCCAAACATTCATCTAAGGCATAAGCCACAAGTTTCTAAGGTTAATTCCTAGGATTTATCACTTAGGCTTGTCTGTCTTTCTCTGTTTTCCTCTTCTCATCTGTTTATTTGAGTGTCTGAGGACGCTTTCTTCTTTGTTTTTCCAAGAACCTTTTGGCTCTCTGGAAAACACAGTCACCGACATCGGTTCTGCCACCGACGTCGGCTTCCCCTGTCACCGGCATCAGTTCTGATACCGACGTCGGCTTCATCTGTCACCGGCATCGGTTATCTGACCAACACCGGCCTCATTTCCTACCGACATCGGTTTTTCAACCGACGTCGGTCTCTGTCACTGTCCTTTTTTTTCAAAACCAGCAACCTGAAACCTGTCTTTTCTCTGTCAAAGACTCCATCCTGGTCTTCTGAAACTGAGCAACACAGTTCCTGAGACCTGAACCCTCTTTGCCTTGCATGGTTTTGACTCGTAGCCAAGCCAAGGCTCTTGTCGACCACGCCAGCTGTCAACCACTTCCGTCCACCCCATCCGTGACCAGGCCTACAATGGAGTTCAACTCAGAGACCGAAAGAACTCCTGTCCGTCCAACCCCGCCGCAGACTCCCATTGTCCAGGAAGGGGACCAAGACTTCGAGCGATTCTTGGACCTCAATGTCAAGGCTTTACAACATTATCTCACTCATAGCCGAACGCAGGACTCCTTGGGCAATCCGATCTATGGAATGCCAACCTCCCTTGTCGCGACTACAGCTGTATCGACAACATCCATAGTTCAACCTTCGGACACTCAAGCCATCGCTTTGACCACTGACCAGACTTTGACCAATCCCCCAGGTGTGGCCTCTCCCTCTATCATTGGGCCCACTTCCATTGGGGTTCCAGCCCCTTGTCAACCTCAACCCACTCAACCGCTATCCACTCCTTTTCAAAACCTTATCGTCTCTATTCTGCCTACCCTGGCCCCTATCAACACCAGGGTGGCTTCTTACCCCTTGGCCCCCGTTACCACAGTCCAGCCTCTCGTGGCAACAATGGGCCCAACTATGTCTTCCACCCAACCACCTTTAGCCTCCACCTCTGCCCTTGCGATTAGTCATCTGTACATTCTACAACCGACTATGTCGCACGCCTCCTCTAACCTCTTCCAAGCACCCTACAACTTAGGGGGTGCGCAACCCGTCAATCCGTCGGCAGACATCATCAAGATGCTGATGGACAAGATGACCAGTCTTGAGACCTCTGTTTCTGGCTCGCGCAACACTCTTTCATACAAGCAGATCTGTAATGAGCCCATTCATCCTTCCGTCCCAATTAGACCATATCCTAGCCAGTGGGAGCTTTCGAAGTTTTCTTGCTTTCAAAACAAGGAAGACCCACAACAACACTTGCGGGCATTCAGACACGCCTGCTACCTCATTGGCCATGACGATACGTTACTCTTACGCACCTTTCCTATGTCTCTCTCGGGTGCTACACTTGACTGGTACAACTCCCTTCCTAGCCATTCTCTCTTCTCATTCACGCAATTGGCTCAGCTCTTCCTCGATCACTTTTCTATCAACATAACCAAGAAGGTCTCAATCACGGACCTCTATTCTATTCGGCAATTCGAGGACGAGTCCATAGCCGACTTCATTGCTCTATGGAGAGGCCTTATCAACCAACTCTCCTTTTCCTTACCCCAGGCCGAGCTTATTGAACTCTTTTCTCAAGCCTGTGCCCAACATATCTCTTCCACCCTGAGGGTTCAAACCTTCCGCACTTTTGATGAGGCCTTCACGATGGCCCGCAAACTAGAGTTGCGTGCCATCAAGGAGAATAAAGTCAAGTTGCGGAGTAAGAATCCCAGCTCTAAGACCAATGACTCTTCCTCTGCCAAGCCATCATCATCCAATTCTAAATCTAAGGCTTCAACTAATGTCGTGGTTGTCAGACCTTCATCTTCTTCGACCAACCAGCCTGAGCCATCTACATCTCAGAGCGCTACCCGCCAATTCCAGCAAAGATACGTGCAGCGGCGATATACTCCTCTCAGAGAATCGTATGCGTCTGTGCTGGACAAGCTTGTTAAATAGGGGGCCCTCAATCTCCCTCAAGCCCGACCTCCTCCGTAATTCGATCCCTCTCACGCCATCCCCGCGTGGTATAGGGAGCAAGACTTCTGCAGCTTCCACCGTGTTAAGGGCCATGACACAGAAAACTACAAGACCTTTAAGAACATAATACAAGACATGCTTGAAAAGGGGGATCTCATCTTAGACAATCCAAATGCACCCCCTAATTAGGCCATTGACATCTTCAAACAACCTTTCCCCAATCATCTGCCAACTCAGAACAATGTCCAGACCTTAATTGACGACAATCATGAGCACAATATTCAGACAGTCAATACGGTCTCTCCTTTCATCCCCAATCAACCTCTTGAGGTTAGTCCATCAATCAGTCCGTCACATGTGGATGAACCTCTCTCCCCAGCTAGTTCTCCATTGACCTCTCTCATCTTGGAGGACGCCTCGGCCTTACCAGCACCTCCAGTCTCACCATCTTCCTTTCTGCAGCCTATGGAGGACCCGACCCTTCCTACTCCTCAGCCGCAAGTGGAGGGCACCATCATCCCTGCCCTTTACCCGCTGGAGGAGCCTCGCTCCCCAGTTTCTTCTCCACCCAGGGAAGAACATGTCCCTCCTTTGTCCTCATCTAAATCTGTCATGACTTCACCATACCATGCGTCTAAGACCACTACACCCATCTCGTCTTCAACCTCGCAACCATCAACATCTTCCTCTCAGCCATTTTCCTGGTTAGTGGAGAAGATTGAACTTCTCCCTCCGTGGAAAGTGACGCCTCAGGTGTTGTGGGAGCATCTTAAAGCCCTTCAACATACCCGCGCCCTCTCATCACATGCCGCTAATCCTCCCAAGGCAGAATCTCATCAGACTCTTGACAAAGACCAGACTCTCAAACCTCAACCAAACCCGTCCAAACCAAAGCCTGCGTCTATCTCATCCAAACCCATCAAGTCATTTGGCGTTCGTCCTATCTCCTCCCTCACTCACCTGCAAGTGAAGGTGGACTTAAGCCAGACTTCGACCAGTAGTAGTCTTCCGACCAAGGCGAAGAAGACTGCCAGACCGCAGAAATGAATGCCTCCTTCTCCGTCACCATTACCATCTATTTTGGGCCCCCATCCTTCGACCTTGGCTAGCATCCTTCCCACTCCGACCTTCAACCAAAACTCGTTACCTCCTTTGCTTCCTCTGCCTACCTCCAGTCGTCCCTCTCCTAAAAAGGCGTTCTCAATCACCAGGCCAGAGCCATCTCCATCTGTCACTGCGCCATCAACCCATAAGGTGGTACGGAAACCTCTTCTAACCTCACCTAAGCAAAAGTCACCAACCTCACACATATCAAATAGCACGGACCCTCTATTGGGCTCATACTCGTCAATATTGCGCTGACTTCTCTAGACTTCTGACATAACCCTTCCGCCCATCAAGCCTTTCCAACCTCTCGGGTCCAAGCCCTCCTGGTTCGACGATACGAAAATTTACTTATATCATCGTACACCAGGACACGACACCGAGACTTGCTGTGCCCTCAAGGCCATCATTCACTGCCACATGGAGAAAGACACTCTTCTCCTTGAGGACATTCTTGACCAGACCCCGACTCCTTCCTATCCAACTTCTTCAAACACGTCAACATCTCACCAGCAAGACATGACCCCTTCTTCGCCTCCCATTTTTGAAATTAATGCCATCCGTATAACCACTAGATCGCAAAAGGACAAGGCCAAGGAAAAAGCTGCCATTCCTTGGACCTATCCCTTCGTCAAGCCACCCCTTGCGCCCAAGCCTAAAATTTCTATCCTTGGCACGTCCCAACCTTCTTCGTCTTCCTCTTCTGGGCCAATTCACGACTCCATGCTGAAGCAGCTTCACCAGACACTTGTGAAGATGTCTCTTTACGACCTTATCCAAACTTTGCCTCAGCACCGTCAAGCCCTTATCCAAGCCTTGCAGGCAGCGGAGGTCCAACCCGAGGACCCCCAACCACTCGCTGCCCTCGTCCATTCTTTATCTCCTGTCAACTCCATCACATTCAGCGATTCTGAGATTCCCACATCTAACACGGAAGATCAGGACGCCGCCCTCTTCATCACTGCCTATGTTGATCAGACATGCATTAAATGCGTTATGATCGACGGTGGTGCTAGCATCAACATAATCTCTACCCATGCCTTTGATCAGCTGGCTCTTCCCAAGAACTGCGTCTCCAAAACTAACGCGATCTTACGCTCTTTCAATGACACTACCGCCACGACCATTGGCACAGTCATCCTCCACATTTGCGTAGGCCCACGCACAGTCCCGGAGCTCTTCTATATCATTGAAGGAGAGTTTCAATACAACCTTCTACTGGGCCAACCTTGGATCCGTGCCATGGCCTGTATACCCTCCACCCTGCACCGTTGTGTGAAGTTTGAGCATGACGGGCAAGTCCACACCATTCCCGCTGACCCTTCACCCTTCAAGACTTGCAACACCACCTATCGTCCTAACGATGTCCTCATTCCCATCAAACCGTCAACTCCGGCACTGCCTCCATCTGCGGAAGCTTCAACCAATTTGCAATCGGCGGTCGCCCTCGCCCCTCCTCTTCAAGCACCGACCAAAGACCCCATGGAAGACATCTTCCAACGATTATCACTTAGGGAATACCGCTTGTTGACCCTCGACATGTTCCAAACTCCACAAGAGTATGGATGACTTCACCTCAGTCCTAATTACGACCCTCGAATTGGGACGGTCTTACCTTATGGTCCTCCTCACTTCCAAACCAACTTTGTCTATGGGGGGCTTAATCAAGCTCCTACCGACGCCAATTCCCTCTCTTCACCCCAACCTTTCACATCTAATTTCTTATTTCTTGGCAACCCCGCCTTTGCACACACTTACCTTCACATGTGTGCATGGAAAGGTTTTGGTTTCGGACGTTATGAGCAGGGCTCCCATCAGCCCATCGAGCCGCTCAATGATCACGATGCCAAGAAACGGTATGGCTTGGGATATCATGACCCCACTCAGGCTCCTTCTGACCTCTGTCCTGAGCCAACCATTGACCAATCTCTTTCAGACTCGCCCATTTCTCCTTCATCACCTACGGAGTCAGTGGTTTCCATCCCTCCTAGTTTTTTTTCCATAAACACCATCCGCCTGGAACCCCTGACCTATCAGCTCAATGGGGTGCCCAGGTCTCTCCCTCTCATTTTTCCTAGCATGGTAGAAGATGAGTCGGCAACCATTCACACTGTCCACTGCGTTGACGATGACGCCATCCTTTCCTACATGGGTGCCGATGACTCTTTCGTCCAGCATTTCCTCCCTTCTGAGACCCAGGTTATGTTAAATGAATCCACCATTGACATCAACCTCCCTTCTTCTTCCGATGTTCCTCACGTCTTAAATATTGGCCAATCTTTAGACGCTCAGGAGCAGCTTGACTATGCCCAATTCCTTTCCAACCATAGCAAGGCCTTTGCTTGGACTTACAGTGACATGCCTGGCATCGACCCCACCATTGCTACCCATAACATTGTCACCAAACCAGAGGCTAAGCCTGTTAGGTAGAAGCTTCAAAAGATGCATCCTCGCGTTGCACTTCTTGTCAAAGAGGAGCTTCAGCGCCTTCTTTCTGTCTCCTTCATCTAACCCATCGATTATCCACAGTGGGTCTCTAACATCGTCCTAGTTACTAAAGCAACTGGGGGGATTCGGATTTGCACGGACTATCGCGACCTTAACCTAGCCTGTCCCAAAGATGACTTTCTTCTTCCTAACATTGACCAGCTTGTTGATCTCACAGCCGGCCACGAGATGCTATCTCTCATGGACGGGTTTTCAGGATACAATCAAATCCTGATCGCACCGGAACACCAGCACAAGACTACCTTTATCACCCCATGGGGGACTTTTTGCTATCGAGTCATGCCTTTCGGCCTGAAAAATGTTGGTGCCACTTATCAGCACGCCATGACCTACATTTTCCATGATCTCCTCCACAAAATCATGGAGGACTATGTGGATGACCTTCTCGGCAAGTCCAAGCTCCGCCGCGATCACTTGACCATTCTCACAATCATCTTCTCTCGTCTCCTTCAATACAATGTCTGCCTCAACCCCAAGAAGTGTCTTTGGGGTCCTCTCAGGGAAACTTCTCGGCTTCATCATTTCCTTCCGTGGTATCGAGATAGATCCCGCCAAGATCCGTGCTATTCTCGAAATTCTGCCCCCGACCAATCTCAAGCAGCTTCGCAGTCTACAAGGGAAGCTCCAGTCCATTCGCCGTTTCATCTCGCAGCTTTCAGATCGCTGCCAACCTTTTCATCACCTCCTTAAGAAGGACATCTCCTTTAAATGGGATAAGGACTATCAAAAGGCTTTTGAAGCCCTCAAAGGCTATCTGGTCTCTCCACCAGTCCTCATTCCACCTAAGGATGACCAACCCTTCTACCTTTATATCTCTGCTACCAACCATTCGTTAGGTGCCATGATCGCACACCGAGACGAGCATCATCGTGAGCAAGCGGTTTACTACATCAACCGAACACTGGTCGACTATGAAACTCGGTATACTCATATCGAGAAACTCTATTTGACATTAGTCTTTTTCGCTACCAAGCTCCGCCACTATCTTCTCAACCACAAAACCTTTGTCGTCACTCACACCGACCCTCTCAAGTACATGCACTCCAAGCCATATCAAAATCAACGTATGGCTCGGTGGCTCATGCTGCTTGCTGAGTTTGACTTCGAATTCATCCAACAGAAATCTATCAAGGGGCAAACCATTGCTGACCAACTAGCAGATGCCCCTCTTCCCGACAACCAACCTTCCCACTGCGAGTTCCCTGACGAGTCTATCGCCACACTTTCCACCGATGACACCGTCTACCAGATGACTATGTTCTTTGACGGCTCCAAATGTCAACTCGGTGGGGGTGCGGGGGTCATCCTCATCCCACTCGATGGGGAGCCCTTGCCTCTATCTTTCAAGCTTGACTTCGATTGTACCAATAATATGGCCAAATACGAGGCCTTAATTTTGGGACTTCAGACTGCCCTTTCTCTCCACATCAAGTCTATCAACATCTTCGGTGACTCGCAGCTCATCGTTAATCAAGTTAACGGTTCATATCTCTGTAAAAATGAAGTTTTACAGAGGTATAAGAATTGTGTTGACCTTCTTTTAGCATCTTTCGACCATCACCTCTTGCAGACTATTCCACGCTCTACGAACAAGTTTGCCGACACCATGGCTTCTCTTGCTTCGCATATCCCATCTTCATCATCATCATCTCATCTTTTTGTCACAGTGCATCGTGTACCCTTGCCTTCATACATCTCTCCTCACATCGACCATATCAACACTATCAATTCTAGCCCACAAGATGACTGGTATAAGCAACTCGTGGACTACTTGTCTCTTTCTGTCACTCCTCCCAACCTCTCTAGCAATGCGTGGCGAGCTTTCATCAAGCGCACAGCTCGCTATACCATGATAGGGGGTCTTCTCTATAAACGAGGCTTCGACGGCCTCCTTCTTCGCTGTCTAACCTCCACTGAAGCTCCTCAAGCCATAAAGCAAGTCCATGATGGGATTTGTGGTGGACACTTCAGTGGAAACTCGGTTGCCAAGCGCATCCTTCGCCTGGGTTATTATTGGCCCACCCTTCATCAAGACTGTAGCGATTATGTTCGGCGTTGCATCAAGTGTCAGCAGCACTCTAACCTGCTTCATCTCCCCAGCCACGCCTTGCAAGTCACTCAGGATTTTTGGCCTTTTTCTCAGTGGGGCTTGGATCTCATCGGTGAGATCAACCCTCGCTCGTCTCTTCATCATCAGTCCATCATCACTGCCACTAAGTATTTCACCAAGTGGGTGGAAGCCATTCCTCTTGTCTCCATAAAAGCCGACAAAATTGTCGACTTCATCAGCAGCCACATCATCTGTCGTTTCGGTGTCCCTCACAAAATCATTACCGACAATGGCAAGTCCTTCAAAAATAAGACTGTCCAGAAACTATGCGACTCATTTGGCATCAAACTCAGCTTTTCTTCACCTTACTACCCACAAGCAAATGGGCAGGCAGAGGCTTCCAATAAAATTCTCACCAAAATTCTCATGAAGGTGGTCGACAATACAGGAAGGGATTGGCACGTTCATATCCCCTTCGCTTTGTGGGCCTACCGCACTAGCATTCGAACCTCTACGGGTGTTACTCCCTTCTCTCTCGTGTATGGAACAGAGGCTGTCTTACCTCTCGAAGTATAGATCCCGTCTCTCTGCATCTCCCTGCATGACATTCTCTCCAATGACGACTTTCATCAAGATCGCTTAGCTCAACTTGAGTTACTCGACGAGTGCCATCTGGCTGCCCTTAATCATCTCCATGTCTACCAAAGTCGCATAAAGCAGGCCTACGACAAAAATCTGTGAGAACGAGATTTCAACATCGGAGACCTCATCCTCAAAGAGAATCAGCACGTGACCAATATGGAGCGAAGTAAACGAGGTAAATTCGCCCCCAATTGGCTTGGAACTTTTATCATCACGCACAAGTATGGGTCAGGGACTTATCGTCTGTCTTCCCTCGACGGACGGCCAGAACCTGAGCCTCTTAATGCGTTGCATCTTCGACCTTTCTTCTGTTAGTCGAGTACTCATCTACTTGACACGTAACTTGAGCTCGTCCCTTGAGCAATCCTCGTCCTCTTAATCCTCATCCCTTTCAACCCTATTCCCCTTTAACAAGTCCTCTACAACTCTTTTAGGATGCAGTGATGCTTTGTCCTAATAAAAAGGGGCATCCTTGAGCTTCTACAGTCTTGTCTGTGACTCTCATTCCTATCAATAAATCCAAATCAAGATGTCAAAACATATCCATGGTCACTAAATCAAGTCAAATCAAAAAGACAGACTGATCCCTTGAAGGACAGCTGTACTATCATTGCTGTATTACTAGACTGATCCCTTGAAGGACAGCTAGGCCAACTTATCAAACATTATTAAGCAAAAATATAGACCACTCTCTCGAAGGATGGCTATGACTACTCTGGCAATAAACAACACTTTTCTTAGAAGCTTCCCGCATCGATCAGCTTCGCAACATGACCACTACATCAAGTGACATCTCTATGTAGGCTTCCCGCATCGATCAGCCTGCGCAAAAAAAAAAAAAAAAAAAAAAAAAAAAAAAAAAAAAACGAGTCACGGACATTGGCTTGTAGTTGTCTCAAGGTCTCCTATAAAAGGGGCAAGGTTATTCCTGCTCTTAAACTGGGTTACCCTATCCTCCTCCTATCACCGGCTCAAGGGACTTCGAGCTCACTTTAATGTCAAAGTGATTCGATTACCATTCTAACTCAACACTGGTCAACGACGCAATGCATGAACGGGGCTTTTGTTCTAATAACCCCTATCTATGCTTCCTTTCTGGTCCTTGTCAATGAAAGAGCAATTTGCCTTTCACCTTTTCTCTACACTTTGGTCACGCTTTGGCCACGTCAATTGTCGACTCATCCTTAAACCCAGCCAACTTCAACATTTTTCAAACCAGCCTCGACATTTTCAACATGACATCAGGCATCATCCTTGTCCTTTTTGCATAGTTTCTATGGACGCCAATACACATGGAAACTACCGACCAGACCCAATTTATGTTAAGCATAAACCAATACTTGCTGAAGCATAAATAGACCTTCTATTCATTTCTAGCATACATCCATCACGACTATGGAAACTTGCTAGGGATGAAAGACTCTTGACCACTTCTACAGAAGACACCATCTGTAGCATCCTTTTATCCTCATCTTTTTATCCTCATCATTTCGACACTTGACCACATCCAATCATCGACCATTTTGACCCTCGCAGTCTGAACTACATTGGTCTGAGGCCCTACGACCAGGGCTATGTAGGCAGCACTCAGATAACACATCCTCTGAGGTTAGCTCAATCACCCCCGTTTGTTCGTCTCCTTGATGAACAAACCCTCTCTTCTTTGACTCTTATCACGACCAACTTCGACAAACTTTGACCAAGAACTAATCATTCTCTTTGACCAAGACCAATCATCGACTTTGACCAAGACCAATCAATCCCTTTGACCCTCCCTCCCTTTTAGGGAAAACTACATCAGCCTGAGGCCCTGTCACCAGGGGCTATGTAGGCAGCACTCAGTTGACATGGGGTCTTCTGGGGTTAGCTCAGCCGCATCCTTTCATCTATCCATCCTCTTGACCAATGACCATTGGCGATCATGCCTATCTCCTTCGACCTTCGACCACTTCCAAGACAATGTTGCCTTAGTTGTTTTTGCTTGTATGCTATTCCATGGTTGGTTAGCAGAATTGTCCGCAGACTATTTTTGACCCTTCACAAGTATAGGATCGCAAGCCAGTTGATCCCTACTACTTGTGGCTTTTTCGTGTTTCTGGGAGCACTTCCTGAGCCCTGGATACCTGGGACACGACGACCATTTGGAGCTTCAGCTTAGATTGAGTGACCCGATCAGCAGACAACTAAATGCTGGGGCCCGGTTACTTCAATTTTGGCACTCCTTGACCCTTGACCATGTGACAATTTGACCTGACCCTCTCGTGAAGTGGACTATGCGCAATCTCGACTATGGCAGCATTTTCACTCACTCTCTTCTATCCATTTCTCTGTCAAATCGACACTCGATCTTCGGTTCCCTTCTCTCGACTATCGCTTTGAGGAGGGAACACCTCATCCTTTTTTCTAGGGCAACCAACTCCTATTTTTGTCTTGCAGTTCGTCTAGAACAACCAACAAGACAAAAAGGGGAAAATGTAGACACCGCAAACGTGTCTGCACCTTGGTTCTCCCCCTTGGCCCTTTCTCCCTCCTAGTCCTCCTTGGTCCCTAACCCACCTAAGTCTTATTAATTAGAAATTAACATCTATTTTTAATTAAATAAGGCCCCCTTTCCACCCTACCCTTGCCACCTTGGATCCTCCCTTGAATCCCTCCACCTTCCCCCTAGCATTTATTAGGCCAAATCTCACCATTATATCCCCCTTGTCCATTTTGGCATCTTTGTGACCGTTCTGCGCATGACCCCTCGCCCGGCGGCGTGCAAGAGTGGGCAGAGGCTATTTTTAGCCTCTGTGCCCATCCTGCGACCGCCGACGTCGGCGACCCTTCGGCCGACGTTGGCAAAATTGCCGGCATCGGCAGCCTTCATTATCCCCTTCTGCATCCGTTGCACCCCCCTGGACTCTTGAGCTCAAAAACAGATTCTCTTGACGCTTTGGCTCTGATCTCTCCTCTGTCTTGACCTCGTGCAATAGCAGCAACAGGTGAAAAGGCCCTGGATCAGTATCTTCTCCTTGCAGCAACTCTTCCGTGGCTCCAGCAACATCTTCTTCTCTCTTCATTCAGCAAGCTAAAAGGTAAGCTAGTCTGGTTTTTTATTTCATTTTAGTATTCAATCATCTATCTTTTATTGTCTTCTGCTCCCTCTGTCCTTCCCCCCTGAGAGGCTGCAAAGCCTTCTCAGGCCCCATCCTCTGTGAATCCTCCTCTTCCCTGTCCTCTGTGTCTCTTCCAACTTCCTCACCCCTCTGCCAAAAAGACCTTGCACCAGGCACCCAACCTGAACCAGACCACTCCCCAATCCATCCAAACTTGTCCCCGTTCAGTCTCAGACCCGTCCACAGTCTAGAAAGCAACCCAGACCCGACTACAGGCCACAACCCCGACCGACACCGATCACTTCCCAACCGACGTCGGCAAGATAGCCAACGTCAGCAGATCAGATAACCGACGCCGGTGACATTTCCGACCTCGGTGACTGTCTTTAGCCCAACAGCTCTTTCAAGTAATCATTTTGTTTTCTTCTTTCCTTTCTACTTTCTTTGTCACTTCTGTATTCTGGCATTCTGCTTTTATCAGTCACTTATTTCATCAAACAGTGGGTTGACCTCCCTTAAGGAAGTTTTTACACTTCTGGGAACAAGCCTTTTGCTTGGCAACCCACTGTCTATCTATCTAACATCCTCTTGTCCAAGTTTCCTTTTTTCTTGCAGGCACAGCCAAAGAGGAGTGCTCACAAACGTCTGGATTTACGGTGCGCAATCTTTAGTCTAGGTACTTCCAAGCCTTGTCCATTACTTTCTTTTAGTTTCTTTCTTTTTAGTCTGAAAAGCAAATTTGAGGTAGAAACAGTAGGGTTAGTTAATAAAGCATAATTAACCAGGCAAGGACCCATTCTCTTTCTAGGTGGATGATATTCCTATTCAAGAAATAAAAACACCATGTAAACCATGCCAAGATACGAATACTTTGGAATATTAACAAGGGCCCCATTCATGAAAATAAGAAGAAATAAGATAAAAATAATGGGGGGATGTTGGTACCAATAATAATGGTAACTCATAAGGGAAACATCAAAATATGTTAAAATATAGAAACTCTAGTTTAAACCAACATATAAGTCCTTTTCTTCCTTCGATCCTTGTATTATTACTTAAGTCAATTCAAGGTTGAAACAAACTTCAAATATGCAGAATTCAAATCCCCATGTCATATCATAAGCATGTTATGTGTGTTCTCTGATTCCACTTACTATTTGTCATGAGACTTTCAGGGAACAACATCTAGGTTCATATATTTTTGACCATGACATTTAACTGTGAACCTTTTTAGATATTCTCTTAGAAACAATTACTCTTAATTTATGGGAGGCTTAGGCATTGCTCTGGTACTATCTAGTCATCCATAGCCTTGATAGAGATACCTTTGGCTCCACTCATGGCCTTACTCCACTACCATCCATGAATCCATAAACCTAGTGGAGATTGCTTGAATCACCTCTAACTTTGCATCTTTTGATTTAACATTAAGTCTCTCTCTTTTTATTGTAAAGGTTAGGAGCTAGGATAGCCAAGTTTAAATATTTGGTCAAATTTTTTAGTCTTAGGATAAATGCCTTTTATTTGAAACCTTAATCATAGAAAAGGATATATTTTAAGTGCAAACATGCATATGCCTTAACTTTTGAATTCCCATTCCACATACATGATTCTTCTTTCAACAAAGCTTTGGTCTTAGGTAATGTTTTGGATTCTTTGGGGGTAACTAATTTTCATGTGAGTCTTTTGAAAGTCTCTATATTGTAACACAAAGCTATATTATAGCCTTTGGTCCCATTGTAAAAAATTCATGCCCCCACTTGAGGTACCTAAATTTTGGACAATTTCAAGCCAAGATAGTCTAAGAGACTTTATTAAAGAAAAGGAACACAACCAATAAGGAAAGACAAAATAGAAACAAACAACAAAGAATATACAAATATAAGCAAAAAACTATATACATACCAAGTAGGAAAACAAAACAAGAAAGGAAACTAATTAGCCTACTTACTCTAGCTCTAAGAAATTTTATAGATGTTATTCCATGAAGAACCCTAGTGGAGTAGTAGTAAAGTAGTGCTTTAGGTATCTCCCATTGGTGGGGAATGTGAACTCAGCTCCCTAGAGATTCTTTAACTTGAAGGTGTTATTGCCTAAAATTTCAGCAATTTGGTATGGGCCAATCCATAAGGGGGTGAACTTGCCATGTTTGCATTTAGGCTTTGATGCCTTATCCCAAAAGAGGACCAGGTCTCCTTATTTGAACACTTTTACTTTGGATCTCTTGTCAAACCACCTTTTCATAGTTTTTTGTTGTCTACTAAAATCTATAAATGCCTTTTCTCTGGCATCTTCCATCTGAATGATGTCTAATAGCCTATAATTAGCAAATTCTTTGCTTTATTTCATGTATTTCTATATGAAAGTGAATGTAGGGAGTTTTAAAGTGATAGGATATATGGGTTCCTGACCATATACCAATAGAAATGGTGAAGCCTTGAGTGCCTATTTAATCCTTATCCTATTATCCCACAATGTATACTTAAGGAGTTTATGCCATGTTCTAGGTTTATATGTTGTTGACTTCTTGATGGCCTTCATTAGATTCTTATTTGTGGATTTAGAGACTCCATTCCCTTGGGGATATTTATTGAAGGAAAAATTGAGTGTAATACCTTGGTCATAATCCCATTTAGTCATCTTAATTGAGATAAATATAGACCTATTGTCATAAACTAAGGAAACTGGGGTCCCAAATCTAGTGAAAATATTTCTTCCAAGAAATTGATCACTGCCTCTGTCCTACATTATTTGGTGGATTTGGTTTTAGTCCACCTTGTGAAACAATCAGTAGCAATCAAGACATATTTGTGTCCTTCAAAATAATTAGGATTTATCACCCCCACAAAGTCTAATCCCCACTATGCAAAATATTTGTCTACCATCACTGGTTACAAAGGCATGGTTGCCTTTGATTAGTTTGTAATAAATACTTGGTAAGAATGGAATTCTCTCACATGTTTGTGAGCATCCTTGAATATGGTGGGACAATAGTACCCATCCCTAATAATTTTTTGAACTATGGTTCTCCCTAAAGGATGTCCACTACCTAGTTTTTTGGGAAAAGTAGACATGATTTGAGAGGCTTGTTTTTTGGACATGCATCTTAAGTATATTCTTTCAAAGTTCTTTCTATACAAGACTCCATTTTTATGAGGTAATGAGTTTATTTGAGTCTTAATACTCTTTTTTACTCTCTAGTGAGTCTTGGAGGGAAATTGTCATTGATAATTAGGCAGATGAGGGATTCATACCATTCATTAGGCTAGAAGTTTTGCTACTCAACTTGCATGATATGGAGTTTAGGATTGGTATTGGCTATCATCTAGACCAATCCCTGACATTTCACCAATTTGGAAATCTTCATTTAAATATCATACTCTTGTAGGACTAACATCCACTTACCCCTTCATTCCCCAAGCTCATTTTGGCTCAACACAAGCTTTATGGCTAGGTTAGGTAAAATAGCATGTACCTTGTTTCTAAGGATGTAGTGTCGAAACTTTTTTACTGCCTTTACCAATGCATAGACTTACTTGTCTATCATGGAATATTTTACCTCTATATTTTTGAAGTTGGTGCTCATGAAATCTATAGTATGGTCACTCCTATCAACCTTTTGAGTTAAGATAGCAATCATAGTGTGGTCAAAAGTAAATGAACATAAGTAAAAGTCTTTTGAAAAGTTAGGACTTATTAAGACTAGGGTTTGACCAATTAATTTTTTTATGTCAGCAAAGGATTTTTTTATTCTTCATTCCAAGAAATTTTATCATCTTTCTTGAGCATATCATTCAGAGGTTTGATAATTTTAGCAAATCTTGAGATTAACTTCCTCATGAAGTTGTTTTTACCAAAGAATGATTTTAGCTCTTTTTGGCTATTGGGTAGCTCTATTTTAGAGATGGCTTCCACTCTTTCAAGATCTATGGAAATTCCACCTTTATTAATGACATGCCCCAATAATTTTCCTTCATTGACATAAAAGATACTTTTCTTGGGGTTAAGGGAAATTCTATACCTCATACATCTTTCAAACACTTGATGCATGTGCATAAAGTGTTCCTCCATATTATTGGAGAAAAATATGAGGTCATCTATGTAAATGATGATGTACTTGCCCACTATAATTTGGAAATCATGTTCCATGGCCCTCTAAAAGGTGGATCCTACATTAATTAATCCAAATGACATTCTTTTATAAGCATATGTACCCCATTTAGTAGTGAAAGTTATTTTCATCCTATCTTCTGGAGTAATAAGAACTTGATTATATCTAGAAACTCCATTTAAAGAGGACATCATATAAAATCATGGAACAACTTGGATGACTTGGTCAAGAGAGAGAAAGAGGTAATTTTCCTTTTCAAATGATCTATTCAGATTCCTAAAGTCTATGCATAATCTTATTTCTCCATTATTTTTTTAACTGGGACCAAGTTTGCAACCCAAGTGAAATGTCTAATAGGAAACAAAATTCTTACATCCAATAGTTTCTTGACTTCTCTAAATATCGTGGGTTCTAGTATAGGATTGATAGGCCTTTGCTTCTATCTACATGGTTTACAATTTTCTTTAAAGCGGATAGTATGAGTAATAACCCTCAGGTCAAATATTTTTAGATCTTCATAACACCAAGCAATGCCATCATTATATTTTATAAGTATCTCTCTAGCTTTTATTTTTTCCATTTCATTACAAACCTTTCCTATGTTCACTTATTGGGGTTGATCATGTAAACCAAGATCTACCACCTGATAGTCCTTACCATTTACTTTAGGCACCATAGCTGTCTCTATAATTTTATCATGATCAAATAGTCTTTCTAATGAAATCATCCCTTTAGGTATCTTATTGTCACTCAATTGGATGATTTTACCATTAATCTCCCTTTCAAGAGAAATTTCATCAGCTTCATCAATGATGTGAGTTTCAAAGGCTCTAGAATTAGTCAATAAATACATAATTTTTTGATCATCATTGAAAACTTGAAAGTGATCTATGTTTTTAAGGACTAAGGGGCATGGTAATAACTTAATACTAATGTTATGGGAGTTATAATCTAGCATGATATTAGCTGTAATAGAGGAAAGCTCATCAATAACTTTGTTCTCTTCCCTAGGAATAGATAAGATGTTAAGAGCATCAAAAGATTCCATTAAATCTCAAACTTTGAACTTGTATCTCTTGAGGTAAGATAACTTGATTAGTATTTTGTTCTTACTTGGTTGACCACCAACTTATAATCTCCATAGACAATGAGTTCCTTAAATTTATGTTTAATAGTGAGTTGCAGTCCCAGGATAAGAGCTTCATACTTAGCTAAATTATTAGTGCATTATAATAATAACCTATAGGAATCATGATAATGCTTTTTTTAGGGTCTATCAATATAATAATAGCTCCTAATCCTAATTTAAACCTAGCACCATTCACATACAACTTCCACAAACTAGGCGTTGGAGGTGGATTTTTTGAACAAGGCTCCTCTATAACTTCTAGGGTAAAAACTCCTAAATTAAAATCTAAGAAATTAACCTTTTCATTGGCAACATTATATTTTGTTATCATGTGCCTCATAGTAGGCTCCCTCTCTACCTTTATCTGATTTGGAACACCCTTCCAAGGCAACCATAAGTAGGATCAGTCAATAGACATGTGACCATTTAAGGATTTAGTCCATTATCTACTCAAGAGAAATCCATAAGCACTGGGAATATCTACCACTTAGATTTCAATAAATTTTTTAATCTTTGGCTCACTATCCAATTTCATATTCACATTCAATAACTCCCCAATGACCTTGACTCTTTATTTGTTTAATTATGTAACCACCCTATTAGATTTAATTAGGGTCAACCTAAGTTGTTCACATATCCATATAGGCATAATGTTGGTTGAAGCTCCATAATCCAAAAGACAATTATGGAAATTCTTCTCAAATATCCTAACTATAAGTAAAAAAGGTGGAGACTCTACTTTAGTTTTTTGCATAGTTACATTAACACTATCACTTTTAGGGGGCTTACCAAGTTTCTTGGACAATGATTCCAAGAGTAAATATCTTTGTTCTATAATTTGAGTCAGCTCATGTAGGGTAATATTGGCTTTGATATTTTTCATATCCTCCATAATGTTGTAACCAGTCTTATTTGAAATTCTACAGTAGGTTTAGAAGAACTACCCTTAGGTGGTTTAGGATCATTCCTTGATGTTGTGTTTAGAGGAGTCCCATAATTTTTAGGGGGAGTAGAGGTAGTCAATGGTTGTTTTTATTCCACATTTCTCAGAGGATACATCTTCAAAAATTGTTGGAACAATTGAATCTCTTCAAGAATGTTCTCAAGCTCATTATCCTCTTGGAAAGGGAATTGAAATGTTTCTACCATGTGTACTTGGTCAGATGATTTTGTTCTAGAAAGACCTATAGCAATATCTTTGTTTGTAACTACCTCAAATGTATACATTTCCTCTTGGAAAGCCTCAAATTCTTTGAAAATTTTAATACAATCAATCTTAACATGAGTTGAGGTAGCATGTACTCTAAAATAGTCTGGTAAATTAATATAAGTGAGATTGATATCCATAGTATTTTTACTAGAGTAAATCTCATTATATTTATTATTATAGAAAATATCATTCTAAAATATATTCACAGGCCAGTTGAACTTATGGAAAGTGAAGTTTCTTCTATAGTTGTCATTAGCATTACCAACTTATTTTTGCAATTGCAAGAAATCTATGCTAAATTTCTAGACCATCTTTAATATAGATTCATTCTCATTTTTTAAAGTCTCAGAGTTTTGATCTCGACTATTATTAATACAATTGATAGGCACTAAATCCTTTATATCATTGATATGAGATCCATTAGTAGCTTGATGACTCAAGGAGCCTAGGTTTTGATTAGGGGAAGCATGGCTAGTGGGTAATACATTCAAAGTAGGTAGTTAGTTTAATGTTGGAGTATTTTGGTTATTATTTAGGAATAGGTTTAATGCAAGCATCTAAGGATTAAAATTTTAGACTAAATAATCCATATTTCCTTGAGGCTACATTTGATCACTAATAACCACTACTTCAAAATAAACTTGGGCCAATGTGTTGATAATTGGGATAGCCTTTTTAAGAAACATAGAAGTCATAGGATCAACAACATATTTATAAACCTCCAAAGATAAATCCTCATTAGGTTTTTAGGGATCCATAGTTCAACTAAACATATTTTATAACCTAGAATTAAAGGATCTAATTGGTTCACTTGAATCCCTCTTAATGGTTGTAAATTAGTGATAGATGACATAGGGGCTTATGATTTTTCCGAATTGATTAATAAAAATCATGTCAAAATTATTTCATGAGGTAATAAAATTATTAGGTAAATTAAGGAACCATTCATATTCAATGTCTTTAGATGTAAATGGAAACAACTTACATGCTACATCTTCATGAACAACGTTTAACAATCTTAAGGCAGCCTTAAAAGCTTTAACATGTTCTTTTATAATTGCAACACTAGTTGGATTAAATATTGCTAAATACTTTTCAATATTACATGGTAAGTCATGAATCATACTTGGTATATTGATGGGGTAACTCCCAAGCCAAGCCATGCCATATTTTGATTAATATTGAACATAGGAACTCCTTACAATGGTGAAGATGGTAAAGACTTGGAATGCCTATGCATTCCCTTATCTTTCCTAGTTCTTCTATGGGCTTATAGTTCAAGCAAGGGTTCTCTAATTTTTTAATGTGATATGTTCTTGATCTTTGGAAATTATAGTTTTAAATATTAAGGATGATTCAAGTTAGATCACACAAAGAATGGCAATCAACTTGCACACTAAGCTTATTTTGTAAAGATTTTCTCAACACTATATAAAGGACATTAGTCTTTGACTAGGTAAGTTTAAAGATGACTATTCTACATAACCTATGTCCTAAATAAACTCAATATTCACAAAGAACCATCTCCTTTTAACTAGAATAATTCATCCTAAAATCAAATACTATTAAGTCTTGAAACCAAAAGTTGTTTTGACTTGAATTTAACTATTATATATTAATAACCTATGTTTTTGACTTATAAAACACAAATATAGGCAAGAAACCACTTTAAAAACCAAGGATATTTTCTTTTAGAGTGAGGAATCACTTATAAAGGTCAAGAATCCTTCAAATTTTAATGCAAGGATTATCACAATTGATCAAATAGGCTCTCTTTATAGCACCAACATAGCTCATCCTATTGATGCTTCTAATTGCCTCATAGGTTCTCTTAGTGTTGATGAACACTTCTCATTTTAGGGATATGAAATTCCAAGACATGAGTTATAGTTTGTGACAATTTTGGGATGTTTGTGGTGAAATAGAAGTAGAGTGTGAAAGTTGTCCATAATATTTGTTTGATTTGGTGGTTGGGATCCAATAAGGTCCTATATTTTTATCTTTGTGATACTTCCTAATCTACAAGATAATATAAATGGTTATTTTATAATTATTCTTAAACTAAAGTGAATCTTGATTAAAAAAATAAAGAAAAGAGAGGGTAAGGTAGAAAAGAAAACATAATTGTAGGCTTCCATCTTAGACATTATGATAAAGTTACTTATTAATTTGAACATGTGTGAACCACTTTATGATGCAATATAGTTTAAACACAAATTTCATAATAAATTAGGTAAGTTCCAAAGGAATTATGAAAATCACATTGAGATCCAAATTTAATTTAAAGGTTTTACTACTTCAACATGAATAATATAAGCACATTCAAATCTAGAGAAAAATATAATGAAGTAAACCCAAGACCTTTTAGCTAATTTAACATAGTACAAATTAACATCCATGTGATAGAAAATATAGTTCAAAAAACCAAATAACAATTCACATCTAAGATATTCACATGCAATTGAGAGATATCATTAGCTTTAACACACTATTCAGACAATCCTTTTATAATACTTTAGTTGTATTAAAGGCTCTTGATATTCAATTGATCAAAAACTCTCCTCAAAAAAATGGTAACCCTTGCCTATTTATGGGAAGCATAGGTATTTTACCAATTAACTCCCTCAAAATATCCACATGCAAACTAAGGATAACTATCCTTAATAAAAAGATACAATGCCAAAGGCTTTCATGTTAATTTTGATAAAGGATAAATGTATGCTAACAGACTAGCATATATTTTACAAAAGAATATTATTTTATGCTACATTGGTGGGACCCTTAGGTCACTATCTAAGGATGTTTTTTACCTTAGTGTATTGTTCATTGATGAGCTCAAAATCTATGGCAGCCTTCATCAAATAATCCTCCTCTTGATTTTCCAATGTGTCAAATTCCTTGGCATTATTGGTCTTGAGTTCTTGAATGCCTTAGTATTATATAATTTGTCTTTTTTATGTGATGATGATACCACAGACCTTTTTATTATCCTTGGTATCTTAGCCTTGGTTGTTTTTAATGCTTTGGATGTGTTGACTAACCCTCTATCTAAACTCCTCATCTTCAATTAGGCTTGTGGCATTGGTCCTGGATGGTCTTCCTAATAGGTCCTTAAAGATATCATCCATTCTTACCATCAATCCTTTGTCTTCCTCCAAAAGGCTACTAAAATTGTCACACCAACTACTCAGGTCTAATATCTTGTCTTCTATGACTCTTAGGAGGGCATGCCGGTGTTTAAACTTGATGATCTTGATGTCTTGGACTTGTTTGGTGTTATGGATATTGATCAATTCAATTACTTGATCTATATATTTTTTCCAATGAGTAATTAATGTTTGTGCCTTCTCAAGTTTATGCACCAATATAACTGATCTATATTTTAAGGCTTTCAAACCTTCAAAAATGTCTAATAAGGATGTATTTATAAATGCTACCATATCTTCAAGGACTGAAAGTAAGACTTGGGCTTCCAAATCTTTCTTTTCTTTCTCTAAGTTGGTGATCCTTTATTTCATTCCTTGGATTCTAGCCAAGGTCATTGTTGATTATGCGACCACTAAACTAGCCATATCCTCTTTATGGATGGGATGCTCCCATACTACCTACCCTTGGATATGAGTTAGGCCAAAAAAAGGTTCCACTTTTTGAAAGGTGAATTCCTCAGTGCCAATGGTATATTTCTTAATTGTCACACTCTCAAACCCTATTGTATTTAGGTTATATATGATAGTGGCTATTGATTCAGAGAGTTTGGGTAATTTTAGGGTTTTAATCCTAGTTCCACTTGATGTTCCTTGATCTTTCATCTTATTTCCACTTTCTTTTACATCCTTAATAATTTTCCTCTCTTCTTGCTCCTTCATGAGCTCCTTGATCTAGGGTTTAATATTATCATGGTTGCCCATGCCTGAAGTACTGGTGATTACCCATGAATGAGAGTGGATGGGATATTTTGGAATTTCCCATATAGGAACTAGTCTAGGATAACATGTCCATGTATTGTAAATTTATCATTGAATAGGTTCACTTCACTAGTGGGGTGGGTCCATATTACCTTTGGTCTTTTTGAGGACCTAGGAACAAAGGCCATCTTATCTTCTCTCTTCTTTTGAGTGAAAGGGACCAAGTCCAATGCCACTTATTTCCCCTTTTCTTCCCTAATTATTTGGGATCCTTCAATTTGAGCCACCCCAGCTATGGCATCCTCAACCTCTTGATCAGATCCATAGGCTTCTATAAGTTCTTTGAATAACTCATCCACTATCTCATATGGTTCCAAGACAACCATATCAATGTTTTTTATTAGGGAAGATGATCTGAGAGGTTGGGTTGATGATGAAGGGCCTTCACCTAGCCTATTTTCTTGTCATTTTTCACTTGATTCTTAGATTTGGAGTGTTCTCTATGGTGGTTTCTCCAAAGTTTCACTTAAAGTGAAGGGAAATAAATGATACTACAATGGGTTCAAATTACCATCTCTCTCCAGCTAGTTTTTCCTCCCTTTGCAATCTATGTTCTAGCTTGAAACCATGTTGTCTGCACCTAGAAAGGACCTCCTCAAATTTTGATGCTTTAGCATAGAAATAGTCATAAGGACCAACCATGTGTTCATAAGTCACCTTGGTCAATTGCTTTGATTGTAAATGAGGGACCACTTTGTTGTTTGGATCCCATTCCTTTAAGTCATCATTTTGAAAGCAAAAAGTATCTCTATGTATGGACATAATGTCTAATTACTTATAATCTTTGATCAAGGTTCTCCCAATAAAAAATGGGAAGGGAGGTAGCATGCCCTTCCTCTTCTCTCTATAAGTGTTATCAACTCCATTGGAAATTTGGTATGTAATTTCTTATTTAGACAATTTAAGGGGAACATAAATAGGTAACTTGAATGGTTGGGTCATGGTACCCTCAATCTAAAGTAAAATGCAATATGGATAAAACTAAATGTCTCTCATGAGATCAACATATATTTTAGCAAGAGGGTGCACCCTAGGCATGGAATATCCTATGATGTTTTTCAATAGTATGGGATATATACAGTCATAGATGAATTATATATGATCCTTATACTTGAAGACATAAAGCTTTGAGTAATTATGTGAGATGTAATTATATTGTGAGAGGATGAATTTTTAACACCAAGAATATGGGTGGATGCCATCAATGAGGCCAATAGATAGGATATCAAGGTTTTCTTTTTAATGCCATAAAATTTCCTTCCTAAGTGGATACTAATTAGCTTCCCAATAGGTGGAGTCAGTTTTTTTTCAACCATGAAGTGTCCATAGGAAACCCACCTATGGTCAACATAGGTGGTGGTGGCTATTATGAAGGCTTTATTTAGTAAAGTCCTAATGATTCTTATACCATCCATAAATTGGATAATGGGGATCCTACAATCATGATTTATAGCTACATGATCCCATTAGATTAACCATGGTCTCAAGATGACATCTAGATTATGCTAGGTAGTCCACTATTTTAAAGAGGGGAGGTCAATATGGGCTTTGGAGAGTTTATAGTAGCCTTCAAAGGCCACTGGGAAAACATAATAAATCTTCCTTGACTTTACTTCATCAATAATCCAATCATTATCAAGCCTAAAATCCATAAATACGGGTGTAAGGATGTCAATATAGGGTAGTACCTCTAGTTTGTTGGTAGCTTAAGGAAGACCCATCATTGGGACCACAACTAGGTCATCAAACTTCTTTTTGTTGACTGATACCATTTGTTCACTAGATGAGAAAGGCTGCAATTCTTCAATGGTGAAGAAAATCTTGGACCAATTCTTCAATCCATTGGATAATGCCCTTGTGTCTAATTTAGTGTCCCTAAAACATCTTCCTTCATGATCTGTGAATAGATACAAGTTTATCTCTTCCTTCCACTATTGCCTTGTCACTACCATGATCTTAATTGTCTTGGAATATGACTAGCCTTGATGCTTAAGATGATAATTTATGCTTGATTGATGTAGTTAGGTCCTCAATTAGTCATGTTTCAGGGCTTTAAGCTATTTTGGTAGGGTTTCTAAGGCTTTAATGATGAAGGTGATGGATTTCATAAATGTATTCATGCCTTAGATTTTATGGATGGTGCCAATTATGAAAATCCTTTCTTTTTAGATGCACCATATCTTGAGATTTCCTTTTAGTGCTTACATGGTGCTTACATAGACCTCCCTAAGCATGTTTCCATGGCATTTCATGGGAGTTTTCTTTTTGACTAGCCGTATGTTTTTAAATAAGGCCCTTTCATTTCACTCAGTTGGATCAAGATCCAAGGATGAATGTGAGCCTTTGATTAAGATCCTAGAGGTCTACTTTGATTGGGTTTTTGAGTCATTAATGAATGGGTTATGCCAAGTGGCATGCTCTAGTTTTCTCAAGAAATAACTAGTTACAGTTTATCCAAGTATCAATTTATCGAGCTCTAAATTTTTGAGTTGAAAAGTCTACCTCCATTTTTCACCATTAGATTAGGATTAGTGATCGAGTGAGAGCCATTGATCATGATTGGTGAGGTCAAATTTCATTGGTTGATAGGTTTGTTATGTTTAAATTTTATTTTCTCACTAATGTCAAAGACCTCCTCATGAATGTCAAATTATGGGAGTGTGACTATCAACTTTAAGATCATGAGGTTCCTTTAGTTGAATGACAACATGCCATGCATCATATTTTTGGTGCCCTCATGACTTTTGGGGTTAACATGGGCCATTGGATCAGGGTCAGTGATGAAACATGAACTATTGATCATGATTTATGAGGTCATTTCTAATTGGGCTATCCTTTGGAAATACTTTTGACATCGTGTCATTAGATTAGGGTCCAAAGATGAATGTGGGCCATCAGATCCTGTAAGACGCATGAACATTAAGTCAACTCCTAATATATAAGTTTAGGCCATGGTATTAATTTCTAGGTTAATAGTATTTAAAAAACACTATGACCTAATTTTTAATGTGATAAGCCTAAGTTTTAATGTTCAGAAGGTCCCCTTCTGGCCTAAAGATAAACGTTTGGACAAGGCTTATTTTGAAGGCCTCACTAACGTCAAATACATCATCATGAATGTCAAATGATGGGAGCAAGGTAATAAAAATAAATACCATAGAAAATTTTGTAATGAGAAATGTTTAGCCTATATTTTGTCTTAGTAAGATCTCACATGGTTAAATTAGGCTTTTGGGTGAATGTGAACCATTGATCTACATCTAAGTCAAGATATAACATTAGAGCCTAACATGTTGATTCAAGATAAATCCTTTTAGGATCCTCAAATCATTACTCATGTTGAACAAACATGAAGGCTTGAGGACATAATTTTCAATGAATTTAGGGGAATTTAAAAGGTGAAGACCATAAAGAGACCTTAGGCATGATTTTATACATAGGGTCTTTTAAAAGGAAAAATTCTTGCTAAATTTCTTGTGAAGATTTAAATTCAAACCCATAGGGTTTCTTTCTTTGGAACCCTCCTTCCTCCATGAAACCTACACTTTATCATTTAATATTTATCATCAGTAGGTTAGTTAATAAACATAATTAACTAGGAAAGGACCCATTCCGTTTCTAGGTGGATGATATCCCAATTCAATAAATAACAATACCATGTAAACCATGCCAAGATATGAATACTTTGGAATATTAACAAGGGCCCCATTCATGAAAATTAGAATAAATAAGACAAAAAGAATGGGGGGATGTTGGTACCAAAAATAGGATGTTACATTATGGTTTAGAGTTGTGGCTCAAACTTTAGGACATAATGAGTCTGCTAAAAATTTTATAGTATTATATTACCAAAACAAATAATGGTGCAAGAAATATCATTAAGTGAGGGTCCTTCACATGTCAATGATAATAACCCTCTATTTGATCCTAACTAATTTACCACTAAATAAGCATTAAAGTTGGATTACACTCTTGCAACCAATAATGATATTAGGGATATAATCAAAGCCTTGGATCAAGAAATTCATGGACATGAGGATGAAACCCATTAGGATGATCTCAAAGAGCATCATGTTGAGTAGGAAATTCTTCAAGAGTAGAGACTTGAAGAAGTGACTTAGGATGCAAGAACATATGTAGTTGTAGAATTGGTAAGGGATATGAAAAAGGTGGATACACCTAAGTTTAATGAAACCATTATGGAGGACATAATTAAAGAATGGTTGATTAAAATGGATAAGTATTTTGAGATTCAAAACTAATCTGAGATCACCAAATTCATTTAGGGAGCTTATCAATTGGTTATAAAAAGCAACTACATGGTGGACCAACAAGAAGTTGGAAATGAATCTAAATTTGACCACCACTACTTTGGAGTAGTTTGTAACACTATTTAGATCACAGTGGTTTCCATAGCTTTATTTTGATCAAAAGCTGATATATTTTCAAAATCTAAATCTAGGAGACTTATCAGTGAATGAGTTTTAGGAATAGTTCACCAAAATTCTAAGATATGTACCTTAATATCAGGTAGATGAGAGATTCAAGATTAACAAGTTCATCATGGGATTAAAAATCTAGATTGGTGGAGAAGTGGGCATTCATGGACCAAGTCTTTGAGAAATCAGTCAAGCAGGAGAAAAAGTTGAAATCTCTTGCTCAGGTCATGGACAAGCTTAAGAAAAAGTTTGGAAGTTCTAAACCAACTTTCAAGAAGAAGAACTAGAAGTAGAGGAGTGGAGACTCTAAGAGTCAGTTTAAGAGTTAGAATACTATATTCAATAGTGGTTCAGGTAGCAAGAAATTAGGTAACGCTTACAAAGGTGGTTTCAAGGGAAACCAATAATCTGATAGGAAGGGACCACTAGGAGGTTGTTTCATGTATGCAGGTGACCATTTTTTACATGAATGTACCCAAGATAACTTGAATAATAAAGGATCTACCCCTTAGCAAGGTAATTTTCAGCAACGTATTCATGCAATAGTTGATAATCGATAAGTTGAATTCTAAGCTTTACCCATAGAATTGTTATGTATTTTATTTAAACATCCCATTTCCATTTTGATATATAAAAGGGATACAAAATGTTTTATAGCTCCTATAATTATAAATAAATTGTCTACAAAAGTTGTTGTAATGGTAAATGTGTGGTCAGTGCAATATGGGAATGATTTTAAAGTCCAAGTTAACAGGTGTTTAGTTGAAGTAAAACTTATTTTTTTAGAGTTCACAATGATTGTGGATATTTTTTTAGCACCACTAGGGTCATATGAGTGATCCTATGAGTCAACTATATTCCAAAGCATTTGCCCAAGGTTGACTACTATTTGAAAAGGGTTAAGTGTCTTGATGATTTTATAAATTAGACACTAGTTTAGGGTGAGAAAATAGAGTTAATCTTAGGTAGATTTATGCAATACAAATTAGAAAGGCCCAAAGAAAAGGATGTAAAGTATTTATCATCAAGATAAATGAAATGGAGGAAAATAAGGAACCATAAATTGAAGATTATCCTTTCCTTATGAATTTTTATGATGTGTTTCCTTATGAATTTCTAAGATTACCTCCTAAATAGGAGGCTGATTTATCTATTGATATCAAACCAAGATCGAAACCTTAGTCTAAGGCTCTATCTAGATTGGCAATCACTGAATTAGTAAAATCAAAGGTATAACTTTAGGAATTATTGCCCAAAGGGTTGATCAGACCTAGTGTCTCACCATGGGGTGTATCAAATGTCTTCATTAGGAATAAGGATGACACTCTTTGACTTTGTATTGATTATATAATGTTGAATAAAGTGATCATCAAGAATAGGTATCCACTACCTCAAATAAATGAACATTTTGATCAAATGCAAGGAGAAATGGTCTTTTTAAAGATTGATCTTAGAGATGGATATCATTAGTTAAGAATAAAATATGAGTACATTCCAAATATGGAATTTAGAACTTGGTATTGGAATTATGAGTTTACAGTGTTATCATTTGGGTTGATGAATGCACCTACAACATTCATGAATCTCATGAATAGTTTGTTTAGAGATTACCTAGATCATTTTATTTTGGTCTTTTTATATGACATTATTATATATTCAAATCATGAAGAAGTGAATCTTAAACATATGGAGATGGTTTTTCAATGTCTACAAAAGCACAGGATGTATGGAAAATTGTCTAAGTGTGCATTTTTACAAAATAAAGTGTAATATCTAGGACATATTATCTCAATAGATGGCATTTCTATTAATCCAACTAAGATAAGAGTCATAATGGAGTGGTTATAACCAAATAATTTCCATGAGATAATAATTTTTATCAAATTAGTAGGATATTATAATAAATTCATTTCAAAAAATTTCAAGATAGCTAATCTGATTACCTCTCTACAATGTAAGAATCAAAGTTTTATCTAGTCAAATAAGTGTGAATTAGCTTTTAAAGAATTGAAAATAAGTATTACTTTAGTACCAATGTTAAGATTTCATGATCCCAATGGTCAATTTTCAATGATAAAAGATGCAGTGAAGATGGGCTAGGATGAGTCCTTATGCAGTATGGTGTATTAGTAGCTTATTAGTTAAGGAAGCTAAAGCCTTATGAGGTGAATTACACCCCTCATGATCTTGAACTTGTAGCAACTATTCATGTTTTTAAATTTTGGAGACATTATTTATTAGGAAACCCATTTAAACTCAAGACTGATAACTTGTGACTCAAATACATCTTCACCCAACCAAATTTTAATGCTTATTAGAGGTGCTAGTTAGAGTTTTTGTCTGACTATGACTTTGATGTCAATTACATCAAAGGCAAAGTGAATAGAGTAGCTAACATCTTAAGTAAAATAAGATATATATTAATTGTTTCTACTATCAAGAGTAATTTCAAGGATTGTGTGTTCAAGTTCTCACTAGGGGATGAATTTTATGATCAAGCCAAAAAATCTTTGTCTAAGAATGCTCAAAATCCTAGGTATAAAGGATTCAACATAGAGAGTGATGGTATTATATGATACAATAAAAGGATGTATGTGATAGATCAATATAATATGAGGATCAAAATGCTAAAAGAATTGTATAAATCTGTATATTTAGGACATCTAGGGGTAACCAAGCTCATGGAAAATCTTAGACCACTTTATTTCTAAAAGGTAATCAAGAAAGATGTAGTAGACTTTATGTCACATTATTTAGAATGTTAGCAAGTAAAATTTGAACATGTTAATTTGATTGGATTTTTATATCCACATGACATACTAGAGTGAAAGTGGTAGGTGATCAGTATGGACTTTTTCTAAGGATTAACATTATCATTTGATCTGATAGATGATGTAGCAACCAAGGTAACACATTTTATACAATGTAATTTGATAGATGATGTACCAAATCTTGTGAAGAGATTCATAAAAGAAGTGTATCAATTACATGGTTTTATATATAAGATCATATCAAATCATGATATGATAATAAATTCTAGATTTTGGTTAACTCTAAATTTAGCTTTGGGTATGCAACTAAATTTTAGCATTACATATCACCCTCAGACTAATGATCAAATTGAGTAATTTAATTAGGTTTTAGAGGATATTATTCATATTTATGTCATGGATCATCATTAAAAATATGAATAATACCTTATATTGGTTGATTTTTCATATAATAACTCATACCAATTTGCTTTGAAGATGGAACTATTTGAATCACTTTATGGGAGAAGGTGGAGGACACCAATCAGTTGGTATAGGTTAGAAGATAGGGTATTCTTTAGAACTAAGATGATTTTAAAAATGGAGGAGAAATTTATAACAATAATGTATAGATTATCTAAGGCCAATGATAGGCAAAAAAGTTATGTTGATTTGAAGAGAATAGATAGGTAGTTTTCAGTAGGTGATAAAGTTTGTTTTGGGTTAAGCTACAAAAGGGCTCAATTAAATTTGGGAAGTTATCAAAACTTTCACCAAGATATGTGGGACCCTTTAAGGATTTATAAGTGGTAAATCCTATAGTTTATATGTTTGCATTACCATTAGACCTATCTCTATTGCGTAATGTCTTTCATGTATCTTATCTTAAAAAGTATATAGTTTATCCTTCACATGTGTTGGATTGGAATACTTTACAGATTCTATATCCTATGGTGGTCATGGTAGAACCAATTATAGTAATTGACACTCGTAAACTTCATTTTTATAATAAATAAGTGTCATAGTGTAAGGTCTTATGGGACCAATACTTTGAAGATAGTGTTACTTGAGAGGACTATGATGAATTCTATAGGCTATTTCCATTTTTTTTTGCTTCATTTGATGCTAGATAATATGTTATTTTTATACTAAACTCTATTTTTTATTCAAAATTATTATTTGAATAAGTGTCATCAGGATGATGACCAACTTTATGGGGGAAGGATGTTACACCTTGATTTTCTTGTTAAGCTGATTTACCTAATTATCTATGGACTCTTGTAGTTGTTAATTAATTTTTTACCTTTTAACTAATTTTTAAGTCATATATTGTTATGGAACAAATGTATTTTAATAATATTTAATGATTTCATTATTATGAGTTGGTTAATTATGAATTTTATATATAATGATTATATTACATTTGTTGTTATTACATTGTTTTATGATATATGTATCATGATGTATTTGAATATCTACCTTCTTATCATCAGTTAGATGTAGGAGAGTTCATCCTTTAGAGCATGATAGAAGGAGAGAATCATAAAAGAGGGTGACATATATGGAGATGGTGAAGGATGACAGAGGAATTGTTAAACCCATGCACAGACCACATTAAATTTAATATGTTATATGTATTATGTGTTTGGATAGTAGAGTAAATATGATTTGAAAGTTAATTGTAGTCAGACATTATATTTTTTATGTTTTAAAATTTTATTACATAGATATGGAATAAATCTTGTATGTGATTACATTTTGTATATTATATGTAGACTTAGTGCTAAATGTTGTAGTATGATTATATTATGTTACTAAACTCATGTTGTTTATGATTACATGAACATAAATATAATATATGATATCTAATTACTATTATATATAGAGTATAAAAATTTCTTAGCAATTTTTCAAAATGTTAAGCTTGATATTATTGATATTTGATAATATCAATATACACCAAGTTATTAAAAAGACATATATAGCCTTTATACACTAGTAATGACTAAAATAATTATCTTTTCATAATAGAAAGTAATAATTGATTGGTCTATCATTTTTATAAAGAGATAACTACCTTTATTTATTGTTTAAGGAGGTTGAATTATCCTAAAAACTATCCTATGATTTAATCCTAGTCTTTGTGTAGACATTGAAAAATTTCACACGATAGTTTTAGATGCCAAAGTGCCTTGACCCTCATCCTACCTTGAGTCTAGTTGACCACCTAGCTAACCAAACTCATTTTCTAACTTAAACCTTTCAAAACACTAAATCAACACCTTTAACTTAAAACACCCCTTTCTTGAGAAAATTCCCTTAGACACTCGACTGTCAATGGTCAACCTAACCATCGATGATTAGCTTGACCATTGATGGTCAGGTCATCAACCTATTTTAAAGCCACTTCTAACTATATATGAGATAAGCATGGCATAATTTATCAACTTACATTTTGTGATGATAAAAATATTTAAATCATATTAAATGGAAACTTTATTTTCCTATCTAATTAGCAACTTCATCTTATAAAAGGAGAAGAGTAAGAGGTGAAAGGATGGATGTCCAAGTTATCAAATCTTCTTGCATATAGGTATCTAACCTTCCTTTAGCACTCAAAAATTAGAAATGGAGATCCAAATATTTATCTAAATTATTCTCAAGGCCAAATTAATATCACTCTAGACAAATTTCTCCAACCTTCCATCATCAACAATCTAGTAGGTTTTAGGTAACTTTGTACTTGTTTATTTGTTTATTTCATTTTTAACCCTCCTAACCTGATCAAACTTATCTCCTAGTTTCCCACATCTGAATAGACCCATTCTAAAACCCCAACCTTACCATTTACTCAACCTTCAACCTCTTTCTAAAAAACTTAAAAACACACAAGCAACCATTGATGGTTAGCCTAACCATTGATGGCCACCTCAATCATCGATGATCATCCAACCACTGAAGGTTATCCCAACCACTGATGGTTCACCCAACTGTTGATGGTCACTATGGTAAAAATAATATCAAGTTATTTTTAGTCCCTCTACCCCAACCAAACCCTATTTTATATGTTCCTACCTATTCATAGAGCCTTCCTTGATGTTTTGGGCCTGATCCCAACTATCATAACATGAGTGTTGACTCGCTTTTGCTACATTTAATCATTTTATTTGAATAAAAATTTTAATTTATTCTTCTTAAATGCATTTAATTTCATGTTATTTAATGCAATTATTATTTATTTTCATCTATATCAACTTAATTATTATCAATAGTGAATTTACAGACTCCTAGCAAGCATATACTTCTTGGATCTAGCTCACACTAGGCAATCCACTCAACTATATAGCTAACAACCATATTTCTAGTGTCTTTCTTATTTATAGGTTATTCCTCCTAAGCCAAAGAGGAATTCCCATCATCATCTAGATCATGCATGCACTTTTATTAGGAATTATTTTACATACCCCTTTTATTAGTTTCTTACTTGCTTCCAAATTAATAAATGAGTAGAAATTAAGAGAAACATTTTAGCACACCTGGTGGGACCTAGTATCCCTTTATATTCTTTTATTCTATGCTCATCCAAAAAAATCTAAAATTTCTTTTGGGATTTAAATAAACCTTTTACATACATTAATTTATTGCTTGATTTAGTTCATCCAATAACTTAAAAACAAAGTAATTAATCATATCTTTCACTCTTGTTATCACACACTTTTGCCAAACCACATAACTAATCAACACATTTAAACAAACTTGAAACAAGTACTGACTAGGATTTCATCACTAGCAGTAAACCCTACCCTTTCCCAACAATCCTACTTGGAGGTCATTACCAAGGGGAGAACCAACTCAACTTTCTATTTGAATATAAACTCTAAAATTTAGTATATCTTGTCTAAGCACCTAACACCCTTATCATTATGGTTTGTGAAGTGAGGTTATAGGCCCTAATATAAAGCCACATACTGAACATCAATACATATTTCTCTCTTGGGAACCTAAACACAACCTAAAACCAACCTTAGATTTCCTCTTTAGTACCTGGTCTGCAAACCAAATTTCTTCCTCACAATTTCTAAGGCATAAGCCAAAAATGATTTAAAAATAATCCTAAGTTGTTAAACACACTTTAGTGTATGTTTGATTTCCTTGAGATATTTTCTTTTGTCTTGCTTTGTGTTTGAGTTATGAGTTCCATTATTTCTTTTCTATTCCTCTCATGGTCTTTACTAGATAATAGTTGAGGAATCAAACCAAATAACAACCACATTCTTCTTCTTCCTCAATAGAGTATGATTTTGATGTTGAGGGTTACCCTCATTTTTGTCCCCCTCCTACCAAGCCTCTAATTTTTGTTAAGGGTGATTTGTATTTCACTACTTTCCTCGATAACAACCTCTTGGCTCTTCAACATTACCTAAACACCTTATCTAATTGTGCCCCTTTTTCTTTGAATCCTCCCTATGGTATGCCTACCCACATTCCAATGGGTTCCACCTCAACTTAATCCATTCTCACCTAAAACCTCTTCTTCTTCCAATATCCCACCTACTACTACTCTCCAAAATCCATCCAACATCCCAACCAATAATTAAACACCTCTTACCCTAATCAATACCTCTAATAGTAGATCAACTTTAGATCTTGTCACCTATACTCCTACCATGGGGGTATTTTCTACCCCTATTTATACCATTACCCTTTGTTTAACCAACCCACCAATTTCTATTTGATTGGTACTTTCCATACCTCAAACACTTCCACCTATTAGCACTAGAATTACCACCCACCAATAACCAACTAGAAATTTGATACCTCCAACCCAAACGACATCCATACCACCAAATACCAACCCAATCATACCTCTAAGCCAACCCATACCATCCCCACAATAATTACCCATGATATCTTACCTATATGTTTCTAACCCATAAGGATACATAGCACCTTCCACCCAACCATTTTTTCCAATCAACCCTTATGTGGCACCATCCCAACCTCATATGACCACTTACCAATATGTGGCTTATTTATCACCTTCTACCACTTATCCATATATTTCTACCACCCAAGCTCAACAAAGCTTACCACCTAATTATGCATCTTCCCAACCTCAAATAGATTTGGTCAAGATGTTAATGGACAAAATGACCAACCTAGAGTCATCTCTCTCTAGGTCTCATAACCTTTTATCCTATGATTAAATCTATAATGAACCCATCCATCCATTCCTACCCATTATTATCCTCCTTAATGGGAATTATCCAAATTTTCCAAATTTCAAGGTAAGGAGACCCCCAATAACATTTAAGAGCATTTCATCATTCTTGTTATTTTATTTCATATGATGATGCTCCCCTCCTTCGTACCTTCCCCATGTATTTATCAAGACTAGCCTTTGATTGGTATAATGATCTCACCAAGAACTCCATATTTTCATTCTCCCAACTAGAAAAAATATTTTTAAAGCACTTCTTAACAAATATCTCTAAAAATATTTCTATTACCAACCTCTATTCTATTAGGCAATTTGATGATGAATCAAATACCAATTTCATATCCAGATGGAGAGGTCTCATCAACCAACATTCTTTCTCATTAACCCAACCTGATTTGATTGAGCTCTTCTCATGGGGTTGTGTCAAACATATCATCCCCACTCTTCAAGTTCAAACTTTTATAACTTTTGATGAGGCATTCACCATGGCATGAAAACATGAAAATCAAGCCATTAACAAAGGGAAATAGAAACTATGGAACAAGAATTCTAGATTTATATCTAATGACCCTCCCTTCACTAAAATGACTAACTAATCCAACCATCCCAATACTAGGAGAAAATCATCTGAAAACTTAGTTATCATAAAAACTAATCCACCACCAACTATTAGCCAACCCCATCAAACCAATTCTTCCAACCATTCCTACTAATAGAACCAAAACCAAAACTGAGCTCCTCCAAAATAATACACTGCTATAGGGGAATCTTATGCTTCAGGTTTGGATAAATTTCTCAAAGTTAACCTCATCCAACTTCCACTTATAAAACCACCCCAACAATATGATGCTTCTTACCCTGTGCCTAGTTAGTACAATGAGAATTACCATTGTGGCTTTCACCAAGTTATAGGACATGATGTTAGTAGATGAAATACCTTTAAAAGTCTTATCCAAAGATTAATTAATGATGAATAACTTGCATTTGATAATCCTAATGCACCTCCTAATCAATCCCTTAAAATATTTCACAAACCTTTTCCTAATCATGCTCCTTCCACCCATCACCATGAAAACACACCTAAATCATCTCACTCTCATGAGGAACATACCATCAACATTATTATTAGTTATACCATTATTGAGATGATCACTACCACAACCACTTCTTCCTCCATTTCACTCATGAAATTAGTGGACTCACCTTCCATTCCTTTAGATACCTAAATAAAGGAATCAACCACCCCTCTCTCTTCACTTGATGAGACCTTAGCTTTATCTACCTCTCCTTTGATGCAAATACCAAAGGAGAAAACCTTTGTTTTCACCATTTCTTCTTCTTATTCCATTTCACCCATTGAAGTAGTAAAATTTCCCTCCATTGCTTTGGACATCCAAACAGAGGAAGCAACCATGTCTGTTCCATTATTTGAGGACACCATACCTACCTACTTCATCATAGAACCATCCATTCTCCCTTTGGAAACCATCACAAAATAAGATATTACCTCATCCACCCAACCACCAATTTTAGAACCTTCCATCAAAAATAAGGATGAAAGACCCATTCCCTCTTCTCCACTTAGGGGCTTAATATTTGAAACCAATGACCAAGGAACCAAACCCATCTACAAGCCCTTTTCTAGAATAGTCCAAATTTTAGAGTTCAATTCTCAACCCAAATTTGATAGAGCCACCTTTTGGCATCATCTTGGGCTCCCTTACCAAAACATATCCGAATCATCAACCTCCATTACATCCACCCTTAAACCTTTTATTACCTCTTCATTGGATACCTCTTCCTCTAAAACCATAGGTGAACCATCCCAACCACCTCCATTTAATGTTGCCAAATCACCTTATGCTTCTCTTACCAAATCAATTAAAAATCTAGGAATTCTTCCCACACATAGCCATACTTATTAGGATAAATTAAGACCTGGATTTATCCCCAAATCACATATAAGATAAAATATGAAATGGATTAATCAAATATTATAAAAATAAACAAAAAACATACACATAACAAGAGACACTAGATTTAACGTGGTTCACCCGAGATGGGCTACATCCACCAAACTTATCTAGTATATTATTTCCAATAATACAAAAGAGAAACAAACCTTGTTACACCTCTCTACTTTTCTAACTCATCTTTGTGTGTAATTTATTTAATTTTTCATCTCAATAATGTATCAATACATTTTAGGGCAAAAAACACCTAAACATAACCTCTACCATCAGATCTGGAAACCTTTAATCAATGACACAGATTGACTATGAAATTAAAATTTTATAAGGCAATTTTAATAAAAAAATTTAATTTGGGAGCACTACTCTTGAACCCCTATTGGGTCACATGACCCCTAGACCCCCCACTAGGGGGGGAATCCCCCCAAACCTCACAAGGGGGCTACCCCCTTGAAATCCCCCATGCCATCAGGGATACAAAGAACGAGATCCAAAACCTAGCTAAAATAACATCAAAATTTTAACCTCTAATCTTGGAAGAAAATCAAGATCCATACCTAAAAATATCCCACTTGGAGATTGATTAGAACAACTCCACCACTACTACATCCACTATACTATCTAGACTTGGACAAGTTCAATAATTTATTTATCATCCATGAATACCAATTGAACCTAAACAAATATTCAACTTCTCTTTTATAACTGCGTTGGTCATCATATCTATAGTATTTTTACTAGTATGTATCTTCTCCAATTTTAGTTGCTCTTTCTCTATCATTGAATAAATGAATTGATACTACAATTGAATATGTTTTGTTCTAGAGTGAAAAGATGAGTTATTGGCTAGATGGATTACACACTGACTATTACTATATAGAGTGCATTTTTTTGAGTATGTCACAATTCTTCCATCAACCTATGTAACCAAATTATTTCCTTTCTTGCTTCTGTAGCAACAACATACTCAACCTATATTGTTGAAAGTGCTACAACCTTCTTTAACCATGATACCCAACTAACTACTATACCACCTACTATAAACACATAACATGTAGTGATTTTTATACCATCTAAGTTACCTACCATATTCGAGTCAACATATCCCTATAATGTCACATCTAATCCACCATAACTTAACACTTTATTTATGGTCCCTCTTAAGTAATGAAGAATCCATTTTATTTCTTTCCAATGTTCCTTTCCTAGATCACTCATGAACCTACTCACCACTCCCACTATATGTGCAAAGTCTAGCCTCATACACACCATTGCATACATTAAAGTGCCAACTACTGATGAGTATGGGATTTTAGACATTAGGTTCTTTTCTTCTTATGTTTTATGACATTGTTCCTTTGCTAATTTAAAGTTTGTAGCCAAAGGTGTCCCAACTGATTTTGCATCCTACATATTAAATATTTTCAACACCTTGTTGATGTATTCTCCCTATGAAAATTCCAATTTCTGATTCTTTCTATCTCTAGTTATGCTCACACCAAATATCTATTCAGCTACACCTATATCCTTCATAGAAAAGCAATCACTTAATTATTTATTGAGTAAATTAATATTTTTCATGTTAGAACCAATTACAAGCATATCATATACATATAAAAGTAAAATAATATAGATTCCATTTTCAAATCTTTTAAAATATAAATAATGGTCTGAATGGCATCTACAATAACCCTATTATGTCATAAAATTTTCAAACTTCAAATACCACTATCTTGGAGCTTGCTTTAGGTCATACAAACTCTTATTCAACCTACACACCATTTTATCCTTACCTTTGACTTCATATCCCTATGGCTGTTCCATATATATATTTCCTCCTTTAAGTCACCATGAAGGAATAAAGTCTTCACATCTAACTATTCAAGTTAAAAATATTCTACTGCTACCAAACATAAAATAGTTCTTATAGAAGTCATGTTAACTACTAGAGAAAATATTTCATCAAAGTCTATACCTTTATTTTGTGCAAAACATTTAACCACCATTCTGGCCTTGAGTTTCTTTTTACCTTCATTCTCTTTTTTAATCCTATATACCCACTTATTCTATAATGCCTTCTTTCCTTTGGGAAGCTCCACCAAATCCCATGTCTAGTTTTCCATTAGAGCATCATAATCCTCATCCATAGCTTACTCCCACTTATCCTTGGTATCAATTTACACTGCTTCTTCATAGCTTTCTGGCTCACCACCATCAGTAATTAATAAATAATATAAAGAATGAGAAAAATGATCAAGTGGTCTACTTACTCTTGTAAATATTCTAACAGGGGTCTGAGGTACCTATTCTTATTACACATTTTGGTTAGGAACCTCTAGGACATGTTTTTCTTTAATTTTTTCTAATAATATATATTCCCTTTTGGATTCTTTTTGCTTATTTTCTTTCAATTGGTCCCTGTACATGACTTTTCATGGAACACATCTCTACTCTTGATTATTTTCTTATCTTCCATATTCCACAACTAAAATCCATAGTCATTAGTTCTATAACAAATAAAGGTACATTTTTGAGACTTAGATTCTAGCTTATTCCTATGATCTTTGTCAATATAAGAAAATGACTCACAACTAAAAGCTATTATAAAATAATAATCTACCTTTTTTCTAGTCTATGCCTCCTCTGGTATTCCACCATCCAAAGTACTCAAAGGTCCTCTATTTATTAGATAAATTGTTGTAGTTACAGCATTTTCCCAAAACTATAAAAATTAAAAATACATGCAATCTCATGCATCTAGCACACTCCACAATAGTTTTGTTCATTATTTTTGACACACCATTCTATTGTGGTGTTCTTAGAACTATTTTATATCTATGAATTCCACTTTTTGGATAGTAATTGTTAAAAGTGTTACTATAATACTCACCTCTATTATCTGATCTAGGACATTTTATTTTTAAACATGTTTCATTTTCAACTAAAGCTTTCCATTTATTAAATGTATCAAAAACATCAGACTTCCTTTTTATATATTATACCCAAACCTTCCTAGTTGCATCATCAATAAAAGTAATGTAATAATTTGAACCACCAAGTGAAGATACCTGAGCTAGTCCCCATACATCCATATTCACAAGCTCTAACTTTTACTCCTTCTTAGCTAGTCCAATGCTAAGAAATCTCACACATTTCTTTTTTCCATATACACAGTGCTCATAAAAGTCCATATCTAATTCTTTTAGACCTAATAGTTTTTTTTTTTCATGTAGGGTCTTCACTCCCTTTTCACTCATGTGGCCAAGTCTATAATGCCACAAGGCTACATCTTTACCTATAGTAGTTATAGTATAAGATGAATTAATATATATATATATATATATAAATATAAAGTTATTACTTTTTTACCTTTTTTCAACCACTAAAGAACCCTTTGTAATCTTCTATGATTTAGTTGTAAATGTGACCATACAACCCTCACTACCTAATTTCCTTGTAGAGATCAAATTTATCCTCAAGCTCAAAACATGTATGACATCCTTCAATACCCAAGTGTTTTAATTCTATAATTTAACTTGAACACTTCCTTTTCCAACAATACTATAAGGTTCATCATCACCAAGGTCAACATTCCCATAATTACCTTGAATGTAATATATAAAATAATGTTTATGAGGGGTAGCATGGAAAGAAGCAAATGAATATAAAACCCAAGATTCAATAATATTATCCAAAGAAAGTATAAGATCATCTTATAGTACATCACCTACTACATTTGCTTCTCTATTACCTTCCTATTGGTCTTTGCCTGATTTATCCTTTTGAAACTAGCACTCTTTCTTTGTGTGTCATGGCTTGCCACAAATCCAACATTCCATCTTGCCTCTTGATTTAGATCTTACACCCCCTTTTGATTTTTCATGGTTTCCTCTTCTTCTATTCTTCTTCCTTCTTCTATTCCCCATTGTTAATGCATTTCTAGATATGGATGTTTCACTTGTGCTTTTCCTTTACATTCTTCACTTAAGATAACACCCACCACATCTTCAAACTTTATTTTAGAATTATTAAAGATAGAGTTGATCTATTTCAACTTTTAGGCAAGGAACAAAGAATAAGAAGAGCCTAACTGCATCATCAAAGTCAATATTTATGGAATGTAACCACCTAGTAACCATGTTAAACTCATTTAAATGATCTAGTACTAAACTATTTTTAGGTATTTTCATATTAAATAATTTTTTCATCAAAAATATTTTATTTGATGTAGAGGGTTTTTCATATAAATTGTCTAATGTGATCATAAGACCTTATGTTGTCTTTTTGTTTGATATGTTGAATGCTACAGAAGATGCATGGCATAACCATATGGTTCTAAAGGCTTTCTAATCTAATAGTTCCCAAGCTTCATCTAACATTATCGATGGCTTCTTGGCTTGCCCTCCCAATGGCAAATATAGGTCCTTCTAGTAAATTTAATCCTCCATCTTCATCTTCCACAATCTAAAGTTTTATCCATTGAACTTCTCCACCTTCAAGTTATTTTCATCAACCATAGATCTCACTCGAGGTCAAACACTTTTCTTCCTATGATTTAAAATTATGAAAAAAATTTTCTCTAATATCACTTATTAGGATAAATTAATACCTAAATTTATACACAAATCACATACAAGAGAAACTATGAAATGGATTGATCAAATATTCTAAAAATAAAGATAAAAATACACATAACAAGAGACACTAGATTTAACTTGGTTCACCCAAGAAGGGCTACATCCACCAAACTTGTCTAGTTTATTATTTGCAGTAATACAAGGGAGAAACAAATCCTATAACAAACCCTATTACACCTCTCTACCTTTTTTACCTCCTCTCTATGTGTAATCTATTTCATTTTTCATCTTAATGATTTATCAATACATTATAGGGTGAAAAACACTTAAACATAACCTCTACCATCAGATATAGAAACCTTTAATCAATGGCCTAGATCGACTAAGAAATTACAATTTTACAAGGCAACCCCCCATGCCATTGGGGATACAAAGAGTGGGATCCAAAACCTAACTAAAATAATATCAAAATTTTAACCTCTAATCTTGGAAGACAATTAGGCTCCACACCTAATAATACTCACCCCTCTTTAAAGTTAGATTTAACACCATCTAATCCACCAAAGAAATCCACAACCAAGCCAATTAGGAAGGTAGAGTTACCCAAACCTCTACCTCAAACTAGACCCATACCACCTCCTTTCCACCTACTTTTTATCTTAGTACCCCATCCTTCTACCATCCCAACTACCTATTCTTCCTCTAGTAAACCATCCCTCTTTTATCTACCTATGCCTACACCCATCAAACCTTCTAGTTTCCCATCATTACTAACTAATCTATCCACCTCTACTTTCCCGCCTATATCTAACCCCTCATCATCCAAATCTTCCACTCTCAAATCATTCACCTTGAATCCAACCATAACTAAGAAATCCCAACCACCAAATAAAACCATTCCACCACATATAACTTCTAAGGTGAAAATTGCTTTTAAGAAGGCTCCTATCCCTAAAACTCTAAACCCATCCCCTCCAACATCTTTGAATGAATCTTATTCAACCATCCTATAAAGTTTGTTGTAAACTTATTTCATTAACTTACCATCTATCAAACCATTCTACCCTTCCAATACCAAACCCTCTTGGTTCAATGATAACTTGATCTATGCATACCATAGGCACCGAGACATGTCATGAAGAATTGCAAAGATCTCTAAGCACCTATACATATCCTATATGATGAAGATGATCTATTATTAGATGAACTTCTTTTACCCCAATTACCAACTCAACTGCCTAACCAACCTACCCAATATTTACCTACTTCCCCACTCTTACCCAAAAGTGAGGATGAGGAACTGAAGCAACCATCAAACTTGATAAATCCCCCCATCCACACTATTAATATGGTTACATGATCTTGGGACCAATGAAAGGATAAGTTAAAATCTAATATTTTCATTCTATAGACATGCCCTTTAACCCCTCAACCTTATAACCAAACCCAAACACCTACACCTTCACCTATGCCATCACCAAAACCCAAAGTATCCATTTTAGGAGCATATCCCTCTAATCCTTCTGACTACATCCAACATATCATGTTGAAACATCTTCACTAGACATCGATGAAAATGAGCCTTTATGAATTGATCAACACCTTACCCCACCATCATCAAGCACTGATAGAGACTCTAAAATCTATAGAGTTTCAACCAAATGACCCTCAACCTCTTGCACCCTTTGTTAGAGCCCTCTAACTTTCTACCTTCATCACATTTCAAGATTCTAAAATAACTCATATTCATACTGAGGATCCTAATCCTCCACTCTTTATCACTTCATACATCAATCAAACCTAAATCAAAAGGGTAATGATTGATGGAGGATATATCATCAACATTATCTCCTCCCATGCTTATGACCAACTTCTACTACCCAAGAACATCATGTTAGAAAGCACATCAGTCCTTCACTCCTTTAATGATACGATGGCCACTATCTTGGGCATATTTGTCCTCTATATCCACTTGGGACCTTGTACTATTTTGTAACTATTTTATGTTATAGAGGGTGAGTTCTAATACAATGTATTACTCAGATACCCTTAGGTCCATGTTATGAGTTGTGTCCCTTCTACCTTACATCTATGTGTCAAATTTGAACATGAAGGTCAAGTTGTTACCATCAAATTTGACCCTAGTATTTTTACCTCTTTAAATATGACATATCAACCTAATAATTTTATTATTCTTCCCTCATCCACCTCATCATAAAATACTAACAACACTACCTCCCCACCAGCCAAAACCCATATCACTCCCACCATAATAGTGATGATGCTTCAACTAGCTCATCTATCCATTCTTCTTAGATCCCTATAGAGGACCCCTTAGAACCCACATTCCAAAATCTCTTTCTTGGGGAGTATCATATTTTAGCCTTAGATTCTTTCACTACTCTACAAGAGTATGGGAACCTCAAACATGACCCTTCCTATGATCCCAACATCATAACCATTATTTCTTTTAGGCTCCCTAACAATCAAACAATTTTCATCTATGGGGGACTTGATCAACCACTTCTCACACCCACCACTACCTTGTCCATCCAACCATTCACCTCTAACTTCTCTTATCTCAAAAAACCAACCTTTGCCAAAGCTTACATTTATAGGTGTGATTGGAAGCGGTTTGTCTTTGGCCTTTATGAATAGGGATGTCACAAGCTACCCATAATCAAAACCCAAAAATATTGTGAGTTATTCAGCCTTGGGTTTGTACCACTAGAATAACCCACCTCACCAAAACCCATCACCACCATTGATGAGGATGTTCCATCCTCACCAACCCCATTTCCCTTGAATACTAATGACTTTGATATCATCCCATCTAAATTTTTTTATCAATACCATTAGTTTGCCCCCCCTGACTTATCAAAAGGAGGACTAAACTAAAACCCTTCCTCTCATCCATCCTAAAAGGATAGAGAGATTATCCTACCATCAACACCATCCAACATTAGCATTATGGTTCCATTCTCACCTACCTCGATGTAGGGGATTCTTCTATTCATAAATCCTCCCTCTTGAGAATCAAACCATGCTAAATGAATCCACTATTGATGTCAAATTAGGTACTTAAGCTAACCCTCATATCATCAAAATTGTTCAATCCTTAAATTATATAGAGAAACAAGATTACCCTTCTTTTCTTCATGACCATAGCATAGCATTTTATTGGTCCTATTAGGATATGACAATAATTAACCCTTCTATTTCCCTCCACAACATTATCACCCATCCTGAGGTTAAGTTGGTTTGATAAAAGCTTCATAGGATTCATCCTCACATAGCCCTTCTTATCAAAGAATAACTCTAATATCTCTTATCTTTTGACTTCATTCAACTGATTAATTATCTACAATGGGTTTATAATATTATTCCCATTACCAAACCCATAGAAGGACTTTGCCTTTTCATCAAAATTTAAGGCCTCAACCTCACTTTCCCAAAGGATTACTTTCTTTTGTTGAACATCAACCAACTTGTTGATCTTATAAGTGGCCATGAAATGTTATCTCTCATGAATGGTTTCTCAAGATATAATCAGATCTTGATTTCTCTCAATGATCAACATAAATCTTCCTCTATCACCCTATGGGAAACCTTCTATTATAGGGTCATGCCTTTTAGTCTAAAAAACACTATAGCAACCTATTATCATTCTATGACCTATATTTTTCATGACCTCATCCATAAAATTATATAGGACTATGTGGATGATCTCTGTAGGAAATCCAAACACCACAAGGATCACCTAGCCATTCTCATAATCATCTTTGACTAACTAATCTAGTTTCATGTTAGGCTTAACCCCAAGAAATGCATTTTTGGGGTTTTATCAAGAAAGCTTCTTAAATTTATCATCTCTCTTTAAGGAATCAAAGTGGACCCTACTAAAGTTAGATAAATCTTGGATATGCCTCCTATTACTAACCTTAAGCAACTCCATAGCCTATAGGATAAGCTCTAATTCATTCACCACTTCATTTCTCAGTTATCAAATAGATGCCAAACCTTTCACCATTTCCTCAAAAAAGACACCTCTTTTAAGTGGACCAAGGACTATCAACAATCCTTTGATTCACTTAAATAATACCTTCTCTCTCCACCTATCCTCACCTCTCCTAAATAAGATTAGTCCTTATACCTTTATATATCTACCATGGACCATTCTTTAGGGACAATGATTGCTCACCATGATGAATAGAATAAAGAGCAAGCCATCTACTACATTAGTCACACACTTATAGAATATGCAAATTGATATACCCATCTTGAGAAAATCTACCTTAAACTCATCTTTATTTCCTCCAAACTCCATCACTGCCTTCTTAATCATAAAACCTATGTCATCACTAACACCAACCCACTTAAGTATATGCACTCTAAACCATACCAAAACTAGCATATGGATAAGTGACGCATGCTCCTAGCTAAGTTTGATCTTGATTCATTTAGAAAAATTCCATTAAATGGTATGTCATCACTGACCAATTGGTTAAATCTCTTCTACTAGACAACCAACCACTTTTACTGGTATTTCCATATGAGTCCATCATAAGTCTTTCTCAAGAGGGACCTACCTACAAAATGGCCATGTTTTGTTATTGCTCCACATGTCAATGTGGTGGAGGTGTTAGATTTATTATCATTCCACTTAATGGTGAACCTCTTCTCCTTTATTTTAAACTTGACTTCAAATACACCAATAATCTGGTTGAATATGAAGCCCTTGTCATAGGTCTCCAAACTGCTCTAGCCTTTAGAGTTAAAATAATTAATGTCTTTGGTGATTCCCAACTAGTCATCAACTAGGTTAACAAATCCTACTAATGTAAAAATGATGTCCTATTAAAGTATAAACAACTCATAGATATACTCTTAGCATCATTTGATCACTATCTTATCCAATTAGTTCCTTGATCTACCAATAAATTCATGGATGCAATGGTTTCCCTTACTCCCAAATTCCATCTCAACCTACTAAATCTAAAATATTTGTCACCATCCATCATTTTATCACATCCTCATATATCAATTCTGACCTTCCCACCATTTTTAGTGTGGAATCATCTCCTTCCAACATTTGGTATGACCAAACTTTTAACTACCTTTACCTCAGAATTGTTCCTCCCAATCTTTTGAGGAATACCCAAAGAGCCTTTGTTTAGAGTACCTATCATTACACTATACTAGGGGGAATCCTTTATAAATTTGGCTTTGACATCCTCCTTCTCCATTGTCTTCATAATCATGAAGCTTCCCACACTATCAATGAAACACATTATGGAATCTATCAGGGACATTTTAATGGCTTAAATGTCGCTAAATGTATCCTTCACCTTGGATACTATTGGCCCACCCTTAATCAAGATTGGTGTGATTATGTAAAAAAGTGTGTCAAATGTCAACAACATGCTAACTTACATCACACACCTACCCATGGGCTTCGAGTATCCAAAGACTATTGGCCCTTCTCACAATGGGGTCTCGATCTTATTAGGGAAATCAATCCTCATTATTCACAATGACACTAATTCATCATTACCTCTACTAAATATTTATTGGTATTGAACCATTTATGGTCCCTTAGGAGCCTCCTACCCTTCTATTTAATAATTGATGGTTGGGCTGAATTTTTTATGGTCATTGTGTGACCCTCGGTGATGAAACCCTCCACCATTTTCCTACCTAACAACCTCAACCAACACTTAAATGTAAAATATTACCCTCATAAACCCTATTATATAGTCCCTTACAAACCACACACACCCTTCACCTCTCCATTTACCCCACAAATTTTCCTAATTTCATTACATACCTAAACTTAGGGCATCTTGGCTTAGGGACATTTTAAACAACCCTTCCCCCTCACTTCAACCTACTCAATACAAATCCACAACCACAAATTCACCTATTCTATCAATTTCAAAATAGCACCTACTTCATTTTTCAATTTCTGACATGGTCAGAGCCCTCATCTATCTTCTCAGACATGCCCTCATCTACCCTCCATCTAGTCAACCCTTAATCACCTCAACACACATGTTTAACCACTAACAATTTTCCACCTCAGTAAGATCAATGCAAAATAAAAACATGCACAAATGCCAAAGCAAAAATATTGATTATCAAAATGTCAAAAGGTAAATGTGATTTTGCATTTTTTATTTTTATGTTTTGAATTTTTATGTTTTTTACCTAACCATCAACAGTTACGGTGATCATTGATGATCGACTCTAGGGACCCATGACCATCGATGGTCAAGATTCCCAACCTTTTAAACTTTTTTACATCACATAGGTGCTAATTTTGAGAGATCACCTAATCCCTACCATAATCATACCTTACCCTCTTAGAGCATACCCTTCTTTAACAACCCATTTGACCAGGTCCACCTTGACATTGGAAATTTTGACCTGACCTATTTGCATATTTTTTGATGACCTTGCATTCGTCATTTTAGCCACACTGACCAACCTTGCCATGTTGAACTTTTTCAATTTTCACTACTTCATGTGCAACCTGACCATTTGTTTTTTTCAAAGGATCACTTCCTACCCTAGATACCTATGACAAACACTGACATTATCTAGTAAGCCTGGTAGGAATGACATGATCACCTATAACCAATATTGTGGATTGAATACCCCTATCATATGTTTCTCTAGAACCAACCTTATTTTTACCAACATTATCAACTTTAGTCTTTACATGATCTTGAAAAAACATACCTAGTTGTATTTTGTGCATGTGCTTGCATCTCAAATGCCCACCCCTTTTTTGGCACTCACCTTGTGACTCATCATTTACCATTTATCAAACCTTGACCCAATTTTAGTTTCGCCTCATCACTTCCTAGATTGTGGGGGAACACCTCCTTCCATACTTAGGGTAATTAGACCATGACCAATAATCCATTCATTTTTATTTTTTCATTAATTAAGCCAAAGATGCATAACAAAAAAGGGAAAAATATAGACACTCAAAAACTACACATAATAGTTTTAGATGTCAAAGCACCTTGACCCTCATCCAACCTCAAGTCTAGTTGACAACCTAGTTAACCAAACTCGTTTGCTATCTTAAACCTATCAAAATACTAACTCAATAAATTTAACTTAAAACACCCCTTTCTTGAGAAAATTCCCTTAGACACTCAACCACCGATGGTCAACTTAACCATCAATGGTTATCCTGACTATCGATAGTTAGGTCATCAACCTATTTTAAAGCCACTTCTAGTTATGTAAAATATAACCATGGAATAATTTAACAACTTCCCTTTTGTGATGATAACAAGTTTTAAACCATCATAAATAGAAACTTTATTCTCCTATCTAATTAGTAACTTCATCTTATAAAAGGAGAAAAGTAGGGGGTGAAAGGATGGACATCTAAGTTATCAAATCTTTTTACACACAGGTGTCTAGCCTTCTTTAAACAATCAAGTGACATCAATAGAGATATAAACCTTTGTCAAAATTACTCTCAAGGCTAAAATACTATCAATATATCCAAATTAATTCAACCTTCTATCATCAATAATCTAGTAGGTTATAAGTAACTATGTACTTGTTTCTTTATTTATTTCATTTCTATCCCTCTTGACCTTATCAAACTTACCTCTTAGTTCCCACCTCTAACTAGACCCATTCCAAAATCCCTACCTAATCATTTAATCAATTTGTAACCTCTTTTTAAAAAACCTATAAATACACAAGCAATCATCGATGGTTAGCCTAACCATTGATGGTTACCTCAACCATTGATGGTTAGCCCAACTGTTAATGGTTTACCCAACCATCAACGATCATTGTGGCTAAAATAATAAGTTATTTTTAGTCCCTCTACCCCAACCAAAACCTATTTTCTATGTTCTTACCTATTCGTATAGCCTTCCCTAATTTTTTGGGCCTAACCCTAACTATCTCAGCATGAGTATTAACCCACTTTTGCTACATTTAGTCAGTTCCTTTAAACAATAATTTTACTTTCTTCTTCTTGCATGCATTTACTTTCATCTTATTGAATGTAATTATTCTTTATTTTCATATATATCAACTTAATTATTATCAATAGTGGATTGACAACCTCCTAATAAGCATACACTTCTTAGATCTATCTCATGCTAGGAAGTTCACTTAACTATCTAGTTAATAACCCTTTTCTAGTGTCTTTCTTGTCTACAAGTTATTCCTTCGAAGCTAAAGAGGAGTTCCCATCATCATTTGGATTACATGTGTACTTTTATTAGGTATTCCTTTACACACCCCTTTTATTAATTTCTTACTTGCTTCCAAATTAATAAATGAGTGAAAATTAAGAGAAACACTTTGATTGACATGCATATATTAAATTAATATTTAAAAATTTTAGTTATCATTTTAAATAATGATTAAAGTGCACTTGTTTAGTGGAATACTCAGACTTGTAACATAGTTTATCATGAAATAATTTTTAAAAAAAGTTAATGTTTAATAAAATTGAGTAAAGATGGAGTGAGATAGAGATTACGGATTTTTGGTATGGTTAATGGAAGTTAACTATGGGATTGGTTGAGTTTAAATAAAAATTTCAGATTATGCATGGACTATGAACTGCAGTGAATAGAGTCATGAAAATTTTGAATGGAAAGAGATTGATGAGAATAATAGGATAAGAGTCAAGTCATAAAAGAGAAGAAAATACATGGAAGGGGATAAATAAAGTATAGATCATGGAGAAGAAGGAATTATGATTCATACATTTTCAATATTGGAAGTGAAATAGAGGTTGGTAATATTATTTATTATTTTATTGTTAAAGAAATTTTGTGTATAATTCAAAGTAAGAGGGTTTAAAAGATGAATTTTGTATTTTAATAGAGATATAGGCTTAGCCCTATGGATGGATTGACCATCCACAATGCTAATCTATCATCCTCTAAATCCTAAGAATTCAAAATAGATTTGTTTGTATGTTCAACTGTAAGGGTTAAATAAATTTGTTCTAGGTAACGAATTAATGCCCTAAATTAGATAAGAATTGTAAAATTGGGAAATATTTTGATATTTATATAGAAATATAGAATTGTTAATGTTTAAATGTATTATATACATACTCCTCTAGGTAGGTAAATGAACTACTAAGTATATAAACATAGTATAGAAATCTTGAGTATATAAAAATATTGTATTTGAATATAGTGTAACATATAGGATGATTTATGATTTCGGGGTTATTATGTAGGTAAGTTGAATGCTTATTTTTAACATAAAATAGTGTCTATACATAACTATGACTTGGGTAAATTTATAACAGGTCACATTTATCTATATGGAATATGTGTATTGTTATATAAACCATAGAGGAGATTTAGATGATTTCATAAAAAAAATTATATCTAAATATTTAGTTATGAATCTATTAGGGTTAATATACCCAATGATAAATATGGTAAAAAGACCCACATATACACATATTTTGTATCAAACTTGAGACATTTGGGATAATGAATATATGTGTATACATTGATTGCATATTACCAATTGAACAAAATTTAGAGATTATGTATATACATGAAGTTGTGGATATATGTGAATAAATTATAAGTGTTAGGACTATGTAATCATGAAAATGGAATAGAATATATATAAATGTATATATAATTGAGTGTTTAAAAAATATAAATAGTATATATACTTATATATATACTCTGTTTATATATAACATGTGGAACTGTGAGATTATGTTAATAGATTGACCTTTAGTCATTATTTTAAACACTATGAGTGTATATATATATATATATATATATATATATATATGGATGGAATGTGTAAATATGTATAAAATAATTTAAGAATACACATGCGCATGCGTGCACCCACACACACACACAAATGGACTATGTATATTTATAAATAAACTATGAGTTTAAATATGTTTGAACAAATAATTTATGGACTGTGTATTTTTGACATTAAAACAAGGTAGTTTTATATAGTGAATTCGACTTCTAAAAATGTGAACTTATGAATTCAAATGAGTCATATGATGGAAATGATAATTATGAGTGATTGACTTAAATAGAAAACATAAATCGTTGTGTTAGGGATTATTTATTATTATCCTCTATTATTGAAAATACATATTAACATATAATGACTTAAAATTGGGGAAATAATGGAGAAATTGAATTAGGAATGAAATCTGAGCCTAATTGAAATTATACATATTTTATTTTAAATAAGTAAAATAGGGGTTATAGAAATTTTAGGACTCTTTTGATTCCTGAAGCCTTTCTCATGAAAATTTATTATCTTTTAAACTTTAAAAGAATAATGAAAAGTGTTGTTATTGGGATAGAATAGTAATTGTGTATTGAATCATATATATTATGGGGTATATAATATGCATAGTGCATAAATATATGAAATATACCTATAAGAGAACATAGGTTCTCTTATACATATATAGCTTATATTGATGGAATGGGATGTGTGCCTATAATTATAGATTGTGATTAGTAAATTAAGTCATGAAATCTTGAAACATAGGAAACTATAATTATATGCATAAGGCATCCTAAAATCATATTTAGTTTTATAAATGAAAGAATGTTTTTTTAATGAGTTACTGATGTTTTGATTATTTATGATTTTTTTTTGTAAATTAGTAAAATGAACAATATACTATTATATTGTTAGTTGTAAAAAATTAAATTTACTCAACAATTTTAGTAATGTAGTCTAAGTTTATATTTTACCCATTTGGTAATTAAATTTACTTGTTATGACATTTATTATTGTGTAAATAATATAGTAGAGATTCATTCATACATTTGATGGACTAAGTGTATGTATGGTGATTATTCCTTTATTTAGCATGTTATATACCTACTAGTAGAAATAATTTGTATGAATCTATTGTTTAAAATATTGTTAACCAAATCTCACATTGTTATTACTACAAAATTAGTGAGATGGAATTCAACAGCTTACTTATCACCATCAATGCTAGATGAAGGTAATTTAATAAAGTTGTGTGTATGAATTTGAATGGTCTTAGAGATCAATATCTATTTAGAAACCTTGGCCAAAGTTATGTTTATATAGACATTGTCATTTCATATGTATGATTTACATGCTTGTGAAATATCATATTAGAATGTATTTTATTTATGATACACAATATGTAGTAGAAATCTTATAGAAAATAGGTACTAGCAAGTCTCTCTAGATTCTTGCACCATCACTATCTACCCATCCATAAAGGAAGGGTCATTCCCTATTTGTGGGATTGTGTGGGGAATCGATGGTCTATGGTTGGTGTGGAAAAGTGCTCAGATGATGCTCTCCCTCCCCATTGTAGTACTTACTTGGAGACTATACTTGAGATTATTAGAGATATAGGAGTTAGAGTGACTCGAGCTCTGTGGAACATTGTATCTATTATTTTATTTATGTTGAGGCATAATGCCTACTAGAAATGTTATTGATTTATTATTATACATTGACAAAAGTGGCTGTATTATTGTACCAGTCATGGCTAGATTTTAGTATAATTACTTTTCTTATGTAGTTATGTTATGTTACATAAGATTCTAGTGATCATTAACTATTACTATTACATTTTTACTTATATTTAATATAATTTGTTAGTATGTTGAATATCACTAATTAGATTCTCATGGTGAAATCTAATGAAAGATTAAGTGTTAAGTAAATATTAAAAAAACATTAGTGCATTAATCTAGTAAATCCATGTGGGGATGTTATACCAAATTTCTAGAATGATAAAAATATACACCTCAAGAATATATATGATGAACTCTTACTTATCATACACATCTGACCTAGTATCCCACATGGATATATCTTATCTCTTGTATAATGTGTCTAGGGTATTTCACACCACTGGTATTTACATAATTAGTAACCCTAAGATTTCATGAACATCCTCTAAATTAATGGCCACCTGAATGGTGCCTCTATCCACCACCCTTTTGAATGTGTCTATGACTCTCTCCCATGATTTAATGAACATGGAAACTAGATCCATGTTGAGTCTCACCCAAAACATCTTCATAATACCAATAAATCTAATTGTGGTGATTTGAGCCTTGATCTAATTTAGATAATCTCTTTAATAGATCTACCATCCATATCACATCCAAGAGTCTTTATAATCTCTGTCATCTTTGAAAAATAAAAAATAAATCACTATTAGATTTTTATCCATAAATATAATATAAATGCTTAAAATTAGTATAAAATAGTGAAATTTACATTTTTTACTACATAGGCCATACACCAAATTACATCATCCATGCATATTTGTATATTGTATTGGCCAATTAGTATTGTATCAGTGATATTTTAATCCTAATACATCATCCATACATTACTATATCATTTATTCTTCCCTCATTTACACTATATTAGACAATTTCTAAAATTTATCAATTGTTATTATTTCTTGATGCCATCAACCATACCCCATGTTATTGGCCAACCTAGCTAATTTTCATCAACATTGGCCATGTCAAACTATAGTATTCATTCCAAACGTCATCATCAAGAATTTATCTTCACTATAATGGCCACTCCCAATGATGTTGGATAGGAAACTTTTATCTCTTAAAAACTACATCAACCTGGTTGATACAGTTCAATGAGCATAGTGATTTTTTCCTTGGCCCTAATAAATACCTTGGCATATTTTTTAAATTTTCATTACTTCCATGTTTCTCATTTTTTTTTTAATTTCATTTTTGCACTTATTGGGGTAAATTCATTTACATTGATTTGTCCTGGTGCATAGATTTTCTAATCTAGTTCATTTTATCTAAAAATGATAAAATGAACAATTAATGCATTTCATGACAATATGTCATCCATTGCTTTTACCTCCTCATCTGTAAGTTATAGTCTCTCAAAGTGATAAATTTTAATAATCATATCTCTAGTTTTCAAAAATAAAAAATGCAAAAATATATAGTTTTCACCTATTTATGATTAAAGTTTTAATTTTATTAGCCTTCAATTATTTAATGACAAATAATGTATTTTGTCCATATATTTATTTGCATAGGTCCTTTTATTGAATATAAATAATCCTTATAATTTTGGAAAGATAGATAATTTTTAGATTCAAACAAAATATTTTTGTAAACATTTGGAATTTTATCTTACCTTTTAGATTTGCCTCTCATTCTATGCATTAGGCACATTTAATCATCTAATAAACATGAATTTTTTAATAAAATTAGCAAGATAAATGAAGGTAAATATTCTCATTTTATTTTCTTTTGGTTATTTTCAGCATTTCATTTTAGTTATATTTTTATGTTATTATGTTATTTCTGAAATCAGCATCCCGTGTTATACTATTATGACACGTGATGATCTTTAGATGGGGCATATGTATACACATAATATTTTTTACTTTATCATTTATTGATGATTTCTTTAGATATAGCTTGTTGATCATTGATCTCATTGAGTGCATGCCTTTAAAGGGGCACTAAGAAATGGGTGGGAAACATTGTGGTGCTTTCTAGGAGATGTTGCTACCATATCATGATTACATCATTCCTATCACTAGTATATCTTATTTAATATTTCATTAACATTTACCTCATTCCATATTATCCTATTCAGTTGTGTTAGTTTCCCTAATATCCTGTAGCATTATCTAGCTTGATACTATCCATTTCATGCATTTTCCATTCTTGTAATGTACCAATCAACTCAATGCATTCTAAGCTTATCTTATAACATTTTTACTATATCATCTTTTTCAATTCCATTCTCTATCAACTAACTTATTTTTATAATATCAATAATGCTTATATAGTATATATATATATATAGATATTAAATTAGGGGTGTTTTAAGTATTGGATCAATATATAGGGGTCATATTTCATTCTAATCATATCATATACATTATATTCACTCTACTTTCACTCACACTTTTTCCCTAAGTCATATTTAAAGGATTTTTTGGTTTAGAATTTTTTATTAAAGTTTGTTTTGTGGTAGTCTTTGGAGTTCAATAGGAGTTGTTGGGAGTCCTAGATGATGATAAATTGATTCTTTTTCCAACCATTAAAATTATTCAACCCATAACATCTCTTAAAAATCTCCACTTGAGCCAAGGGGATATATGTGTTCAAAGGGTCCACTCCAAGGTAAGTATTTATAACCCTATACTCTTTCCTTTATTTACTTAGTAGATAGATGTTACTTATTACTTAATGAATGAATGTGTGTGTATATTTATCGAGGCTCTCTCTAAACTTCATACTAGTGTGACTATAAGATTGTATAGAGTTACCATGTTCCATTTTAGTTTTATTAAACACCCATTTAGTTGAACATGGCAAATTACCAATTAATATCATTCTCACCCTATTCCTTTTTATTTTATTTTACTTTAAAAAAATACTTACTTGAAATCATTTAATTTCATAAGAAGTCTAGTGAGATTTATTTCCTTATGTCATAGGATTTAGGCTTTGGAACCCTTTCCTCTTGGAATTTGTAACATAGGAAATCCATTTCTAATATTCATTGGTCATTATGAAAATTAACTATCACATTCTTTATTTAATCATCCTTTTCTAAGCTTGAGTCTACTAAGATAAGATAGTTTTAGGTTAATCGTAGCCCATGTATACACCCTATACATTACATAGATGCTTTAAATTTTTACATGATGGTTAAATTTTCACTTATATTATCAATTTTTTTCCCTTATATACAAACATGTGGAACCCACTAAATTGATTATCCCATAACTCAAAAAAAAATCGTAGTACATCAAAATTTTATTTCTAATGATTGAATACTACATATGATATGGGAAAATATTATGCTATCAATGATGATAGTCAAGATCAATATGATAATGAATATGATGATTAAAAATATAATAACATATATTATCATTTAAGATAACTAAATTTTAAACCATGTGGTCATGAAAAATATAGAGATTACATGCATACTTTTAGTATTGGAAAAATATTTTTTACTCCTTAGTATTATGATTGATTATGTTAGGTTGTGGAGCTAAAAGCTTCACTGATGCAAATAGAGGAGGAGGTTGCTGGAGAAGGTTGCTGAGTGTCACAGACATCAGCATCAATCAGGCCAACCGATGTCGGTAGTATTAGACAAGAAGAGCAATCGATGTCAGTCAGGGATCGGCTGGCATTGGTCACCTCCAAGTAGATAGGGACTGACGTTGGTCGCTTGTGTGGTTCAGAACTGCAAGTTTTATGGGTAGTTAGTTAACAAACCAAGTGTTTGCATGTCAAGAGCCAAATTTAGACTAGAAGCTATGGATCTAATTATTGTAATTAGGTGTCTAATTATTATTTGCATGAGATATATTTAAGAGACTCATGGGTTATATTGTAAAGTGTTCTAGTTTGAGTTGAGCAAAGTTAGCTTCTTCTGTGTGTGAAGTGAGCAAGGGTGTTCCTCCTAGTTCCACAGCAGTGCCAAGTGTGGGTGCTAGTTTTGGAGAATTAGAAGGGTTCTTCAGGTGTGTAAGATCTTGGTCATCAGGTGTGCATGGACACATTTGGAGATCTACATGGGTAAGTAAGATCATTGATTTACAGGTGTATGTGTGTGCATGATCTAAGTTTGTAGGTGTGTAGAACCAAATTGATTTGCAAGTGTGCAAGATCAGGGAGGATAGCAACACAACAGGGAGCAAGATCAGGCAGGATCTACTTGGAGTATAGTGTGTACTCAAAAAGAGAGCAAAGAGGAAGGCAAGGAAGATCCTTCCATAAGTGAGATCATTTGGGTTACAGGTTGTTGCAGTTCAGGGGAGATCTACTTGAAGTACATTTGTGTACTTGGAGTGTGTGGAGCACTTGTGGAGTGTGTGGAGCACTGGTGTACTGGTAGTAGTGGATACTGATTGGTTGGAGGTGAACACCAACTCTGTGTTTGAGTTGTGTGTTGGGACCGTAAGAGAGAGAGCTTTAAGGGAAGATTTATTGTTTATGCCCTAGAGGTGTGAGATCCCTAGAGGTGTGTAAGGAAGAAGAACTGTGGCAATCTTCTTTATTGTATTTCCTTCTGGAAGAGTATTAATATAAATGTGTATTGTCTCTCATATTTTGTGTTGTTTCTGAATTCTAGTTACTTGTGATTCTAGTTTAATTCCGCATGTAAGTTGCTTGTATTTGGTAATCAATTATGTGCTTCCATTATTTCCCAACAAAGTGGTATCAGAGCTAAGGTTGCAGGGAGTAGGTTTTGTGTTTGATTATAGGCCACTCTCACGGGTTTCTGATTGAGTGGGAGTAGAGCAATGGCAGAAGAAAGTACACTAAGAATGGAGGAATTGAAAAGCATGAATGGTCACCTACGGTCCTATGGAAAGAAAGAGCAGGGAAAAGAATATTGTTGGTTGGTAGAAGATTAGCATGAAGGAACTGAAGAAGTAGATGTTACAGGTGTTGTTTCACAATATGCTCTAGTACGTTTCTTGGATAAAGTAGAATCTTGGTTTATAGATTTTGTTGCCTCTTTCCATGCAACCCCAAAGAGAGGAGCTGGTGAGCCTTGCCAAAGAATTGGCAAAGGGGAAGTGAAGCTAAAATTGCAGGCAGCGAACACATGGGTGTTGAAGGAGGTCATGCAGGTCCCAGTGTCGAAGATATGGCTAATTTTTTTAGGAAAGTTGGGTGATGAGAGATGCACAAGAACTCTCACAGCGGATGGACTTGAATTAGCTGGTGGTAAGAAAGTAGGTATCCTTTATCTATCTACTTATATTACTGATTCCTCTTTTATTACAAGGGCGTGGCTTTGTAGGCTTGGTCACATGAGCAAGAAGGAGATGTATGTTCTTAAGAGGAAGTCAGATGTATTTGATAAACTTAAGAACTGGAAAGCCTTGGTGTTCTTGGAGGAGATGATGGATAGAGACCAGTGGATGGGGCTGGATACTTCTAAGCAGGGCAGTTTGGACATGGGTTTTGATTCAAAGGAGCTCGTGAGTAAAAATTCATCACTCACAGGTGAACACAGGTACCGACATCAGTCAAGAGGAACCAGCATCGAATAGATAGGTGCTGATGTTGGTCATGTGCAGACTAAAGTGATGAGTTGAGCAGGGTAAGATCGACGTCGATCAAGAGGACTGACATCGACAATACGTAAGACCAATGTTGGTCAGGAGGACTGACGTCAGCAATAGGGACACCGATGTCGGTAGAGTTGGTAGTCAGGATAGGTGCATGGAAATCGATGTCGGTCAGATGCAGACTGTGTAGTGACTGAGGTCAGTCACTATAATGGATTTTAGGCAGATAACAAGCTATCAAGGAGTCTCAAATGCCCATATGGAGGACTGAAGGTGGTAAGTAAGCCTCAAATTCATTGTTCCTCTTCTTTATACTAGTTGTTCACTGTAGAGCATGAAGGATCCAGGAAATAGTGGGAGCATGGTAGGAATATAATGTAAAACCAAGCGAGAGATTTGGTAGGGTTGCCAACTAGTATGAAAGCACAGAGATGAATGGATACCTTAGTTAAAGAATAGAGAGAATGGACATGTGAGATGGAAGACCAGGTCATATGGTCTTGAGGAAGCTACAGGACAATGGTACAGGTTTTGACAGGTGGATAACAAAGCATGGCTTTAGTGAATGTCAGGGTAACTCCTATGGTTTGTCTTACCAGGTGGATGATGGTCACAACATTATCTGGTTATTGTATGTGGATGATATGCTAGCAGAAGATTCAGACATACAAGGTTTTGCTAAACTAAAGGTAAGGTTAGTTCAGTGGTTTGTCATGAAGAATTTGGAGCAGCAAAATTCTTTGGCATGAGAGACATGGAAGATCACAGGGTGATTTTGTCTCCAATGGGAGCTGATGTGAATCAGGTGTTAGTGAGGTTCAATACGCAGGATGCAAAATTGGATCACACCAAGGGCTAGATAGTTTAGTGTTTGAAATCACATGAGGTCTGGTATAGACCTAAGTTTGCCCAAGTAGTGGGTGCTGTCAGAGAGTTAGGAGCCAATTTGGGGAAGTGGGTTCTTAGGTATTTGAGAGGGACCAGCAGCAGGGATTCACGCTATGTAGGGTCAGGACTTCACTACATGGGTTTGTAGGTTTGGATGTGGCAGGTTACTCAGATGACAAGAGGTGCACCACAGGTTGTGTGGTGGGTGGTCTTCAAGATTGATCTTGAAGAGGGATACAAGTCAGGAAATAGATTAGATGGGGTACATGTATAGGTATAGTGCAGCTATTTATCTCCAAGTGGGAGATTGTTAGGTTGTGGAGCTAAAAGCTTCACTGATGCAAACAGAGGAGGAGGTTGCTGGAGAAGGTTGCTAAGTGTCACAGACACCGGCATCGATCAGGCCAACTAGTGTTGGCAGTATTAGACAGGAAGAGCAACCAACATTAGTCAGGGATCGGCCAGTGTCGGTCACCTCCAAGTAGATAGGGATTGATGTCGATTGCCTGTGCGGTTTAGAACTACAAGTTTTAGGGGTAGTTAGTTAACGAACCAAGTGTTTACATGTCAAGAGCCAAATTTAGGCTAGAAGCTATGGATCTAATTATTGTAATTAGGTGTCTAATTATTTTTTGCATGAGATCTATTTAAGAGACTCATGGGCTATATTGTAAAGTGTTCTAGTTTGAGTTGAACAAAGTTAGCTTCTTCTGTGTGTGAAGTGAGCAAGGGTGTTCATCCTAGTTCCACAACAGTGCCAAGTGTGGGTGCTGGTTTTGGAGAATCAGAAGGGTTCTTCAGGTGTGTAAGATCTTGGTCATCAGGTGTGCATTGCCATGTTTGGAGATCTACATGGGTAAGTAAGATCATTGATTTGTAGGTGTATATGTGTGCATGCTCCAAGTTTGTAGGTGTGCAAAACCAGATTAATTTGTAGGTGTGAAAGATCAGGGAGGATAGCAACACAATAGGGAGCAAGATCAGGCAAGATCTACTTGGAGTATAGTGTGTACTCAGAAAGAAAGCAAAGAGGAAGGCAAGGAAGATCCTTCCATAAGTGAGATCATTTGGCTTGTAGGTTGTTGTAGTTTAGGGGAGATCTACTAGAAGTACATTTGTGTACTTGGAATGCGTGGAGCACTTGTGGATTGCATGGAGCACTGGTGTACTGGTAGTAGTGGATACTAACTGGTTGGAGGTGAACACCAACTCTGTGTTTGAGTTGTGTGTTGGGACCGTAAGAGAGAGAGCTTTGAGGGAAGATTTATTGTTTATGCCCTAGAGGTGTGGGAGCCCTAGATGTGTGTAAAGAAGAGGAACTATGGCAATCTTCTTTGTTGTATTTCATTTTGGAAGAGTATTAATAAAATTGTGTATTGTCTCTCATATTCTGTGTTGTTTTTGAATTCTAGTTACTTGTGATTTTGGTTTAATTTTGCATGTAAGTTGCTTGCATTTGGTAATCAGTTGTGTTCTTCCATTATTTCCCAATAGATTATTCCCAAATTTTTGGATTAACAGAATAGAACCTATCATGGATAATGATAATAAACCTATTAAATATAAATGTTTTAATAAAAACCAACCTAACCAATCTAAAAAATCATGAAAAAAATAGAACAAGGGATACAGAGGTAGTGGGTCAAGGTGATTTGAAAAAGGTATTATTGAGCCAATAATACTTACTCATAAATTCAAACTATGTCTAGGGTATAGTTTATACACCACATATAAATATAAACCTTTCCAAAAATAAGGTGGAAATATTAATGCCTATGATCATTATTTTTTTCAATGTATAATCCTTTCCATACACTTTTCCAATTCTAGTACAACACATCAAAATTAAGTTTATCATATTACATATTTATAAATTATACATCTTGATATGATTGAAGAAGATTCTTCACCTGAGATACTTACACTAGATATGTTTTTTAACTATAAATATCTTCAATAAGATGTGGGATATTATGTATATTTTCCATATTTTCAGCATACGCATGGTCACCATGCTTACTTTGGTGAATTTGAACCTTATCCTATAGAATAGTATATCTCATTATATGATCCTAACTCCTTATCTAATATACCATACATTAAGTATTAGTATGTGTTACTTAACTAAGATACAAATGATTTTGAGTATGATACCAAATAGGATCCTAAAGTTTTAATACATATCACATAATTAGCACCATGAGAAGATAAATACCATAAAGAAATTTCAACATAATTTCCCAAATTATTCTCTTGGGATTACTCTATCATGGTTGGTATTGATCCATCCATGATCTTTCATAATTTATTAGTAAATACATATGATAAAATAGCCAATAAAAAATATTCAAAATATGTATCCAAAAGTTTCTTTTATTTATTAAATATGAAATACAATGACTAGAAAATATGGGGTTTATCCAATATTGTAAACACCCAGATATGGTAAAAGCCTTGTTCTATAATATTTTTAAGTAATTTTGCATGTATATATATCAAACCATAAAATAAATATTTATGGCACATTTACCTTATTATTTTCATTTTCTTATTGGTTATATTTAGCTATGTGTTACCCTTATCCTATAATGACCAACTTCACATGACATATTACAGATATCTTTGGCCCTCCCTATCACCTTCGAGTCTATTAAACCACATGTCAATTCCAAACTCTATGGTTAGTGTCAACTTTTGTTAATAACCATAAATATTAAAACAAACCAAAGTCCTATTTTAATTTCTTTTTGGGCACATTTCACTTTGGTACTATTGCTTAGGCCTGTTTCAACTTATTTTTTTAGGTTTGCATGCCATTAGGTCCTTAATTCAAAATTAAATACTCATATATATACAAATCTATTGTAAGTGTTAGAGATAAAATAAATTAGGGGGGGTGAATTATTGAATCCACATATTTCAATCTCAATTCCAATCTTTTCAAACTATTAGAACATTAACATATATCAACTTGATCAAGAAACATTAAGAATAAAGCTCATTCATTCAATGCATACACAAGATCAAACATACAACACATAGTTCCTATGGGAAACCCTCAAGGGGAATACAACCCACTCTCAAGCCTATAACACATAGATTAATTTTATTATAATAAATTAAACACAAGAGATTGTTTAATTCCTTTAGATCAGAAACCTTGATCAAGTTCTCCTGACTAAAGGCTTTTAGTAAAACACCTATATCATAAGGAGTAACTACCCCCAAGGAAGATCAAGTCCTTTACACCCTCCTTTGAATTTAACACATACACCTAAGAATTGATTTATTTAACACCTAATTATGGAACTTTGATATGCATAATCTCTCTCTCTCTCTCTCTCTCTCTCTCTCTCTCTCTCTCTCTCTCTCTCTCTCTCTCTCTCTCTCTCTCTCTCTCTCTCTCTCTCTCTCTCTCTCTCTCTCTCTCTCTCTCCCTCTCTCTCTCTCTCTCTCTCTCTCTCTCTCTCTCTCTCTCTCTCTCTCTCTCTCTCTCTCTCTCACTCTCTCTCATACAAGCTTCTCACATAGGCATACCACAATCTCTCTCCTTCACTCAAACTATCCTCATATATACACTAAAACCTATTCACATATCCTCAAACTATAATAGAAATACATTATCATTATAAACATGACCTATAATTCATACACATATTTAAAAAACTATTCTTCTCATCAACTCATCCAACAGGCACACTACACATCTTTCACTCCACCACTCTCATATGTAAACACCTCTTGTAAGTCTCCTCTCAAATCTAGAAATAATCATCTTTTATTTCAATATTTATAGATCATTCATGAATTATCATTTCTGAAATAATATTTTTCAGACACAACACATGCCTTCACCCTTCAGTAATCTTACATGAGTCACCTTAAAGCACAACCCTCTTTCAAATAGGCCTAAGCCATCTTTTAGGTCATATGGATACCCATTCACCACTTTAAGACTTATCCAAGAAAAATAAGAACACAATAAAACTTTATAACTCATTTAACCATGCCACATGATCTATAGGTACCGATTAGGTGCCAACAACTATCACAATATCTTTCTTCTTAAGCACAATTTGCTTAAACAACATTATATGCACATAGTCACCATGAAAGATTACACAATTAAATTCTAAACCTTTATTCATACCACATATTATTGGTAAAATATTAATAATTCACATATATTATCCTAATGTATTATAAAACACTCCCAAATATCTAATTCATCATGAGACATTGGAACAACAACAAAACAAGCTCAAACATCCTTCTTGGGTCACTTGCAGAACATAGTTGAACACACAGTCAAATTTAGACCTTAATAAATTTTATTATACACACTTTCATACATTTAAATTTACATTTAAAGATTAAACTTTGAGTCCTCCACAAATTCTATTTTTACACCATGGTCAAATTATGCATACATCAAAAGTTATGGCTCAAAAACTAGGCAATGGTCTTTCCTTCGTTAAATTCAAATATTCGAATTCAAATAATCATAGTTAAACATTAAACACTTATCTATAATCTCATGTAATTTATGATTATATTAATCACACACCATATATATATATATATATATATATATATATATATATATATATATATATTTCAAATTTTAACTCATATTGATCTAATGCCCAATTTTAAACCTCAAATAATTTACCTTATCTCATGCAATCTTATAATATTGACTCAACGTGCACCATCAATCTTTGTGGATCAGCCAGGCTTTATCTTATAGTGTTCACCATTTGATATTGATAATAACCCCCATGATTATTAAACTTTTTCACCCTCACATTCATTTTTATAAATTTTACTATTAAACATCATGCACTTCTTACCATCTTGCTCAACACACACCATTGATTTTTATATGTACAAACATCCACTTGTCATTAGATCTTAGAAAAAGCTTGATATTTATCTTTGTTAACCAAAAATTTTACCTATTTAACTTTATTTACACCATATATATTCACTATATGATCTCCCATGATCCATTATATCTACATTTGGTCCTGGTCTTTAGCATCATACAAAATAGACTAAGTATGGGGACCATTACTATCTGCCTAGAAGGCCAACTTTGCATAGTCATATCTTTTACCTCACTCAATAATTTGTTATAAAATTTGGAAGATATGATATCCTTTCAGAAAATAATCCAACCATGTGTCAAAATACTCTTTAAAACCCTCTTTTATATGATATATAATTACATTAATCTGCTCACTTAGATTTTTCTATCATAGAGCCAACTATGTCAAGAACTGTCTAGGAGGCCAACTTTGAACATGCATATCTTTTGCCATGATTCATCAATTGATCTAAAATTTATAAAATAGAAACTAGGAAAAAATATGATCACAACCATATGGAAAAATCCCCCTTACTCATGCACATGTGGAAATAATGATGTCAGCAAATTACATACTCAAATTTTCTACCACTAGACCAAAAATGTCTAGATGAAAATAATGATCAACCAGATGAAATTAACTAATTCCCACAAGAAATAAAAGAATTATTGAATTATTATAGGACCCATTTCACATTATCAGATCACCATACTCATCCCTAAACATCTCTAACCATGTCAAAACTAAATATCAACCAAGCATACTAGGACATGCACATTGCACACTTTGTCATTGTCACATAGACTATCAAGGCACTTCATCCACTCACTAGGAAAACTTCATGAAATAACCATGAAATAATTGAAAAATCTCAAAAAATATTTCCATTTTTCATTTATTTCAAAAACCATCATAAATACATATACATCTCACCTTCCTTCTCTCTCTTCAAGCACTCCACAGTATGAACTTTCTCCCCCTTTGACATAATGAAAAAATGGGAACCAAATAATATTGAGGAATTTAAAGGACCATAAAAAAAATATAATACCATCTTATAAATATATTAAAAACTCCTCCTTATCTTGAGCCTACCTCTTCTAGCCTTGACAACTTCGTTTTGCTTCATGACAACACTCTCTTCAACCAAGTGTTGCAACCAATGAAGAAAATAACAAAAAAAGTACTAAAATATGATTTAAATCACCAATAAACATATAATAATGACTCACCCTAAGATATTTTATCCATTTCACCTTTAGATATCCACATAGCATGAAGAGTCACCACACGGCTTACTAGTTTCTATTTTCACACCACCTCAAAGACCACCAATAAAACTGCATGTTACTTACCAAATTAAAAAAAAATCTTAGAAATAATACTAATAAATTCACCTTGAAATACTCATTCCTTTATATTTTTTATAAACTAAACAAAGACATCAAATCTTCTTACTAGGCCTGTTTAGACTCCTTGTAACCCTACCTAGAACTTATAGATCCCACAACTTTTAGTAGACACATATTTAGGATTTGAAAACTTAATATATGGAACAATATAATATGTACCCTAAATCAAAACAATTTAAAACACCTATATAAAACTCTACAACATGATTCCTTCATAAACCAACTTACCAATCAGGTTTCTATCTTGACAAAAACATGAATAATTTGAAAACTATAAACCTTTAGATCTATGTAAAGCTTGATTTGATAACCCATTTAGACCATTTAGCTTATTAATAATCCTTAAACCTAAAATAATAAGTTATACCACTTTTATATCATATCCCAAAACCCTAGAAACTCAAAACAAACAAGGTTAATAAACCTCTTTCTGGTCAATGCACACCTCTAAAACTTTTTACACACCTAGAGACACCCATCACACACTTCTAGACCAATATTTGAGCTTCCACACCTTTGGTAACCCATAAATCCTATAATCCATTTTAGGCATACTTGTCTTTAAGCCAAAACTAAGAAAACCACCTGGAGTATGCTAGAATAAGATGAACAAACCTTTATATGCAAAAATATCATCTTGACAAAACACAAATCATCTTTTTCAACTTGACAACCTTTAATATGACCTTGTAGACTGACCATATACATCTATGACATCAATTTGACATCACCATAGCATATTTTCCACCTAGACATACCTACTCTAACTAAAAACACTCATCTCTAGCCTTCTAGGATCATCTAAATAACACCACAACAACACTTGGTTCTTCATTGAAAGGAGTCTCTTAAGAAGCATAGGTAGATACATCCTTTGCACCATAATTCTCTAAAACAAAGTGAAGCTAGGAATGGCCCACATATCCTCAACAACCATTGGAATCCTCTTATAGCTATAAGACTTCTTGCTCTTGTTCTTATTCTTCTTAGTCTAAACTATGACAACTAGTTCCTTTTCTATATCACTCTTCTTCTCTTCTAAGATAGAATTTATAACACATGGATCAACTATGCAATCTTGACATACCTTTTTGTTTGAAGAATCAACCTTGCAGCTTAGAACCTCATCACTAGATATTAATAATTGATGTTCTTTGAATGATACTTTCTTAACAATAGTAGGATGTTCACTTAGATCCATACATATCTCAAAAATTAACTCAATTATCACCTTGGTCTTCTCCTTGATCTTGGTCTCTTCATTCTCAACATGAGCAAACAATGAGAGCCCTTGGCACTCTTCAACTTTTATAGCATTCTTCACCATAGAAAATAGATTTATTGGACTTGTAGTCTCATCATGACTCATACTTACCACCTTTGGCTTCCATGAGTTGACTTTCCTTCTTCCTTACACTTTAAGACTATTATTAAACCTATTTTGACTTGTATACCTTTACTTTTAAAATATAACAATTTGACCTCTATGTTCACAGTTATATCAAATCATTCTTCTTAATTAAAACTTAGCCTATCTTTCCTTAAATGGACAATGTTTTACAAAGTTTCCCACATCATGATAGTTGAAACACTCAACAATGCTCACACATTTTTAATGATGACCCACATCATAGTTCCATGAAAACTCATTTATAATAGGTCTCTTTCATTCTCTATCTCTATGACCAAATTGATTACAAGTATAGAAATAACCATTCAAATTACATCATGGAATTTGGTTATCTGATATGATTTATTTTCATTTTACTAGCACTTTCATTCTGTATCTAATGATTTGTCTTCAAATTATGATTGTCCTTGTTCACAATAGCCTTCATCTTATTTTGAGTTAAATTATCTAGTTCTTATTTATATCCAAGACTAATTATATCACTTGCATGCTTTTGACCATTCATAGTATTATCTAGATCATTTGAGATCTTTTCAAATCTCACAAATGACTTCACCTTACTATATGTCTTCTCTAACTTAGATCTCAATGACTCATTTTCAATTACATACCTTTAACATTCGTCTTTTAAAGCTTTTAGGCTTGTAGATAGGATTTCTAATTAAAAACTAAGATGCTTGACCATATCTTCATGTTCCTTGACATATTAATTCATTATTGCTTCATACACACTTAATTTTTCCTCATAGTCATTTAGTTTATATATCATCTTATTATTGATCTTCTTCTCAATCTTTAGTTCTTCAATAGCATTCATCAATTCAATCTCATAGTCCACCTCATCTTTATCATCATCTGAATCACTCCAAGTAGACTCCTTTTAATGTGAGAAATTTCCTTCCTTAGCCATGATGAGATCTCTATCTTCAATAGGACCATCATCTTCATGATCATACTCTAAGTTAATATCTTCACTCTCATCTGATGAGCTACAATATTCTTTGGTGTAGAGACACTTCTTGTCCTTAAAGTAATTCTTATTGTCAAGCCTTCTAAATCCCTTTTTACTTTTATTAGACCTGAAAGATATCTTGCCATCATCATGACCTTGATCATGCTCTTCATCATCATCCTTATTATACTTATGAGGGCACTTATTAGTAAAATATCCTACCTCTTCACAATTGAAGCATTTGATGGGTAGTTTACCCTTATACTTGCTTGAACCTATTTTCAATTTCCTTGAAATAAAGGTAATTAGTTCATCCTCATCTATATCAAAAATCTCATCCTCCTTGGGTTTCTTACCTTTGAACTTCTAATTTATCTTCATCTCTATCTTGAAGTTTTATTCCTTCATTGGTGGTATATCATCATTCATCCTCATCTCATAGGCAGTAAGGGTGACATGTAATTGATCCATCTTCAATTGAGTAAGATCATGAATTTATTCTATATAAGATACTTTTGGATCAAACTTGAGGGATAGAGACCTTAATAGCATTTGAATTATAGTATCCTCTTCAAGGTTCTCTCCAAGAGCTCTGATAATGTTTGTAATCTCATTAACTCTCTATAGAAAGGATGCCACAAAATCTTATTTATTCATCTTGAGACTTTCAAAATTGCCTTATGTGAGTCTACAACTTAGCAAGACTGACCTTTTAATCTCCTTCATAAATGATCTACATTTTTTCCCATATCTCTTTATGAGATTTACAATGGATTATCTTGGTGAACTTAGTCTCTATAAGACCACAAGTAATAACATTCATTTCCTTAAAATTATTATCAAATAGATTTTTGTCTACAACACTAGATGGAGGAGTAGTAAGAATAGCATAACCATCCACAATATATTTCCATACATCAAATCCTAGGGACATAATGTATGTCCTCATCCTTACGCTCCAAAAATCATAATTAGTTATATTAAACATTGGTGCTTGCTTGGTAGAGAAACCTCCTTGATGATTTCCCATATTGTACCTTAGATCACCTTCAAGTTATCAATCCTTTACCAAATAACCTGATCTACTACTAATTATTAGAGGTACAATCATTAAGAGGGGGTGAATCAATGAACCTAGATATTTCAATCTCAATTCCAATCCTTTCAAACTATTAAACCATCAATAGATATCAACTTGATCAAGCAATAGTAACAAGAGAGTTCATTCATTCAATACATACACAAGATCAAACAAACAACACATAGTTCATGTGGGAAATCATCAAGGGGAATAAAACCCACTCTCAATATTATAACACATGGACTACTTATCCTGTAATAAATTACAAATAAGTGACTGGTCAAGTCATTTAGACCATAAACCTTGATCAAGTCTTCCTGACCAAAGGCCTTTAGTGAAACACCAATTTCATAAGGAGCAACTGCACCTAAGGAAGATCAAGTCCTTTAGACCCTCCTTTTAAGTTAACACCTCCACATAAGAACTTATATATTCAACACCTGATGATGGAACTCTAATCTACATAGACTCTCTCTCTGTCTCATACATGCCTCTCATATAGGCATGACATAATCTCTCCCCTTCTTCACTCAAACTATCCTCATGTCCACACTTGGACCTCTTAACATATCATAAAACTATATGATCAATATTATATCTTTATAAATATGACCTAAATTTCATACATATAGTTTAAAAACTATTATTCTCATCAATTCATCCAATAGGCACAACCTATCCTTCACTCCACCACTCTCATATGTAAACACCTCTTGCAAGTCTCCTCTCAAATCTAGAAATCATCATATTTTATTTCACTATTTATAGATCCTTCATGAATTATCATTTCCAAAATAATCTTTTTCAAACACAATATATGCCTTCACCCTTAAGGCATCTTACATGAGTCACCTTAAAGCACAATGCTCTTTCAAATAGGCCTAAGTCATCTTTTAAGTCTATGGAGACCCATCCACATATTTGACACTTATCTGAGAAAACAAATAACATAATAACACTTTAAAACTAATTTAATGCTGAAAAAATTTCTATACGTACCCCTTAAGTTCCAAAAAATGTCATATTATCCTTTTGCTTAAGCATAATTTGCTTAAACAAAATTTTGTGCACACAGTCACCATGAATGAATATATAGTCAACTTATAAACCTTTGTTCATACTACATAAAAATTTTAAAACATTAATAATGAACACATATGGTCCTCATGGAGTCTAAAACACTCCAAAATATCTAAGTCATCATGATACATCAAAAAAACAACAAAATAAACTCAAACATCCTTCTCGGGTCACTTGCAAAACATAATCAAACACACAATAAAATTTATACCTTAATACCTTTTACTATATACATTTTAAGAGCTTAAAATTTATATTTATAGATTATCCTTGGATTCCTCTACAAATTTTATTTTTACAAAATGGTCAAATTCTACATAGATCGAAAGTTATGGCTCAAAAACTAGGCACTAGTCTTTCCTTTGTTAAATTCAAATATTTGAATTCAAACAGTTATAATTAAACATCAAACGCTATTATATGATCTCATGTCCTCTATACTTAAATTAATGATGCACCATTTATCTCTTCTAAACTTTAACTCATAGTGTACATGTTCCCAATGTTAAACCTTGAACAGTTAACCTCATCTCATCCAAGCTTGAAATATTGATTCAACACTCACTGTCGATCTCTATAGATCAACTAGGTCTTTATCTTATAGAGCTCACCATTTTATCTTTCTAATAACCCCTATGATTTTGAAACTTTGCACCATAACATTCCTTTTTATCACTTTTATTATTAAACATCATGCACTTATTACCATCTCACTCAACATGCACCGTTGATCTGTATATGTATGAACATCTTCTCATCGTTAGATCTTAGAAGAAGGTCAATATTTATCTTTGTTAACAAAAAAAAATTACCTATTTGACTTTATGCACACCATATATATTCATTTTATGATTTCAAATGATCCATTATATCACCATTTGGTATCAGTCTTTAACATCATGCAAAATAAATTATGGGGACCAATTCTATCTGCTTGGAAGGCCAACTTTACACAATCATATATTTTACCTCACTCAATCATATATTATAAAATTTGGACCATATTTTATCCTTTTAAATATGAATCAAACAATTTTTAAAACTAATCTTAAAACATTTGTGTGTGAAATATATAACTCCATTAATTTTCTCACTTAGATTTTTCTGTCACAAAGCCAACTATGTCAAGAATTGTTGGGAGGCCAACTTTGAACATGCATATATTTTGTTACGTTTCATCAATTGATATGAAATTTGGAAAATATAAAATATGAAAAAAATTTATCACAACTATATGGCCAACTCCCCTTGACTCATCCACACATGGAAATGCTAACGTTAGTAAACTACTTACTCAAATTTTCTACCACTAGACCCAAAATGTCTAGATGAAAATAATGATCAACCAGATGAAATTCACTCATGCACACAAGCACTCAAAGAATTTTTGACTTATTATACGACCACTTTCACATTATAAAATCACCATACTCATCCTTAAACATCTATAACCATGACAAAACTAAAGATCAACCAAGCATACTTCAAGCATATTAGGATAAGCACATTGCACATTTTGTCATTATCACATAGACTATCAAGTCACTTTATCCACTCACCAGGACACCTTCATGACATAAACATGACATCATTAAAAACTATCCAATATTAAGTTATTTTTTTACAATAACATTAAATTATCAAGGGAAATAAAATATTACATATTTCACCTATTAAATTTTTAGAGCCAAATTATAAGTTTAAAATGGTAATTCATATTTGCATGTTTGTACCAAAGTAAATATAGTAAAAAGATCATCTAGTATTTCATACACAATTAAACATGTACACATTAGTGGTATAACTAAATTTAAGTTTAATTATGCTTGCGAATATTTGTAATGTAGTGCAACACTTGGTCTATAAACATGGATTGAACAAGGTCAATCCAACTCAACCCTTTTTCCTGACACCACCCCACCCCCCCCCACCCCCATTTAATATAAAATTACTTGTATAGAACTAGGTTTTAACATAAAAGTGCTCTCTCCCAACTATATAAATAGATAAATGTATAAATAAAAATATAGTTTCACTACCCAAAAATAAAATAGTATCTTAATATGTTCAGGGTTTGTTTAACCATTATAGTTAATATTGATTGGTTATACTAATTAAACCCATTAGAATTGAATAGAAGAAAATAAGTGGAGATAGATCTTGTATATGACATAGTCATAAGACATATAATTTAGATAATTAAAATCCATGTCAATGTTGTAAACAAGAGTATTCTTACATCTTGTTATATATTTATTACTATATTTAGTGTGTATATTTTTGTCTATATGAAAATAAAAATTTTGGCATTATTCTAATCATTTATATCCTATTAGGGTTTAATTAATCCAAATTAAGGTAAAAATATTGGTTAAACTAGATATTTATTGAACCATCCTAATTTTTCATAGTTTTTATGCTCAGGTATTCAAATTTCATTTTTTATTTCCTCACAATCAGCTTGGAGGAGTTTCACAAGTCAGCTTGGAGAGGATATGTTGATAGAAATGAGTATATATCACATCCAATTTCCTCTATGGATTATTTAAATTATTAATTAGTATATTATGTGGTTAATTATTAGTAGATCTATTATTTATTTTTTGAACTTAATTTGTATATGTTGTTTGGCAAATAGATAGTTTACTTATTTTCATGGTCAGTATCTAGATAGATTGTTGTTACATATGTTTTGTTATGATTATAATCATGATTTTTATATATTACTTGGATTTATTAGTTCATTATGGATATATTTTGAGTATTATCATTATTCAAGCTAAATACCAATTTGTTTGATGATTTTGAAGCATGGTTATGCTTCCATCATAGAAAGTTCAGAGGGAGAGTATCATCAGAGAGGGGGAATATATATCGACAATGGGGATTGAGAAAGATATCTAAAAAGACCCATTCATACACCACTATCATATATTTAGAATTAAATAAATTATTCTTACATTAATTTATTTTAAACTTTGTTTGCCTTTATTACATTGTGAGTCATAACTTACATATGTGTGCAAATTTTCTATTATTATACTTCTCATTACATTATACTTAGTAAAAACATAAATGTATCAATCTATTTTATTCTATTATGTAATTTTTTTGTTGATCACATTGTGTTTTTGATATATAACTTAGGAATTGATTTACTATGTTTTGAATAACTAGATGTTGAAAGCTAGTTATCTTAATTGATTTGTGTCAGAATATTTATTTAAATATTAAATAACCCCCAATGCAAATTGTTTTTAGTTGCTACTTCAAAAAATTTCACTTGATAATATTTTTTATACTTATGAAAGTGGATAAAAATTTAGGGTTATGTTTGGAAGCTTTATGATACTTTGATTATGATTTTTCATTAGTAAAAAGGAAAAGGGACTTGAATTATGGTTTAATTCGATTCTTGTTATCATGGTAGAGGTTTGACCTTGTCAAGGAAAAAAGGGTGAGATATGCAGCTACCATACATGTATGTGCAAACTAGGACTATGAGTTTAATAAAATGGCAGTGGAATGATGCATTGATGATCACTAGTTACATGATGTAAATGATGGTAAAAAAAAAAATTGGGGGATGGAGTCATGTAGAGCATGCATAGATGAGGTGAAAAGAATAAGAATAATGAAAAGTGGGTAAAATATGGACCATGACAGAAGGAAAAAAAATAATAGATAAATATTTATAGATGTTAAGTGAAGTTAATCACTCAAAACATTAAACAACAGACTTCAAAAGCCTAGGTCAGTTCTTATTTTATAGTTGCAAGTTTTTTGAAAGAATAAATATGATTTTTATGTTATAAGTTTTTCCATTAAATGTGTGGAATGAATGAATTTGATAAAATATTTATTTAAAACCCTAACATTTTCATGTTTATAGACCTGAGGATGGAATTTAATTCCATCCTCAAGCCTATAGATCTAAGGGTTAAACATTAGAAATAAAGGCCTAGTTTTTGTGATTTATTTTGAGTTTCATTTCTCATTGAGCATTATATTATTTATTATAATGGTGTAAATTTTATTCTTATTTGATATATTTGAGACACTATTAGTTGAGGATTTATATTGAATAATATTTATATCTTTCTATTTGGATTTAATGTTGAATGAGGATTTGAAAGATCTAGATCTGGATACACCTTTGCCAAGCTTATAGAAACAATATGGCTATGGGTCTTGAAAATATTAGTATTTTGGTAATTTTATTATAGATGGGATAATATTTATTAAATTTTGTTATGGCTTAAGAAAGTTATAAAATTTACAAATAAAATATGAAAATAGAAGAGTATAAATATAGTTGTGTGTGTGTGTGTGTGTTTGAATACCTTGTTATTAGATTTTACACACACACACACACACACACACACACACACACACACACACAATGGGATGTGAATGAGTATTATCAGGTCTATGTGTTGGATTTGATTAAATATATGTGCATGAACTTTTATTAAAGTTTATCCATGGACCTTTTATATATTTTTGTGCATGAAAATTAGCTTTGTATTCACATAGGCATAATATACTAGAGGAATACTAAGTATTTATACATTCACATATACCAAGAGATTAGTAGTATTCGGAGATGTAATGATAGAAAAAATAACTATTTATAATCTATTATGCAAAGACTCATTGTAAACCCTTGAAAACCAATTGTAGGTTATAAAAAGGAATTTAAATCCAGTATGAACCCAAAGGAAATTATATTATATGCATTGAATTTGGATTATAACTATCTGGTAGACATTTCATGAGTTTATAATTTTAAAATAGACCTAATTGTATGTCATGATAGGAATAACAAATACAATTAAGAATTAAAGGTGAAATCATAATGTTTAAGTTACAATGGATATTTAATGAGTATAGATATATGATATTCATTTATGAATGTATTGAATACCCTAAAAATCAATATAATAATTGAATGACATGATGAATTTTGTAGATATTAAGGTATTAATATGTACATCGAAACAAATTTAACTCATATACCTTAAGTTAAATATGGTAATGATTATATGAGCCATTATGTTATAACCATGGAAATATATATAGATGCTAGTAATAATTTTAAATTCATGTGGAATACATATTAAAAAAATGAATGTATGTAGTTATGGGTAAGGGTGTATTCTTGATTGACATAGATGAAGATAAGAATAAATCATGTTATTATCCATTTTTATATTTTGACGTAATGCCTTTAGTTAAGTTTTAATAGAAAAAAATTACTTGAAAATTTAGAAATTATTCCTTTTTGTATTGTATAGTGAAAATGACTTTCATTATATTTAGAATATGTTAAGTAGAATTTTTTTATGAAATGGAATGAATTTAAAGCATATATCTTATATTGGATATAAAATTGTATTGGTTATAATTTATAGCATTTATTATCAATTATGATAATAAGATATGATATAAATAAAGACATAGAACAACTCAATTCTTGATCTAGTCTAATGAACATATACGGAATTAAGTGTTTAAAATCTATGTTAATCTTATTGATTTTTTCAATTGGATTCTTTTTTTATGATTAATTATATCACTTATTAATACATAGTATTATACCATTCTAATTTTGAATAAATTTATGTAGATGGTATTGAGAAAATAATAGATACATATATGAGTATGCCATGGGTAACTCACATACATACCCCATGATATCAATTTTGGTCATGATTCTGTAGTAGAGAGTTTTGTGTGAGTGAAAATGACTCATATTTTTAAATCTAAGTTCTATAATGAAAACTTTGGAAAAAGTAATGTTATAGCTAAGACAATGGAATTTCATTGTACTTCTAGTTTAAATGTATTTTATAATATCATTTAGATAAAGGAATGGATTACATGGTTTATGTGATTATTTTATGTAATAGTTTTAGTACAAACATGGTTTATGGTTGCTTCTTAATATCTACATTGTTCCTATCTACCCCTCTGTGAAGAGTAGGACACTCCCAATAATGAAGTGTGTGGAAGATCATTGGTCTATGGTTGGAGGTAGGTCACTCATATGATGATCTCCCTCTAATAGTTAATTTAATAAGATGGGATTATACTCAAGCTATGTTTTAGATCATGGAGCTATTTAGTAGCTCATTTGTATTGATGTACTTCTTATTATGTAAATTCCCATTATTTTACATTGTACATTCTTTATGAATGGGTATTCAACATAGTAGTGGCCATGTATTTTTATATTATTCTAAAAATGTAAATAGTATTAGTTATAAGCACATTTATGATTAATTTATTATTTATATTAGTATTGGATATACCAACTTCATTTTATTGTACTTGATTTATAATTATTCAACTTATAGATTAGTTTATTGGTTGAGTACTAAATGGTTTTGATTTATCTAGTAGGATAATGCTATTTTAGCATTTATTGATTTTAATTCATTTATTTTTCAAGTATTAAATAGATAGCATAAATAGTCTAACCGTAATTACTTATGAAAAAAATTATGTAATTATTGGTTAGCCCAATGGGGTCTAACATTGTGGTATCAAATCTTAAGGTTTGGCTCTTAGACCTAATGGGTCCACTAACATAATTATATTCTCCTAATTTCTAGTGAGGATAGTGGCATGAGGTAAAATGAGTGGATAGGGACACTATATTTCAAACCCTTAAACTAATCCTAATCAATTAGAAATAGAATAAGATTAAAAAAATTGATCAGATTCTCATTGTTTTTCATGAGACTAGAGCCAAAATAGTGGCTTTTGAGCAAGAATTCCATAGACCTGAAGAAGAAGAAGAGGAATAGGAAGTTCTATAGGAAAAACCTAAAGATCAAGAAATACCTTAGGAGTAAAGGCAAGAAGAAGTGTAACAAGTTATTAGAGCTCAAGTATCTACAAAACTTACTCATGACATGAAGAAAGTAAATCCACCCAAATTTGATAGTATAATTTGAGGTGATGGAGCTAAAGCTTGGCTCATAGATATGGAAAAGTAATTTGAGATTTATAACTAAGGATGTGTGGGGAGCTTACCAACTAGCTAATGAAGAAAAAAATTGGTGGGAAAATAATAAAATATAAATGAGTTTCTATTCTACTACCCCTACATGGGATCAATTTGTGACTCTTTCCTAAGCACAGTGGTTACTTCAACTCTGTTTCAAATAAAAGTTGAATTTTTTTTAGAACTTGAGGTAAGGATATTTTTCAATGAATGAGTACTAGGATTAGTTTAAAAATTACATGAATTATGTTCCATAATATCAAAAGGATGAGTGTTTCTAGATCATAATATTCATTATGGGCCAAAAACCCTAAATTGGGTGTGAATTAGATGTGCATAAACCATCCACCATGGATCATGTTTTTTAAAAGGTGGTTAAGTAAGATCAAAAATTGAAATCATTGATAGAGGTCAGATAAAATCATAAGAATAAATTTTGTAGTTTTAAGACACCCTTCAAGAATAAGAACTAGAAACAAAATGGTAATTCCAAGAACTGGTTCAGCAGTTAGAACATAAGATTTGGTAATACTTTTGGGAACTAAAAACTAGGAGACAATTTTAGGGAAGGATTTAAGGGTAAAAATTAGGAGACAATTATGCCAAATATTTCGTTTGATGGAAGATAGATGGAAAAATAAGTAACATAACCTTTTTCATAATAGGGAACCTTCCAACAAGGTATAGATGAAGTGGTGGATAATCAACAATCTAGTTTCTAAGCCTCTCCCACAAAGTATCAAATACTCTATTGGGACATCCAAATATTATTTTGATTGATAGTAGAGATACTACATGCTTTATTTCTCCTATAATGTTGAGTAAATTATCTAGGAAAGTTGGTTTTATGGAAAATACATGGTTAATACATTATGGGAATGAGTCCAAGGTCAAGGTTGATATACGTCCCATTGAGTCCAAGATTAAATTTTTAGAATTAACCATAATGTTTTATATTTGGACAGCACTATTAGTGTCATATGATGTGATATTATGAGTAAATTAAATTTCTAAGAACAAAGCTAAAGTTGATTGTTTCCTTAAAAAGGTTGAATGTCTAGAAGATTTGAGAAACCAAACCTAAATATAAATAAATTAGATGGAATTAAATCTCAGACATATTTTAGCCATCCATTTAAATAAGTATTAGCATAATGGATGTAAATAATTACTATTCAAAATTTATGAAGTTTTTGAAGCTAAGAAACCCACCTTGTAAGATTATCCCTTTCTTCAAGAAGTTTTTCTAGATGAATTACTAGGGTTGCCTCCTAAAAGGGAATTTGATTACATAATTTATATCATTACAGGGTCAAAACCATAGTCCAAGGCACCATATAGGATGAAAATAATATGTATAGTTGAGTTAAAGGCATAAATATAAGGGATGTTGAATAAAGGTTTGATTAGGCCAAGTGTTTCACCATGGGGTGCAACTATTGTCTTTGTTAATAATAAGGACATAACCCTTCATCTTGCATCAACTATCACATGTTTAATAAGGAAATGATAAATAATAGGTATCCATTACTTATAATTAATGATATGTTTGATCAAATTCATGGTTTGATAGTATTATAAAAGCTTAATCTTCATGTGGGATATCATCAGTTGAGGATTTGATTGGAAGATATTCTAAAAACAACTTTTAGAACTTGTTATGGTCATTATGACTTCATAGTACTTCCTTTTAGGTTAATAAATACACTAGAATAATTCATAAATCTCATGAAAAGTTTGTTAAAATATTACCTTAATCAATTTATGTTAGTATTTTTGGATGACATACTCATCTATTCCAAGAGTGAGGAAGAGCATGTTGAACACTTACAATTAGTTTTGAAATAGTTACAGAAGCACAAGCTTTATGGGAATTTGTATTATTTTGTTTTATTTTAAATAAGAGTATATTACTTGAGACATATCATCTCCATAGAGGGAATTTATATTGATCTAGCTAAGATTAAATCCATCATCGATTGGTTGACACCTAAAAATATGCATGAGGTGCATAGTTTCATGGGATTAGTAGGGTGTTATTAGAAGTTTATACCAAATCTCTCAAATATATCTAATCCAATTACCTCTCTTAAATTTAAGGAGTAATATTTTGTGTGTTCATATAAATGTGAATAAGACTTTTAGGTTATTAAATAGAGGCTTAATACTACACTAATGTTATGAATTCCAAATTTTAATGGCCATTTTTTAGTTATAATAGATGCTTTAGGATATGGTTTAGGGGGAGTTGTCATGTAGGATGGTTCGTTTGTGGCTTATGAGTCTAATAAATTGAAGACTTATAAGGAAAATTATTCCCTTGATGAGCTTGAACTTATTACATAGTTCATGACTTGTAGGTTTGGAGGCATAATTTATTTGGTAAACCCTTTGAGCTTAAAAATATTTTCACATAACCCAATGTTAATGCTCGTCAAAGGTGGTGGTTGAAGTTCCTATCAGATAATGATTTTTATATCAACTACATTAAGGGAAAGGAAAATAGATTTGTATATTCCATTATACATATAAGATTCATTTTAGTTTTGGATATAATTAGGAGAACCTTTTGAGATCAGGTAGTAAAATTATCACCTAACAATGATTTCTATGAGCAAGTAAAGAAAGATTTTGTTGAAAACTCTCAAGATCATAAATATCAAGGTTTTAAATTTGAGAATGATGGGATTTTAAGGTATAATGGTATGATATATTTTTTTAATAAGGAAAATTTTAGGAATATTATGCTAAAGGAATTACATAATGATCTATATTTAGGGAATCCTAGAGTGACTAGGTTAGTAGTAGAGTTAAAATATTTATATTTATGGAAAGGAATTAAGAAGGATGTAGATGATTTCATGTATAAATATTTGAAGTGTCAGTAATTCAAGGTTAAAAATATGCATCTAATTAGGTTTTTGTACCCACATTCTATACCTAAATGGAAATGGCAAGTTATTAGTATGGATTTTGTCCAAGGTTTTCTTATGTCTAGGAATTGTCATGATATGATCTTGGTAGTTGTGGCTAAACTAACCAAGGTAGATAATTTTCTTCATGTTAATGTAATTTATTATACACCTATGATTTCTAAGAGGTTTAAAAAATAAATTTATAGGCTGCATGGGTTTATTGAAAATATTATTTCTAATAGGGACCCTAATATGGCTTCCAAGTTTTGGTAGACTTTAAATTCATCATTGGGAACTTATCTAAATTTTAGTAGACAAATAAAGAGAATAAATTAGATCTTAAAAGATATTTTTAGGATGCATTTCATGGAAAACAAACATAAATGGGAAGATTACCTACCATTGATTGAGTTTTCTTACAACAACTCATACCAATAAGCTATTAAAATGGATTTGTTCAATTCATTATATGGTAAGAGGTGTATAACACCAATTAGTTGGAACAAGATGGAAGATAGAGTGGTTTTTAGACCTGATATTATTGTTAAAATAGAAGATCAAGTGAAATTAATAATGTAGATATTAGCTAAAGCTAATGATAGGCATAAAACTTACACTGATCTGAAAAGAAAAGTAAGGTAGTTCTCAGTTAGGGACAAATGTTTTTTATGGTTTAAACCCCAAAAGAGTGCAATAAAGTTTTATAAATCAAAAAAAATTTCAATTAGATATGTGGGACCTTTTGAGGTTATAGAAGTGGTTAATCTTGTAGTGTATAGGTTTGCTTTACCACTATATATAGCATAAATACATAATCTTTTCATGTTTCACATTTTAAAAATTATATTTATGATCCTACACATGTATTGGATTAGAATGCATTATAGTTTCAATATCTAGGGGTCGTCACATTAGAACCAATCAAAATAATTGATACTCACAAGTTTAGCTTGCGTAATAGAGAATTATTGTAGTGAAAGATCTAGTGGGATCAATATTATGAGGATAGTGATACATGGGAGGACTATAAGGATTTTTTGAGGTTGTTTCCTCATTTGTTTACATGATATTTATATTGGACATTATTTATTTTTTACTAAATATTTAATTATATTTTATTATAATTTGTTTTATTTTAGAACTATTAATTGAAATAAATATCATTGGGATGATGAGCAGTTTTAGGGGGGAGGATGTCACATTTAGTTTCTTTTATGTATCATTTAAAACATTAATTAGTGGATTATGTGGTTAATGATTAGTATATCTATTATTTATTTTTTAGATATATTTATATATGTTTTTTGGTAGACAAATATATTACTTATTTTCATGGTCAATATCTAGATACATAATAGTTGTGTATGTTTTGTTATGTTTATGATCATGATTTTTACAAATTACTTGCATTCAGTAGTTCATTATGGATATATGTTGATTATTATCATGATTTGGGATGACTTATAGTTTTTTTAGACTCATAGGAAGTGAAGATGGAGAGTATCATTGGAGAGGGGGGCATAAATATTGATAATGGGGATTGAGAGAGGTAGTTTTAAGAACCCATAAACACACCACTATCATCTATTTGGAATGAAATAAATGATGTTTTCACTAATTTGTTCTAAACTATGTTTTCCTTGATTTCATTATGAGTCATAACTTGAATATGTGTGCTAATTCAATGTTATGATATGATAATTCTCAATGCATTATTCAAGGTAGAAACATAAGTTTGTCAATTTGGTTTATTTGATTATGTATTTTTTTGGTTGATCACATTGTTCTTTAGATATATAACTTAGGAATTAATTTAATTTGTTTTGAAAAACTAGAGGTTGAAAGGTAGTTGTCTTAATTGATTTATTTGTCAGTATTTATTTAAACATTAAATACTTTTATTGATTACAAAAAACTGAAGAGGCATTTAGGGGGAAAATACACCCCAAATGTAAAATTTTTTTTAGTTTATACTTATATTTTTACACTTAATATTTTTGTATACTTAGGAAAGTGGATAAAAATTTTGGGTTATCTTTGGAAGCTTCGTGATACTTTGTTTATGATGTTCGATTGACAAAAAGGAAAAGGGACTCAAATTAGATTTTCATTGGATTATTGTTATCATGTTAGATTTTTGAACTCACCAAAGAGAGAAGGGTAAGCTATGAATCCATCATGCATTTATGTGAAAATTAAAACTAAAAGTTTGATAAAATGGTAGTAGAGTGATACATTAATGAACACTAGTTTCATGATGGTACAAATTTTGGGGAAAAAATGGAGTCATGCAGAGCATACATAGATGAGGTGGAGAGATTAAGAAAGGGAAATAATGGAACATATGTACCACAATAAAATGAAAAAATAAGTAAAATAATAATCTCAATAGAGGTGAAGTGAAATTAGTCACTCTAGACATTGAATAACAAACTTCAAAATCCCATGTCGATTCTTATTTTATAGTTTCAAGTTTTTTAAAAGAAGAAATGTGGGTTTTTCATTATAATTTTTTACACAAAATGTGTGGAATGAATGACTTATATAAAATATTTATTGAAAACCCTAATATTTTTAGGTTTGTAGACCTGAGGATGAAATTTAATTCCATCCTCAAGCCGATAGAGCTAAAGGTCAAACATTAGAAATAATGACCTAGTTTTTGTGATTTAGTTTGAGTTTCATTTCTCCTTGATTGTTATAATGTATACTATAATGATGTAAAATGTATTTTTATTTTATATATTCAAGACACTAATATTTAGGTATTTTTATTTAAAATAAACTCTATATTTGTATATTTAGATCAAATGTTTAATGAGATTTGAAAGATCTAGATCTAGGTACACCTTTGCTAGGATTATATAAATAATATGGATGTGGGTCTAGAAAAATTTAGTCCTTTGGTAATTACATTATAGATGGGATATTATTTATTAAATTTTTTTATGGCTCACAAAAGTTATTAAATTTATAAATAAAACATGAAAATTAAAGAGTATAAATCAAGTTGTGTGTGTCCCTGTGTACATATAAATAGTTTTATCGATTCACTATGGGTTGTGTGTGTGTGTACACATATAAATAGTTGTATAGATTCACTATGGGATATGAATTAGTATTAATAGGTCTGTGTGTGGGATTTAATTAAAAACATGTGGATGAAATTTTATTAAATTTTGTCAATGGCCCTTTAGTATATTTATGTGCATAAGAGTTATATGTGTAATCATATAGGTTTAATATACTATAGGAATATTAAGTATTTATATGTTCACATATACTATGAGGTTATTAGTATTTATAGATGTAATAATAGAATAAATAATTATTTATGAACTATTATGCAAAGACTCATGGTAAACCCTTGAAAACATTGTAGGTTATAAGAAGGAATTTAAATCTAGCATGATCCCAAATTAATTTATATTTTGTGCATTGAAATTGGGTTATAATTATCTATTAAACATTTCATGAGTTTATAATTTTAAAATAGACCCAGTTGTAGACCATGATAGGAATAACAACTAAAATTGGGAATTAGAGATGAAAGCATAATGTAAAAGTTACAATGGATATTTGGTGAGTGTTGGTTCCTAGTTGTACACCTAATACACTCGGCATTGCACACTTGAAATAAATTGGCAAACAATGATGAAAAACCCACTAGTATGTCATTGTAGTTAAGGAAGGGTTTGGCATTAATATTAGACCAAATGTATAAAATTACTAAGAGGAACCTAAAAAATGTATGGTCTGCTCCCTAATACATCTAGCTCTACCTGAACCAAGGTGAGAGGACCTACGGGGTAGCTTGCTCACATGGAGAGATTCTACAATTCAGCCTTCAAGGGGATTTTTATCACAAATAAGGCATATATATGACTAGGGTATAGCCAAACTCATTCAATCCACCTGGGAAGGGTTATCACACATAATGAAAAAATTCACTATGTCATATACAAGCTACTAAATATATATTTGAAAGTGATTACAACCTTAATTCTAAAGATTTTTAACAAAGGGGCTGAATAAAAGACTTCAATGCTAGGATTTAAAGAACAAAACATAGACACATGTTAAGTATGCAATACCTTATGTATCCACTCGTAAATAAAAATCATAAAATGCAATTAGGTGTCTTATTTGTAGGGTAAGATAGGGTAGAATAATCTGTCAATTATAAAGAGGAAGGGCATGGCGGTGTGCTAATTTGTTTTCAAATAACAGGGTATCTTGCAATATTCATGACATTATTCTTAGAAAATATGTAGGGAAAACTCAAAATACAAGATAAATCAAATGCTAAATGACCCCTAAAATTTTAGAATATACACTAAAACTAAGCTTTCAAAAACACTTTTCCCTATCAACTCCATAAACCTAGGGTGCCCTAACAAGTTATTCAATAATATATCCCAAAATAATGTAGAAAGGGTTTATAATCTAGATCTATGTTCAAAATGATAACCAATAATGAAAACAAGCCCAAATATCCAATTGACATAACTTTCAAAACACATTATTGTACTTCATTGATAGGAAATAACATAGAACCACAAACATTTTCATTAACTTGAAAAGAAACCTTACATACATCAATGTTTCAAAATGCTTTCATAGGGACAAGCATGGTGTATTTGATCCATGTTGGATGGGGGAGACATATAGAAATGCTCTCAGAGCTTGTTAATGGTTGTATAGATGCAACCACCTTAGAAAGAGAGAAAAAATGCACATAGTAGTGATCCCAAAATTTAGAAGAATATATACTTAGAGAAAAGCAAAGACCAACAAAAACAAATACAATGACCAACATAATGGCCAACCAACCTCTTGAATAGAAGGCAAAACCTCCTATTTATATACTTTCAAATCTGGGACTATGGGTTGCAATTTGTAAAAGTGAAACATAAACCTTCAAGTCCATCAAGATGCTCCCAACTTGAATATCCCCATTTGTCACACCTGAAATCCTCATCTATTTGTAAGAAAAGAATCATTACTCTAACTACCTCTATAAAGAATGATGAATATATGCAACAAACTCTTTGATCTTTTAACTAGAAATGTTTTCATAAAATATGGAAAGAGAATATTCATTTAAGGATCTAAATAGACTTTGTCCTCATGTGCAACCATCTAGAGAAGCTCTTAACCACTTTCCTACATAGTTGGAACCTCATAGATAGTTTCCATTCCTTTTATGCATGCCATGGAATAACTTACTCTTGAAATTATGGCATTACAATGTTTTAGTTATGATATAGATAGAAAATGATCCATGGTCATTATATAAAAAATATGATTTGGAATGGCCCATAGATCTTCCTATATGGTTTGAGCCCCTATTGGCTCCAATCTAGATATGTGTCACTTTCTTGAGCTACCTTTGCTACAAATTTTATCAAACTACTCATGATTGGACCATAATTTATCTCTAGATTGAATTTTCTTTATGTAGACACTAATTCAATTCTCCTTAACTTGATTATGCTATAAATAAAAATGAATTAGGATTTTTGTACATTCCTTAGGGCCTCTTTGGCATTCAAACAAGGTCACAAGAAGCTTCAATGGTGTTTCAATGCTTTAAATTACAAGTCCCATGACTTATATAACCTTCTGGTTTGTTTATTAACACCTTTGCATTCCCTAGGTCTACAAGATCTCTGACTTAGTGCTTATGTGTTTTTGTCATGGTATTCTACTCATTAATCTTTGAAATTTGATCATTTGTCATATTAATACATGTGTCATTTCTTTATTGGTCAATCCCTTTGAATATTTTATCTCAGCTCACACCATTAGATATGTGTGCATGGATTGATGCAAACCATTGATCTTGATCTAAGAGACCAAGCACTATTGGCTACTAGTTATCTTTGGCCCTGAGGTTATGTCACTTAGTAACCTTATGGGATTTCTTCACCCTATAATGTTAGCTCTACTAGGATAACAAATTCTTACCATGTGGTGGTCTTGGATTTACTTGGAGATTTGTTGAATAGTCCACCATCAGCATGCATCATCTATCTCATATGCATAGATCAATGTGGGTTATCAATTTATATCTAGCCTATGTTGATGTTCTCATGACCATCAAAATTTATACCCTAGTATTTTTATCATAGCTTAATTTTGACATCTACTTGACCATCAAATTATGTCCATGTGACTGTCAATGATGTCTACATGATCATCCAAATTTCATCCCTAATGGTTTCTTACCTAAGCTTAATTTTAATGGTCACATAGACATAATTTATGGTCACGTGACCATCAATCATATCCAAGCGACTGTCAAAATTTAAGTCCTATTGGTTTTTGCCTAAGATTAATTTTGATGGCCACACAAACATCATTGATGATTGCATGACCATAAATGACTTCTACATGACTGTTAAAATTTAAACCATGACAAATTTTTACCTAGGATTAATTTTGATGCTTTCATGATCATCTTCATCTATTTTCTTAATTTTGAAGCCTTATCTCTTGAGATAATAAGCTCATTAAGACATAAATTTTTAGAAAATGTTCAAGGCATGAATAACATCATTTCCATATAACTCTTTTGGCCTTAGATTATTTCTAAGAAAACTTATAAAAATACATAGGTGAACTAACCCATTTATTTATGTGTGCCATGTAAAATGGCCTGGTCCAGCTAGACTTGTGTTATGAAATTTTCTAGATCCTTGAAAGCTTTGATGATATTCTAAATCTTGTACCAACTTGTCCATGAACTCAAACTACTCAGACCACATGAAACCTACTAGGATCCTTCTCTCATTTGACTACATGTTGAATGGTGGGTAGAGGATAATGGCTTGAACCAAAATATCCAAGTAAAAATGCTCTAAATAAACTATCTATAAAAATAAATCCCAAATAACATAAAACCCAAATTATACAATTTATAAAAGCTTGATCTTGAAAATCTTTAAACAAAATGTTTGAAAGCTTAAACTACATATTCTTCAAATAAAATGTTTGAATACCTTGACTTTAAATATTTCAATAAAAATGTTTAAACACTTGAACTTGAGATCCCTCAGATAAAATGTTTGAAGTCCTAAGCTTTCAAATGCTTGGAATAAAATTTCCAAAAGCCTGAGCTACTAAAATTTTTGAAGACTTAGTCTTGAAAAATCATGAAAAAAATATCTGAAGACTTAGTCTAAAACTTGACTCGTAAAAATCCTAAACAATTTTAACTTGCATTTTTTCTAAAACAATTGAACCTTGCATTTATTTCAAGCTTTTTACATGGGCAAAATACCTAAGGGAATTAACCCTTTAGAATTTATGCCATGAACACTTTGGCTAAAACAAATATATTTTCAAGATTTTTATGTGAATAATTTTCTTGAAATACTCTAAGGGATTTATACATAATCTAAGTAAAGACCAAATTAACACTTAGCCATTTTAACATGAAATTGACCTTTCAAAAGAACACTAAAAAATAGGAAAATGGATAAATACTAAGGATTTGATACTCAAATTAGGTTGGACTTAGGCATTTATACTTGATAAGTGCCCAATTACTTTAGTGTAATTTTGGGCACTAACATTGGCTCTCACCTAGGGATGCATACCCCCTATGAGTGTGCAAAGAACCCCAAAACGTAAGACTAGGTGCTCATATAATGGGCCATGGAGTCAATACCTAGAAAGTTATCAACACTCATAGAGGATCAACAAAACAATGGTAGACTGAGAAAAATAGATCAAGAGGATCTTAAAATTAACACACAATAAAAATGAAGAAGGGAACTATGCAAGCAAGGCCCAAAGTAGAGGGGAAACAAAGCAATAAAACAACAAAGGTAAACACTATGTACATAAGTATGGGCTCAATTGAGGAGATGTTTTAGATGTTTTCCATTGATTAACAACTTTATAATTTTACCATCCCTTAAATTTTTAAACTTTTCCAGTAGCTTGGTGGCCAAGATGAAGTAAAACAATCTCTACACATGCCTAAAGGTACTATTGCTAGGCTGCAATGGGATGACAAATTGAAATAAATCCTTCTTATATGATCTCAAATATAGATAAGACCATGCTGAAATATTTTCATACCTTTTTAGTATTTGTAAATAAACCTATTTCTTGATTTCAATTAGGTAATTACCAAATAAGTGTGCTTTAGGATCAACAATGTCTTTCATGCACTTGAAGTACTAATTGAAAGAAGTCTAGAAATTTTCATCTTCAGGGGCATAAAAGATAACCCCATCTTCACTAAATGAAAATTTTCAAACAACATCTTTACTGTCAAACCCAACATCAAGAATAGTTGGTTACTTAACAACATTAAAATTCCCAATGAGGTTACTCAATTCCACATTCATGTGTAGTACTTCAGTTAGATCACACTTCAAATCTTCAATTTCATCATGATTGGGTAAATCATATGCTTGTGTCATACTACCATTATAATCAAATTCATACATTGGGACACATACCTTCTTGACCATACTCTAAAACTGATCAATACTATTAACATTCATCATTTTCATGGAGGTAGAAAACTCACATAGGGAGTCTTGATAATTGAACATCAAAATATCATCATCATTAGATGCATACTCAAGATCATCCACATATTCATCACCTAGTTCATCACTATCATATGGGGATGTGAAATAAATCATTTGTCACAGCAATCAATATCAAAATCAGAATTCATTGCATTTACTTTGGTGTGTAATGGATCAAGCACTTCTTTTTTATCCCCTATATTCTAATTTATGTCATCATGTGTAGGCCTTTTTGGTGTTTGATTCAAATTTGGATCCCTCTCCTAACTTTTAAACCCATGAGGCAACCCCTTCTCATCCCTAGCTACCTTTTAGGACATCTCTTTGATAGCGAAGGCTAAAATATTAATAGTCTCTTCAAGGTTGCCATATTTAGTGGACTACAATTTTTTTGGATTGAACAACTTCACACCAACCTAATTGTTCAAAGTATTCCCACAACCTTTATGTTGTTCTCAATTTGGATGGCCATATTGAATGCCAATCGTAGGTTAGTGGGAGCTTTGTCCTTCAAGTAGTGTGCAACCTTCTTATCAAAAGCATCACAATACTTTATCAAACACACTGTATCACTAGGCATGATTTTTTTGGGAAACCACATCATATATTTATTGAACTAGGTATTGAAGTCCTACACATGCTCTTTATGATTATTTTTAATGTTTTCAAACTTAATCAAAAGAAACCTTGGATCAATCCTATCACCATATTGAGTTCTAAAAACATTCTTCATCTCTTCACATGAATCAATGCATCCATAGGGAAGTGAATTGAACCAATCACATGCATATTTTTCTAACATATAAAAAAATAACTTGGTACACACATCTTCATTTTCAACCTCATAGTCTTCAATGATATTATTAAAATCTCTCAAGCGTTGATTACCACTCACTGCATTGTTCCCCTAAAGCTTTGAAAGGCATTTCCTTACTTCATTTGAGACTTCATTAGGATAACCTTTCATGTCATAAAAATTGATAGGCTTGAATCTAGGAATTATAAATTTAGGATTCTCATTTTCACCTTGATCCCTATGCCTCATTATTGGTTCAATGGTAGGCTCAAGAACAAATGGCAAAGGGATGTGAGGGGGTGAATGAGGTAGACTTGTAGGATCAAACTTAGGAGGGGATTCAACTAGTTGAAAAAAGGTGGAAAATAAATTGGATTATATGATTTTGAATAGTCAAAAAAATTATGATAGTCTTCATCAATAAGAAGTTCAACAAACAAAAATTTAGACTTACCAGAATCTTTACAGCACACATAATACTTTGTATTCACACTATGCTTTTCAACAGTCCTCCAAACTTGTCTACTTCTTTTTTGATGAATACTTAAGGGAAAGACAAGTTTCGTAGATGAGTTAAATTTGAAAGATGACCTTAGTCCTTCCAATTTTTCAAGCAAAATAACTCTTAAATTTGAAGATATTTGAAGTTGGCACTAATCTTTCTTTGAAACTAGATGATTTATTAGAGTCACCACTAGAATCAAACTTGTAGAATATAATAATTTACAGCCTTGTAGTGATATATACTAAAACCATATCTTACTAAAATTAGTGATGATGTATGAAAGCAAAGATAATGAAATTTTTAGACTCATGTTCAACAAGGGGCAAAACACCTTTCAATATGCAATGTTAACATCTCTTTGTAATAAATACAGCAAAAGTCAAATTATCAAGCCTTAAAACTTCCTATCATGTCCCCAGTGGAGTGTTATGGCATTGACAACCAAGATAGTTAGTGTATCAAATTTAGCAGATAAATTCTCAACATGAAATACTTAAAACATCTCTCTACAAGAGTCTTAACAACACAAGGGCCAAGGTTCTCAACTTCTCCCTAGTAATGGTGTCAAAAAAGTGTTGGTTCCTAGTTATACACCTTATACACTCAACCTTGCACACTTTAAAAAAAATGGCAAAAAATGATGAAAAACCCACTAGCATGTCATTATAGTTGAGTAAGAGTTTGGCATTAAGATTAGACCAAATGTATAAAATGACTAAGAGACACCTATAAAGGCTATGGTCAGTTCCTTGCTACTTCTAGCTCTTTTTAAACCAAGGTGAGAGGACCTATGGATTATCTTTCTCACATGGAGAGATTCTACAATTTAACTTTCATGGATATTTTTAGCACAAAGAAGGCATGGATATGACCAGGGCACAATGAAACTCATTCACTTCACCTAGGAAGGGTTGTCACATAGAATGAATAAATACACTATGTCATATACAATCTACTAAAGATAGATTTGAAAGTGATTGTAACCTTCATTCTAAATAATCTTTAACAACAAAGGGGCTGAATAAAAGACTTCAATGCTAGGATTTAAATTGAAAAACATAGACACATGTTAAGTATGCAATATCTTATGCATCTACTAGTAAATAACACTCATAATATGTAATTGGGTTTATTATTTATAGGGTAGGATACGGTAGAATAATTTATCAATTATAAAGAGGAAAGGCATGGTGTGTGTTAGAAATTTTTCAAACAATAGGGTATGTTGTAATATTCATGACATTATTCTTAGAAAAGATGTAGGGAAACTCAAAATACAAGATAAATCAAATGATAAAGACCCCTAAAATATTAGATCATACATTGAAACTAAGCTTTCAAAAAAACTTTTAACTATCAACTCCATAAACCTAGGGTGCCCTAACAAATTAATCAATAATATATCCAAAAAGAATGTAGAAAGGTTTTATAATATAGATCTATGCTTAGAATGATAACTACTAATGAACACAAACCAAAATATCCAATCAGCGTAACTGACAAAACACATTGTTGCACTTCATCGATAGGAAATAACATATAACCATAAACATTGTCTTGAAAATAAACCATACATACATCAATGTTTCAAAATGTTTCCGTGGTAACAAGCATGGTGGATTTTCTCCATGTTGGATAGGTGAGACATATAGAGATGCTCTCAGAGCTTGTTAATAGTTATACAACTATGACCACCTTAGCAAGAGAGATAAAATACATAGAATAGTGATCCCAAAATTTAGAATAACCTATACTTAGATAAAATCAAAGACCAACAACAACCAACACAATGACCAACATAATGGCCAACCAACCTTTTGAATAGAAGTCAAAATCTCCTATCTATATATTTTCAAATATGGAACTGTGGGTCATAATTTGTAAAATTTCAACATAAACCTTCATGCCTGCTAAGTTACCCCCAACTAGAATATTTTGTTTTATCATAATTGAGATCCTCATCTATTTTAAAGAAAATAATCAATGATCTAACTACCTCTATAAATAATGATGAAGATATGCAACAAAATATTTGATATTTTGATTGGAAATGTTTTCATACAAGTTGGAAAGAGAATATTTATTTGAGGAGCCAAACAGACTTTGTACTTATATGCAACCATCTAGAGAAGATCTTAACCTCTCGGATAGTTGTCATTCCTTTTATGCATGCCATGAAATAACCTACTCTTGTAATAATGCCATTAGAATGTTTCAGTTGTGATATAGATAGAAAATGATCCATGGTAATTATCTAAAAAATATGATTTGGAATGTCTCATAGATATTCCTCTATGATTTCAGTCCCTATTGGCTCCAATCTATCCATGTGTCACTTTCTCAAGCTACCTTTGCTACAAATTTTATCAAACTGCTCATGAGTGGACCATAATTCAACTCTAGATCAAATTTTCTTTATGCAGACACTGATTCAATTCTCATTAACTCAATTATGCTGTAATTAGGAATGAACTAGGATTTTTATAATTAATTAAGGCCTCTTTGGAATTCAAACAGGGTTTTAATAAGTTTTAATGGCATTTCTATGCTTTAAATTACAAGTTCTATGAGTTATATTGCCTTTTAGTTTGTTTATTAACACATTTGCATTCCCTAGGTCCACATAATCTTTAAATTAGTACTTATGTGGCTCCATCATGGAATTATACTCATTAATCCTTAAAACTTAACCATTTTTCATATTAATACATGTGTCATTTCCTTATTGGTCTTGAGCCCTTTAAATAGTTCATCTGAGCTCACATGATTAGATATGTGTGCATGGATTGACACAAACCATCTATCTTGATCTGAAAGACCAAGCACTATTGGTTTCTAGTTATCTCTGGCCTTGAGTTCTTACCACTTGGTATCCCCATGGGCTTTTTTCACCTTAAAATGTTAGGTCTACTAGGTTAACACATTCTCACCACATGGTGGTCTTGGATTTACTTAGAGCTTTTTTGAATAGTCCACCATCATCATGCATCGTCAATCTCATCTACACGAATAGATGTAGGATATCAATCTATATCAAGTTTATGTTAACATTTACATGAACCTCAAAATTTAGACCCCAGTGTTTTTAGTAAGGCTTAATTTTTATGTTCACACGGCTATAAAATGACATCCACATGACCATCAATGACATCCATATCATCATCAAAATTTTAGGCCCAATAATTTTTTACCTAATCTTAATTTTGATGGTCATATGGATGTCATTGATGGTCATGTGACCATAAATTACATCTACATGACCATCAAAATTTAAGCCCTAATGGTTTTTAATTGAGCTTAATTTTGACAACTATATGGACATCATTAATAGTTACATGATTGAAAATGACATCTATGCGATTTTCAAAATTTAAACCATGATAACTTTTTACCTAGGATTAATTTTGATGCTTTTACGACCATCTTCATTTGTTTGCTCAATTTTGAAGCCTTATATCTTGAGATAACAAGCTCATCAAGACATGAAATTTGTAAAAAATGTTCAAGCCATGAAGAAAATCATTTCCATATAACTCTTTTGGCCTAAGATGATTTTTGAACAAAATTATAATAATATATAAGTGAACTGACCCATTTATTTATGCATGACATGCACAATGGCCTAGTTTAGCTATACTTGTCCTATGAACTTCGCTCGATCCTTGAAAGCTTCGATGATCTTATGAAGCTTGTACCAACTTGTCCATGACCTCAAACTACTCAAACCACATGAAACCTACTAGGATCCTTCTCTCCTTTGACTACATGTCAAATGGCAAGTAGAGGACAATGGCTTAAACTTAAAGATTTGAGTACAAATGCTCTGAAAAAACTATATATACTAGAAATCTTAAATAATAAAAATCTTGAATTACATAATTTCTAAAAGTTTGATCTTGAAATTATTTGGACAAAATGTTTGAAAGCTTGAACTTTAGATTATTTAGACAAAATGTCTAAATACCTTGAATTTAAATCTTTCAAGCAAAATTTCTAAACACTTGAACTTGAAATACCTCATACAAAATGTCTGAAGGCTTGAGCTTTGAAATGCTTCAGATAAAATGTCTGAAAGCTCGAGCTTCACAAAAAGTTTGAAGACATAGTCTCAAAAACTCATAGATAAAATGTTTGAAGACTTAGTTGAAAAATTGAATCATAAAAATCCCAAACAATTTGAACTTGCATATTTCCTGAAATAATTGAACATTTCATTTCTTTTGGGATTTTTACATGGGTAAAATGCTTTAGGGAATTAACCCTTCAGACTTTATGTCTTGAACACTTTGGCTGAAATAAATAGATCTTCATTAATTTTACACATACAATTTTCCCAAAAGACTCTAAGGGCTTTATACATAATATTAGTAAAGACCGAATTAACACTTAAACAATTTAACATGAAACTAACCTTAGATTTTGATACTCGACTCGGGTTGGACTTAGGCATTTATACTTGATAAGGGCCCAATTGCTTCAATACAATTTTGGGCTCTAATTTTGTTTGTGTGTGTGTGTGTGTGTGTGTGTGTGTGTGTGTGTGTGTGTGTGTGTGTGTGTGTGTGTGTGTGTGTGTGTGTGTGTGTGTGTGTGTGTGTGTGTGTGTGTGTGTGTGTGTGTGTGTGTGTGTGTGTGCGCGTGTGTGTGCGCACACGCGCGCGCGCATGTGAATGTATTGAGGACCCAAAAAATTGGTATAATAATCAAATGATATGATGAATTTTGTAGAGATTAAGTTATTAATACATATATAAAAAAAAATTATACTCGTATACCTTAAGATAAATATGGTAATGATTATATGATCCTTTATGTTCTAGCCATGTAAATATGTATAATTATTGGTGATAATTTTAAATTCATGTGGACTACACAGTAAAATAAATTAATGTATGTAATTGAGGGTAGGGAGTACTCTCTATTGACATAACTAAAGACAATCATAAAAATGTAAACTAAAGAATGTTATCATCTATTTCCAAATTTTATGACATAATACCTTCAATTAAGTTTTAATAGATAAAATTTACTTGAAAATTTATACCTGGGATATGGAATTATTAATTTTTGGATTGTATAGTGAAAATGGCATTCTTTATATTTAGAATATGTTGAAGATAATTTTTTTATGAAATGGAATGGATTTAAAGAGTATATTTTAGGTTGATTGTAGATTTATATTAGCTATACTTTCTTGCCTGTATGTGAATTTTGATAATAATATATGTTATAAATAAAGACATAAAACAACTTGATTATTTTTCTAGTCTAATGATCATATCATGCATAAAATTAAGTGTTTTTAAATCTATGTTACATCTTTTTAATTTGGTCAGTTAGATTATCATTTGATGATTAATTATATCATTTATTATTACATAGTATTATGATATTCTAATTTTAAATATTTTTTGTAGATGGTATTGAGATAATAAGAGATACATATATGATTATGCTAGTGAATAACTCATATATGTACCCCATGATATCAATTTAAGTCATGATTTAGTAGTAGAGAGTTATGTGTGAGTGAAAATGACTCAAATTTTTAAATCTAAATTCTATGATGAAAACTTTTGCCAAAGTAATATTATAGCTGATGCATTATCATTTCACTATACTTCTATTTTACATGTATTTTATGATATCATTTAGATATAGGAATGGATTCCATGGTTATTTTATTATTTCATGTAATAATGTTAGTACACACATAGGTTCTAGTTGTTTCTCAATATTTGCACTATTTTTATTTTCCCCTCCATAAAGAATAGGGTCACTCCCAATAAGGAGGTGTGTGGGATATTCTTGTTATATGCATATAATTAAATCACTCAGATGATGCTCTTTCTCTTTTAATGGATTCAACTACATGGGATTATACTCATGCTATGTTATGGATCATGGATCTATTTAATAGCTCATTTGTACTGATGTACTTCTTAATATGTACATGACCATAATACTACATTGTACCTTATTTATGGATGGATATTCAACATAGAAGTGCCTTTGTATTTATATAGTATTCTAAAAATGTAAATAATAGTGGTTTTAGGCACATTTATAACTTATTTATTGTTTATATCATTATTGGTATACTAGTTTCATTTTATTGTACTTGATTTATAAGTATTCATCTTATAGACTAGTTTATTGATCAAGTATTAAATGGTTTTGACTTACCAAGTGGTCTAATGTTATTTAAACATTTATTTATTTTAATTCATTTAGTTTTCAATTTCTAAAAATATAGCTATAAATAATTTAGTAGTAATTACTTTTGAAAACAATAGTGTGAATACTAGTTAGCCTAGTGGGTTCTAATAGTATAGCCCCAAATGTGAATCTAGTTTCCCAAAAGAAATTTATGGATGATGTTATCATCCTGGGGGAAGCTATGATTCAGGAGGCTAGAAAAATAAAACCCATGCTTTTTTATTACTTTGAGGTGTCTGGGAAATGCATCAATATGGAAAAGAGTTCTCTATTCTTTATTAATACTCTATAAGCTAGGTAAATAATAATATCAAACATTCTCATATGTTAAATCAAAAAGTTCCCCTCAACCTAGTTTGGGATGCCCCTCTTGGGAGGTAGATTGGATCTAAGTTGTTGAAATAGTTTGTTGGATAGGTTTCAAATTAATCTATCTAGAGGGAAACATTGTCTCTTAAGTCAACTAGGGAAGTTACAGCTCTTAAAATTTTCTATGTATAATTTTCATATACACTTGATGTCCCTTTTCATTATTCTATCCAAGGTGGTATAAAATTTATAAAAAAATCCAAAAAATATTCCTTTGGTTAGAAATGGAGGAGAAGTAGAGATTTCACTTGGTGGAATGGGAAAAAGTTTGTCTTCCCAAAAATCAAGGAGTCCTTCATTTGAGGAGTGTTAGGGTGATGAATAAATATCTCTTAAGAAAAATGGGATGGATGTTGATTATAGAAGATAACATATGGAATAAAATAATTAAGGCCAAATATCTTGATAGCTATAAAGTGGATGATTTCCTGACACTATAAGAGCCTACTTTAGGCTCAATGTTTTGTAATCACATGGAAAAGAGAAGGAAGCTTCTTCAAAAGGGTTGTAGATGGAATGTGGGAAGGAGTACTAAGGAAATAATTTGGGATTATGCATGGTTACTCAAAGACCCCTTAAGATTCATGAATTAATGGGATAAAGTTAGTATAATATTTAAATAATAAATGGGGGATAATGTGGAGGAATACATGGTGGAGTTAGCTCAAGGAAGATAGTGGAAATTTATCCACCTAAAAACTTAAGACCCCTTAATATTAGATAATTTGAATAATCTAAATTTGAAGTTAAGAGGCTTTCACTTTAGCCAGATTATTAGAGAGGATGAAGTGATTTAGAATACCATAGAGCATGGGGTATATAACATACAATCATCTTAATTCATGGATTTGGATCAAGCATGCAATGGGTTCCCATAGGAAATGATATGGGAGAAAAAAATGATTCCTAAAGTAAACCTATTTTCATGTTTGGCTACCCATAATAGAATTATAATAATGGATGAACTTTCAAAAAGGTTAATTATGCTTTCAAATAGGGGTGTTCTTTATGAATATGATGGGGATTTTGTTCCCCATATCCTCATCATAATCCCATATTTAATCAAGGTCCTAAATGTTTTATTAATATAATTTGAAGTGGCATGAGTGAAATCAAGCTCCATGCTAGACTTATTCATCATCTTTTTGGGGACAGTGAATTGGCATCTTAATGGTCTTTTGGTATGTTTGTATATGAAATTTTGGTCTTGTTTTCCATTGTGTGACCATAGTGATCATATTTATATTTTTCTTTAGCTTCTTATTGAAAAATGGTTGGGGCCCTTTCGAAATCCCCATTTTTAATCCAATAGTGAAAAAGTATTTTCTCACACAAAATCTCATTCTCATATTTTTTGTCCCAGAGTTTCATTGATGATTTTTGGTTTCCATACAAAAAATATATCTTCACATTTGACCTTATCATTCCCATGATTTTTTTTCTTATTTGGATTAAGCCTTACCTATATTTCAATAGTGTATTTAAGGATTAATAAATAAAAAATGGATAAACAATCATAAAACCCTAATGACTATCATCTTATTGAATCTTATTAACTAGAAGCTCCATATCTTATACATATTATAATGAATGGAATAATAATGAAACATGTGTGATTAATAATGATAATTATATCAATGAATATTATAATAGTGAAAGAATGAATTATGATCATGAATATCATTAGGATTTATATGATAGTGAATACTATAGTGAAGAAGAAAATTAATCCACTAATAATGAAATATAATAACCTACTTATCCTACTTCCTCTTTGAATTATTATTTAAATCATATAATAAAAACATATGATAAATATAATGATGAACAAATTCATGTTCCTAGCATATCTTATGAGTTAAAAATATAAGACTCTCTCCTTAATACATCACATTTATATTTAGAGTTTTTGACATCATTTAATCTCAATGATCATTGTAAAACACAAAGGCACAAGACCTGAATATAAATGGAAAAATAATGTGAAAAATGTGAAATTCGATCTCTCTGTATATAAATGGAAAAATAATGTAAAATTATTTCTCTGTAGGTATATAAAACAAATGTATGTAAAATTAAATTGCTTCTTTATGTTTATAATGGAACAATAAAGTGAAATCCCCTTTATATCCCTAGTGTAGGCATTTAGTTCCTATCACTATTGTGTTAAAATTGTCAATCTAAGCAATATCCTATGATAATGCATAATTTGGGCCAAAATCACTCAAATGTGCTAAATTGTTTGAACTTGTCACATACAAGTGTCAATTTAGGATAATGTATCCTTGAATGGGGAAATGCATTTTATGTGATTATTATCTTTTCTCAAATCAATTTGATTCAAATTGTGACAATGCAAAATGATACCCTAGACCATTGAATTCTTCTAATTTAGCAACACACGTCATGTGTTATTTCACATACATAATACCCTAACTAGAATATTATTCCATACATAAATGACACCTTATTATGATTATAATCTAGTCAAGTTATGACTTAGTAAAATGACATTTATGACCATGTTGATTAAGCATGTAACAAATTTCCAAATAATCATAGAATATTAATCAAAACCACTTAGGCAAATTAAACCAAATTAAGAGCCTAAGCGAAAAATCCATGAAAGTTGTTAAATATCTATTTAATATAAATTCATTATTAAATTTTTCATCATCTCATGACATCATCAATGGGGTGGCATCTATAATCCATTAATGGAATAAATATTAGGATTAAGCCTTCTCATGCCTCATCAATGCCCTATTATTCCAAATATTAATGGGCATATTTATGGACTTTCCCTCTAAAATTGAATTAATCCATGGCCACACATCTTGAATTCAATATATATGATCATGGTTGATTCTAAAAAGTCTTGAAAAACTATAAATAAGTGAGCCTAAACCACCATTTTCAAGCTTCAGATATACAAACTTACTATGTAGAAATTTCAATAGAAAAGCTTCACCTATTTAAACAAATTGACAAATCTTGTGAGCCTAAGCCATTGGTGCACTTTGAAATGATGGAGAAGCATTATAATATTCATTGACGTAGACTTGGACCACCAAATCTAGGGAAAAGCTTGTTTTTTGGTTGCTCTTGGAAGAAGGGATGTTATTTGGAAGGTTTGATGGTATTCCTTTTTTGAATGGATCTTATAATTCACTAGAAATACCCCTTGAGGGAGTACTATTGATGTTTTAGTTTTTATATTCTTCTTTATAGATGTTTTCTTGACTAATGCATGGCCTAATGCATCACATAGTCTTATTCTACATTTTGGCATGATTGGTGGGACTTGTACCTCACACAAGTCTATATACCTTCTAATTTTTCATTTAGACCCTCTTTGGAGACTATTTTGCACTTCTTTTTCTCTTATTTTACACTTTTATGGATTCTAAGAAAAATGGCAAGAATGACCTATAAAATGATAGAATCGATCTGTAAGTCAGTAGAATCAATGTGAAGATCAGTGAGAATGCCCTATGAAATTATAGAATCACATTTGTGAATGGAAAAATCATTTTATATATTGTTTTTATACCTATGTATCTATCAAAAATATATAAGAATGCTCTATCAATCAATAGGATCACTGTGCCAAATGGCAGAATCATACTATGCAATGGTAGAATTGCACTATGGAATAGAGGAATCATACATTCAAATGATGAGATCATCTTGGACCAAAAACTAATAGGTGAATGTTGTTTATTTTTATCATTTTGGTGGAAACACACTAAAATTCAATATAAATGCCCTGCTAATTAGTGATATCGCTCTATCAATTAGCGAGATCACAAACTAGTGTCTTCTCTATCTCTATCTTTCATCAAGATCAAACTATATACCAATGGGAAAGCACTATGGAATGGTGAGATCGCTCTGTGGAATAGTGAGATTGACCTATATAGAAAAAAATAGGGACTTAAAACTACAAGCTACAAGTTTTTCTAACAATTTCACACCCTAATTATATACTTTTAACACCTTGTTTGTAGGATTTAAAGTCACTTAGGATCCATTTCACAACAAATCAAAGGCAAAATTCATTACATGCTTCATTTTGGTGCTCTAAAATAAATGTTAATATTAGTTAAATATTTATAAGAGTTATATTTTTAGGCTTGTTTATTGAATTATTTTATTTTAGCAAGATGAGTGTTACATGTATGCTCTCCCCCCATACCCTTTCGGGAACTCAAGTGGCTAAAAATGATCATTATTTATATTTATTGCCTTGTTCAAAGGTGTGAAAATAAATTCACTAAGGCACTACCCAAATCCATATGGTTTGAGTGACCCCAAAATGACCATAAAGTATTTTCACTTCTCTTTATTTCATGCACTTTGGCTTGTGAGCAAGATTTCATTGCCTCATCATGGGTTCTCTATGGAAGCATTGACCCAAAAATTAATCTCCTAGCATCACTTCAACCCCACTCTATGATGGGGTATATAAATTGAGGGTGACCTATTGGGATGATTGTTTTCAGTAGTTAAAATAAGTTTTATTAGTGGTACTTAGCCTTAGACGTAGGGGAAATTAGAACATCACACTACACTAAGCAATTGACAAAAGTAGTGGTTGTGAAAAGGATAAGAAATTTTCATACAAATGGTTGAAATTTATCCAAATTACTTTATTTCATATCTATGATTATCCACACTTGGGACCATTTAAATGCATGAAAAATTATTTTTAGATAAACCTCAATTGTTATGGACATGTTGTTGATGTAAGGTGAGTAGCCTGAAGTTCCATGTCACCATAAAAACTCTTGAGAGAAGATGGAGAATAAAAATCATAATTTTTATGTGCTTTTAATATTTGGATTAAAAAATTTAAATCCCCTCAAGAGCATGTATATAGATGGAATTTGATAGTACCATGCAACCATGTCAATTTTAGGGTTTAAGACATTACACTTAGGTGTTTTTGTCATTTTATGCTTTACTTGATTTGTGTTTTTGAGTCTAAAAATATTTTTGTGTGAAATCAAAAACACATCGAGAAAATAAACACTCTATTATACACCATTCTATTTTAATAAAGAGGTGTTACACTGACCAATTTGAAATCATTTCTCGCCTTATTCAAAACATAGTGTTTGTATTTTTCCAAACAACATTGTTATGTTTTTTGTTTGAGTTTAGACCTCTTGTATACTTTTAAAAATCTCAAAGTATTTCATTTTTTTCTAAATTCAAAAATTTACCTTTCTATGTTCTGATCCAAGGTGTTATCGATTTACCTTTTGCATTTGGTTTGAGTAACTTGGGTATGATTTCCCATTTTTATTAAAGGTCATTACCTAGACATAACATCATTTTATTCTCATTATAGACTTAGATTATATTTGATTTACTCATTATCTAAGTTCTTGGACCATTCTACATCCTTTTTCCATGTGTCACTATTGTGTTGCCTGTTTTGTTTTGGATTTATACCTAGGATTTCTTATGTTAATTCATATTCTGAGCTTCTTAATTCACATTTTTATCTCCATAATCAAAAAGACCCTCTTCTAGTTTCTATAATCATAAATTACCATAGTTGTATCTATATTTTTATGGTAATGATGTAATTTTGACCTAATTTTATTGTGCTAGTCTACACATTAGGTTCCAAAATTGTCGTACCCTCTTTTAATTTGATGATTTCAACCCACCAAGTTTGAGTAAATTTGTAACCACTTTCTTCCAATTGTATGGTACTATGCCACTTACTTTTCCTTATAGTATCATCTTAACTTATCTTTTGTTTGAATAAATCTAAGCACCCTTTTTAAAATGTTTGTAAACCACATTTCACATCTTATAAAATGTAAGAAAAACCATCTTCAAGCATGACACAAAGGTATAATCATAATGGGGTCTCTTATGACCCTAGTTATGAGGAAGAGCATTATTATGATATATATGAGAAATATATTATGTTTGAAGATATCCCAAAAATTTTAGGATCTAAAGAAGATTATTATTAGCATTAACCCTTAGAAGACAAGGATGAATCCCTTTGATAGTTGATAGAATCTAGTGCTAGGTTACCACTAGATTTCCCAATAGAACAATTACACACATTTGTTAGATTAGAAGATTAAAAATAAGATAAATTTCTTGCACATATTTCAAAATCTAACATTGATTCTTCTATTAAAGGAAAACAAACATGTATAGAGTCTACTCCCAATGATCATGACCTTACTACCAAGATCAAGAAAATTAATCAATGATACATATACTAGCTTATTATAGAATAATATATTCTTTAGCTACAACTTCAATAAAAATAATACTTCTAAAGGGAAAGAAAATATGATGGACCAAGCACATAATACCCTAGTTTATCCTATGTCTATAATAGACCCTAGGATTTAATCTAAACAAAACAAGCCTAGACATGCTTCACAACATGTTTCACTTGATACAGATCATACATTATTCAATCACCAGGAGACTCTTGTCCCTTCAAAAAACCAAGGGATGAAAAATTCAATGCATATTAGGGGTCTTGTGAAAAACACTTTAGCAATCTCGTCCAAAACATAACATTCTTTGGTAAACTGACCATAAACTCCTTAAAACTAGTAGTATACTTATAGTTCACTATGACAAATTCCAAGAAATGTTTATCAACCACCTAAGAATTAGTGACTAACCTACTTAAATCAAGGACTAAACTAGAACAAAAGTTTTGATCACAGGGTTTATATCCCTAAAATACCTATGTAATATGGGCACATACCAACCAAAAAAATTATATTACATCCACAAATGCACTAAACATGTAGGAGTGGAATTCGATGAAAGAAATAGTATCAATATTAGAAATGGGAAAATGAGTTAAGAAGTATAAGTTTGAAAATATATTTCCATATCCATTCTAATTAAGTATTTTACAAGTCCCCTTTCCACATCATTTTGAGTCACCCAAATTTGATAAATACAAAGGGAAGGGTGACCCTCGAGAACATATCCAAGCCTTTTTTTTTACTTTGCCAAGAGGTAGCCTATAGTAGTATTTATTTGCTTTACTTGTTTCCATGCATTTTGGTTAGACAAACTTAATATTATATTCTCAAATTACCTAAGGGATTGATGTTAGATTCAAATGATTTATCTAAAAAAAATTCAACCATTTCTCTTATAACATTAAGCATGGGTTAATAGTATTCAACCTATGCAAATAAAAACAATGAGATGGAGAAAGATGCACAACATACCTGTAGAAATTGAGAGCATTAGATGGATGCTTTCAACAAAACTTTATATTGGGTTATACTTCCAAGGACATCTAGATTGAGACAATCAGGATCAAGACATATAATAAAGCTAAAAGGGAATCTTATGAAACTATTTATTTGCCAATCATTATTGGGTTTGCATCCCATCATACTCTATGCCATGTCATGGACATTGAATTTCCATATCATATATTTCTTGGTCATCCTTGGATCCATAAAGTATAGGATGCCCCATCTACCTTACACTGGTGCTTTAAGTTCCCCCATGTTGGAAGTGAGGTTACCATTCATGATGATTTGCAACCCTACCAATATTGTAAACACATAGAGGTTGAATTTCATAATTATAATATTTCCCTAGTTCTAAATTCATAGAAAATAAGAAAAAATAAATAGTCTCACAACAACCCGAGTCTAATTATATTAACCCAAGTGATCTTGATTCCATTTTTGTTGATTCATTCCCCATAATACTTTCACACCATGTCACTATTAAGGACACAGGCATTTCCATGTACCATTTAAAAGATGCCTTTCATATTTCTAGGTTTCTCAAGTCTCCTAAGTCTTTTAGAAAACCCAAGCCTTATAAAATCCCATGCAGGTCCAACATGATTTTAAAAATAAGAAAGACATACAAAAACCACCAATGTTATTTGCACTAGCAACTTTACCAAATCAACATCAAGAAGATTTTATTAAAGGAGACTGGTTATATTTTGATGGCCTTGCTAATTATTTTCAAAATCCTAAGTACCCTATCCTTAATTAGATTAAATATACCTTGGATTATACAAGTAAAGGCCTGGGGCCATGAGAACAAGGAATCCTAGAACCATTATCAACTGTTAAGCTTAATATGAGTCAAAGTCTTAGATTTATACCACCTATGGGTGACCTCATGTATTTTGATAGTGACTCCTCTAAATTGATTAGTAATGAGACTATTGGTAGTGATGCAACATCCAATCATAGATTTTATGATGAACTTATTGACACTAACCTTTATGACTCTAACTTTATTATAACTATCACATCCCATTTCCCCCTTTTCCTTTGTTATCCCAACCTCATTGATTAGCACCAAAAAAATTCTATTATACCCCTCGATGAATTTCAAAATGAGGAATCTATTGCTAAGTATTTGGGCCTCAAATATGGATTTCCAATAAGAAATCACAATCAAGGCTTTGATTTTTCTTTAGACTCTACCACTTACTTTGGAGAGTAAGCAAACTTTCTTGGTCACACAAAAGATAAAACATTGAAATATTTGGGTGAATACCTATTTGAGGTGCTCATTGATTAGGGAAAAAGTAAAGAAAAAGATAAACTTTTGAGTGAAATAATGTTTTAGGTGCTCTTGGATGGGGAATTTTTCTCATCTCCAAAGGACACATAGTGTCCACCAAGTCCTAGATCTATGGCCAATGCTAGTATCACATATGAATAACATAAAGTCTTTGATTATCTTTCTCTATACTTTCTAGAGATATTTTATAGTTGGCAACTACCTAAACTAATTACCTCAGATTCATTTCATTATATAGAGCTTTGGGAGGAATAACCAAAAGCTAAAGGGGAAGAAGAGGATCAAGATCAAATATTACCCACTATTTTATAATATGGTTCTACACTCCTCATAGAAAACACCATTGAAGTGAACCTGGGAACGTATGAAGATCCCAAAAAAAATTAGCTTTGAGCATCCCTCACCAATGAAGAGCATAACTACACTATCACCATTCCAAGGGATTTTATTGATATTTTTGCATGGGATTATTTTTGACATGCTAGTCCTAGACCCTAACTTGGTTGTGCATCACCTTATTGTACATCTAAATTCTAAACCATTAAATAATAAATTGAGAAACATATATATACACATCACTCTTTTGGTAAAATTAGAGCTGGAGAAATTATTAGGAGTTGGTTTCATCCAACCATTGGATTATTCTAAATGGATATAAAATATAGTCCTAGTAAGTAAAAAACCATAGGTTATACACATTTGTACTTATTTTAGAGATATCAGTAAAGCATGTCCCAAAGATGATTTTCCTCTACCCAACATCAACATGATTATCAACTCTACCATTTGGTATGAGATGTTGTCCCTCATGGATGGATTCTCAGGATATAATCAAATTGAGATAGCTTGAGAGGACCAACACAAAATTGCATTCACCATACCTTAGGGAACATTATATTACCAAATCATGCTTTTATCTTGAGTAATGTTAGAACCACCTATCATCATGATATAGCTATCATCTTCCATGACATGATGCATGATATGTTTGAGGACTATGTTGATGATATCCTATCAAAATCAAGAACACATGTTAGGTATCCTAATGTTCTATAGAGAATCTTTGAGAGACTTCATGAGTACAACATTAATTTGAATCCTAAGAAGTTTGTCAATGGCATCACTTCAAGAAATTTTCTACGATTCATTATGACACAAAGAGGGATTGAATTATATCTTGCTAAAATCAAGGCCATCAAAGAAATACCTCCTCCATCTAATCTAAAATAGCTCCACAACTTACAAGGAAATATTCAATCTATTCATAGGTTTATTTCATAACTGGTAAATAAGTTCCATCCTTTTACACACCTCTTAAATAAATGGGTAAATTTTGAATGGGATTCTAAATGTCAACTAACATTTATAAAGCTCACAACATACTTGGCCAACCTACCAATGTTGAGACTACCAACACTTGGATAACCATTAATTATTTATATTTTAGCCATAAAACATACACTAGGGACAATCTTGGCCCAACATAAAGAAAAAGGAAAGGAACATGTATTATATTATTTTAGATACACACTTGTGGCATATGAACATAATTATACACCTATGGAGAAGACTTGTTTAATAATGGTGTTCACCTCCCAAAATTTGTGACACTATATGTTGAATAATAAAATTATTATTATTATTACTAAAGTGGACCCTCTAAAATATTTATTGTCCAAATTAACTCTTACAGGTTGCATGGATAAATGGATCGTGCTTTTGAGAAAATTTGATGATGATTACCAAAACCAAAAGGCTATCAAGTGGCAGGTATTTGTAGATCAGCTCACAAAATCTCTTATTGTAGATATTAAACCAATCACATTTGATTTTATAGATGATTCTATTATGATAGTAGAAGAAGTGTTGCATGAACTTGAATAGTGGAAATTATACTTTGATGGCTCTTTTACATCTTATGGATTGGGGGCTGGCATTTTGTTGATCACACAATAGGTGGATATAATCCCCAAAGCTTTTCATATTAACTTTCATTATGCCAACAACATGGCTAATATGAAGCTCTTATTGTAGGAATTTATCTTGTAGTATAGTGGGATATCTAGCAGTTAATGGTTTATGGGGATTCTCAATTGATTATTAATTAAACCACACATAAATATCAAACTTGAGATGACATGTTGGTACCCTACAAGCACCTTGTGGATAATCTAAAGTTTCACTTTAAATCACTACAATTTTAATAGGTACCATGGGACAATAATAGATCAACTAATGCAATGGTAATAATTAGGTCCATGATACAAATTTATAATAGTGTTAAAGAGTATTAGTTCCTCATTAAAAATATTCTATAGGCTACTCATGTGTTACTAGATTTATAGAGGGTATACACCATTGTTGATCTCAATCCCCCACCTAAACTACCTTGGTTCCAAGACATTTATAATTATTTCCATGACTAATTATTTCCTCCTGACTTTTCCATAATTGACATAAAATTTTCCTTCATTGTGTAGCCCATTATACCCTCCTTAGAAACATGATTTATCATAAAGGCTATGATGGAATGCTTCTTCATTATTTATCATTTAAATAATCCAAGTTATCACTTACAAAGGTTCACAAAGGAAAGTGTGGGGCCCACACCAATGGTGTTGTCTTAGCCAAGAAACTCCTCAAAACATGATACTATTAGGTCAAGATGGAAACAGATGCTTTTGATCACATCAAGAAGTGTGTCACTTGCTAATAACATATTAATTTAATACATGCACCTTCATTTCCACTCTAACTAATCACTACATCATGGTCATTCTCTACATGAGGCCTTGATCTCATCAATGAAATCATCCCAACCTTTTATGATGGCCATAATCACATTCTCACTGCTATCAAGTATTTTACTAAGTGGATTGAGGTCATTCCTCTCACTTACATCAATGAGGATTAGATATCCAAATTTATCCATTACCATATCATATGGTGATATGGTATCCCAACTCATATTATATTTGATAATGGTAGATCATTTGTAAATAGAGAGGTTAAATCTCTTTTCGCCATTTTCAAAATCAAGCATAATCAATCCATTCCATATAACATGCAAGGAAATGATCAAGCCAAGGTATCTAATAAAACTATTGTTTTAATCCTAAAAAATATTGTCAATGATGCTGGCCATAATTAGCACTTACAATTTTTTCCTACCCTTTAGGCTTATTGCACTAGTCATTAAACCCCTATAGGTTCCACTCCATACTCCCTAGTTTATGGCAAAAAGTCTATTATCCCAATTGAGATTGAGTTATCTTCATTATGCGTATCCTTGAGAACATTGAGGATGATGAAGATTATAGAGTTTCCAAGTTGCATGAATTTGATCTCCTTGATGGAAAGCATTTATCTTCCTTAGACAAATTGAAATCATATCAAAACATATTGTGTAGAAGCTATAACAAGTGTATTCTCCCTTGAGAGTTTGAATTTGGCGACTTAGTATTGAAAGAGAATAAAAATAACACTATTACTGATGGTAATAAGGGTAAGTTTTAACCTAATTGGTTGGGACCTTATGTAGTCATAACAAATTATGGATCAGGGGCATACCAATTGGCTACTTCAAATGGCAAATAACTCCTAAAACCCATGAATATTATACATCTCACATAGTTCCATGCTTGAAATAATTTTGAACCATTATCTAAAATAGCCCTTACTTGGGGGAAACTTGTTTTGAATTAATTTATCCCACTATTATAATCTCGACCATCCTATGTTGGACCATTTTGATTTTGTATCATACTATCCTACACCATTATACCTTGAACAATATTATTTCACTACCCTAGATTATTATAACCCTGGACCATTTACCCCTAGACTTTTGTCACTTTGCATCATTTATATTCCATAGAGCCCATTTTCCTATTGGACTATTATGTCCCATAATTATTTATCATCTTGATTATGATTCTTAGGCATTCTAAACACAATCAACACCTATTATACAAAGAACTTTAGCCTAAACAATATTTTGCAGCTTCTTTTCATAGACAAGTGTATAAGGATATGTTAGCTAATGGTTTTTTCCTACTAAATGGTTCTCCAAATTTATTCAAAACTACATACTATTCTATTATTATTTTACTATTGTTTATTAGGCATTATTGCCTTGATAGGATCATAGGTACCATTACAATTAGTTTAGTTATTGTTTGAACTCTTACATGTGGAAGTGCATCTCCTTAGTTAAGTAATTCCTTGTGCCTTTTTTTAATATTTTATTTATGTTTCTTATCGTAAAAACACAAAAACTTTATAAACTGATACCCAAAAAGAATTAAAAAATTACCTTGAACCTTTGTTTAATCTAGTCCTAAATACTCTCATTATTTTACAAGTAACTTGAAATTCACTCTTGCCATTTTTTAAGTAACCTTTTCTCACACACTCACCATTTTAAAATCCTCCTACAATAATTAAATATGAATCCTCCTACAACAATTAATAAAAATTCATAAATAATAGGAATTCACAACATGAATTAAATCTGAAGAACACTTAAAAAGCTTGAATTGATCACAAACCACTTCAAGGGGGCAACATCCTTTGAGAAATCTCTATATAATAATTTTATGGATACCTTCAATGGCCTCAATACTTATATATAAGTTCTAAACTAAGAAATAACTACTTCTCATGAATGTGGGATAAAACAAAATACTCATGGGATGACTTACAAAGTATATGCATCCATAGAAACTACTAAACAAACAAATAAAATGGATATCATAGGTTCATAACATCCCCTCCTTCTTATAAAAATATTTATCTTAAAATCTTTAGATATGGGAATTAGTCTTCATTCTAAAATAGTGGTTCCCATGTTGCATCCTCTTATTACATTCTATGTCATTGAGTTAAAACGTTGGTGATTGAATAGGAACGAAGTTGGCATATACACCTATCCAAGATTGCCTCAGGTTCAAGAAGAATGGATCCTTCTTTATCAAGTTTAGGTAAAATAGTCTACACTCTAATGTTTGTGCCAATAAATTTATTCACCAAGAGACATGATATACTAGGTGAACTCCAGAAGGTGGGAGCTCCAAATTATAAGCAATTGACCCAATCTTCTGAAGAACCTTATAGGTCCCATATAACTTGGGGGATAGATAATGATGCCCTTTTAATTTAAAGTATGATTTCTTTTAGGGATATAGGCAAAGAAAAACATTTCACCTAATTGAAAAGTGTGCTAAAAAATAGTGTTGATTTTCCTGTTGTTTCATTCAATTTTGCACCATATGAAGATTTTCCCATAAGGTGCTAAGGATCTGTTCTTAGGTTTGAATAAGTGTGTAGACTAATTATACTAATGAACTATTAGGGTTATATGAAAGGATTACTAGTGGTGCTTGACCATAAACTACTTCATATGGAATCATTTTCAATGAGAGGGAGCCACTTTTCCCAATGATATTATTTTTTTAGGTGAAGTAATAAAGGAATGGTTCCAAGCATTTATTGACAATTTCAGTCTGGCCATTTTTTTGTGGATGATACCTAAAATTCATCTTCAGTTGAGTGCCAATACATTTAAATAGTTCTATCCAAAAATGGATGGTGAAGGTTACATCATGATCAGAGACAATAGATGAAGGAATGCCATGAAGATGGAAATCTAGTCCATTAAAATTTGTGCAACTATGGAGGCAATATAAGGATGGATAAGGGCACCAAAATGACTATATTTGGAGAGGAAATCAACCACAACCAAGATCACCATTTTTTCTCTAGATTTATGGAGCCCCTCAATGAAATCCATATAAATATCTCTATGGATCTTGGTAGGTATGGGCAAGGGTTTGATCAATGCAGGGATGAGTGTTGTTTCACCCTTGTTACACTAGCATGTATCACACTTAGCCACAATCTATTGAATTTCCTTTTTCATTCCCTTATAAAATAAGTTACATCATACCCACTCATAATTTTTGAGAAACCTTGAGTGCCCTATGGATGGAGAAGCATGAATTTCATAGAATATAGCCTACTATAGATCTATGCTCTGGGGAAGCACCAAATGACCTTTATATCATAGAGATGCAACATCCTAAAAATAATGTGGTATAGCTGAGGGGTCAGTGGTCAACTGTTGAATGATTTGAGATAATGAGAAGTCATTGACATACCCGTATTGTACAGTGTCCAACCAATTTGTAATAGGCATCAAAATAATTGAAAGGGAAGCTTGATGCATAAATGTACGAGATAGAGCATCAACCATAATATTTTCTTTAACTTTCTTGTAAGTTATCTCAGTCATAAACCATGAGTTTGCTAACCCATTTCTGATTTGATGGGGCAGACACCCATTATTCCAAAAAATATTTCAAAATTTGGTAATTAGTTTTGATGCAAAAATGATTACCCAATAGGTATGGCCACCACTTCTATACTGCATGTCAAATGTCCTTCATTTCCTTCTCATAAGTAGAGAGCACTACATTCTTACCAGAAAGGGATTCACTAGTGAATGCAACTAGGCATCCTTCTTAGAGGAGAATAGAACCTAGTCCATTACCGTAAGCATCACTCTTAATAGTGAATGTCTTGGTAAAATCTAGCATAGCTAGAATAGGTGTAGTACACGTAGCTTGTTTTATGCTTCAAGTGCACACTCAATATCTTTTGTCTAATTAAAAGCATCCTTTTTTAGCATAGTTATCAATAAAGATGAAATCTTCCTATAATCTTTGACAAACTTATGATAGTATCTAGTTAGCCCTAAAAAACCATGGAGGCTCTTGAGTATCTAAGGATTTAGCCAATTTATAATAGCAGTTACTTTTTTAAGATCTGCCTGAACCCCTTGGTATAAAATAATATGTCCAAGATACTCCACTTCATCTTGGACAAAAGTACATTTGGACTATTTTTCATAAATATCATGGTTAGAGAGAAGTTGTAATGTGAGCTCTAAATGTTGGAGATGCTCAGACCATGTTTTACTATAGATGAGGATATCATCAAAGAAGACCAAAATAAATTTATGTAGGTAGGGATAAAATATTTTATTCATCAATGCATGGAATGTTGAAGGAGCATTAGTGAGGTGAAAGGGAAATACTAAGAACTCATAATGACCATCATGCATTTGAAAAGCTATCTTAGGGATAACATCCTCATGAAGCTAAATCTGGTGATATCTAGAGTAGAGATCCAACTTGGAGAAAAAATGAGTGCCATAAAGCTCATCAAGAAACTCATCAATAAAAAGGATTGGGAACTTATCCTTGATTTTGAGTTGTTTAAGTGCATGGAAATCAATTCAAATATTCCATGACCCATATTTTTTTCAAGACAAGGAGAACTAGAAAATAATATGGGTTGGCACGAGGGTGAGTAATGCCTTGTTGTAGTAAGTCTCAAATGAGCATCTTGATCTCAATCTTTTGATGAAATGGGGAGTATAAGGATTGATGTTGGGAAGAATGATTCCTAGAAGGAGTTGAATATGATGGCCCTTTGGTCATGAAGGTGGCAATCCTACTGGTTCAACAAAGACACATGCATACCTCTATATAATGGTTTGGAGGTTAGGAGTAGTGGAGACTATTGAGGGTTGTATTTGAATGGAATGGAGCTGGGTAATGGTACCATGTGAATTCTTCTTATGATGCTAAGAGATCTATGTTTTAAGCATTTCAATGTGTATTTTTTCCCATTATCTAAAAACTACATCCAAAGTTCATCAAAATCCCATAAAATGGGTCTAAGTGTACGTAACCACTAGGCTCCCAAAATAACATCACATCCACCTAAGGGCAAGGCAAACATGTTGGAGTGTAAGGTATAATCTCTAATAGATATACACACATTATGACACTTACCTTTGCAAGGTAATGTGCTCCCATTGGCAATCATGACTTCAAAGTTGGAATAAGGATGGATAAAATAATCAACTTGTTTGGCAATTTGAGGGTCAATGAAGTTATGAGTGCCACCCAAATCAATGAGTATTTTGAGAGGCATATTTTTGAAGTAACCCCTAACCTACATGGTTTTTGGGGTAGTGACTCCTGCTAAGGCATAGAGAGAGATCTTTAGTTGGTCTTCTTGAGAAGTATGTTCCATAGTTGATTGAGCATATTCTAAATCATCTATTATATCTTAAACATCTTCCTAATCTTCAATTTTTTGTGGAGAGTTCACATCTAATAGGTAGATATTTTTCTCAACACATCGATGTCCCCAAGTGAATTTATCATCATAGTTATAACATAGTCCTTTTTCTCTTTGAGCTTGCATCTCTGCTTAGTCAAATTCTTGATAAGAGTGGTTCCAATGACTGGCATTATTTGAGATCATTATGGAGCTATATTTTTTAATGGAACAAAATTAGATTGGAATCATTGTTGAGTTATGATCTTGTCCTCTGTCAACTTAGCCAACCCTAAGGCTTCCATCATCATGTTGGGATAGAACATTTTAACCTCAGATCTAATTGCATCTTTCAATCCACTAATAAAGAAAATCCTAAAGAAATCATCAAACAACCCCTTTGTATGATTGGCTAGTTTTTCAAATTCAGTTTGATATTCTCTCATTGTCCTCTTTGATGAAGTTTAGTGAGTTCTCTAGTGAAGTCATCAAAAGTAATAAGTCCAAACCATTGTAAAATGAGGGTGCAAAAATTAGTCCATATGGGTTCTTCATGAGCCTTGGCATACCAATGATACCATTGAAGGGCTTCAAGTTCCAAGTGAAAATATACAAGTGGAACCTTGTTGACATCAAAATTATTATACAAAATAAAATATTATTCAGCCTAATAGATCCATCCAGTTGGATCTGCACCATTTAATCAAGAAAATTCATCTTTGACCCATGATAATTACTGGAAGAAGAAAATGTAGTTTTGAAAGAAGACTTTAGATGTCATCTATTGTTCATGGTGGTATATTGTAGACTGAGGCCAAGAATTTTTTCATCAAGATCCTTGATGTGGGACTTGAGGGTGACAATTTCATCCTCCATGGTTTTTTCTTCTGTTCAGGTTAATAACATGACCTGACTAATAGATTTTTTTTGCAATGGATAGGAAAACTAGAGTTAAAACATGTTTAGTAAAGAAGGTTTTGAGTTTGGGGGAAAATGAAAGGGGTAAAGGGGATTTTAATAAAAAAAATTGCATAGTGGGAGTATGATTGATGAGGGTAAGGGTATTTTAGGAGTGAAAATGGAAAAACTAGAAAATTGGCTAAAGAGGGACAAAGGAGTAGAATAATATGATAAACACACAAGAATAATTTCAAGGTAAATGGATAAAAATAGAAGTTATGGCAAATCCCAAAAAAAAAGGAAATTTGTAATTTATAGGAATTAGGAGTGGAATTGGGGTATGGGACCTCAAGGAAGAAAATGTAGGGAATGGAATTTTAGGTGTCTAGGTAAATTTTGAAGATAAATGGGGTTATAAATGGAGAGATATTACAAAAAAATTACTCTTTTTTCCTATATTCTAGTTTTCTATCTGATGATAAGTACTCTAAGAGTCTACTGAGACTCTGTTAGTAGCTTGAAAATTCCAAGTTCTATCAAATATATGTCTGCAAGTCCTCTGACAGTCTATGGATACTCTGCTAATTAAATATTTTGAGTCTAATGAAAGTGTTTTGAAACTGATAGAAATGGGGCCCAAGATTTAATAGTTGCCTAAGGGTTTTAAAAATTTCACTCTAGCCACCAATGTTGTCTAAGTGAGTACTGCTCTCCAAAAAAAACTTGGCCATGGATTTATCTCTTTGTGACAACTCTTAATTTTCCTCACGAATGGGAACTACTCAATCAAGAAGGGGCCATTTTCCATTTTGTTGGCAGGTCCTCTCAAAGGGCCAACTACTTTGGGGTTCCTATGGTACTCATAATGAGTTTTAGGGATTTCACCCAAGCACTTCCCATAGTTATGTAGATAGGTTTTACCTTGACCCAAAAAATATTATTGTGATACAAAATAGAGTTATGTAGTTGAATAGAGTTAACTAATTTTTGAAAAGAACTGTAAATAAGTTATGTAGTGTTCTAAGAAAATTATGGTCTTATAAATTGATCTAATACTAGATGAGAGAATCTTCCTATAATAATTAATAAAAACATACAAATAACAAGAATTCATAGCATGAATTAAATTTGAAGAACACATGAAAAGCTTGAATTGATCACAAACCACTTCGAGGGGGCAATCTCCTTTAAGCAAGCTCTATATAATAATTTTATGGATGCCTTCAATGGCCTCAACACATATATAAATTATAAACTAAGAAACTACTACTTCCCATGAATGTGGGATAAAACAAAATGCTCATGGGATGACATGCAAAGCATATACATGCATAACAACTACTAAATAAATAAATAAAAAAAGATATCACAGGTTCATAATAGAACTCTTACTTGTGGAAGTACATCTCCTCAGTTAAGTAATTCCTTGTGCCTTTTGTTAATATTTTGTTTATGTTTCTTATCCTAAAAACAAAAAAAAATTGTAAACTAATAGACAAAAAGAATGAAAACATTTCCTTAAACCTTTATTTATTTTGGTCCTAAATACTCATTATTTTACGAGCAACTTGAAACTCACTCTTATCATTTTGTGAGTAACCTTTTCTCACACACTCACCATTTTGCGAGGCTATTTCCTTATTCATCTATAATATGTTAATCATTCTCCCTTATCATCATTTTTTTGTATCCCATATTCTAGGTTAATGACTTGCCTCATACATCTATAGTCACCTCAGCCACCCCTTTTTTTCTTTAATTTTCCCCTATTTTGTTGTATGTTGTTATTTCCCTGTCACTTGGGGGTAACTTTGTGTCCATTATTCTTATCTCATTGTATCCATATCTTTATTTATTCACTTAAGGGTCACCTTATGCATAACACCTCTATTACACATACATGAACAATTTATTTTTTGTTTATTTATAATAACACTATGATTAACCATTATTTGTATATGTTTTTTTTATTATTATTATTTTATTATGCTTTTTTATCTCTTGATTTATTTTTTTTTGTTCGATCATTAGTTTATATTTGAACTATATTGGGTCTTTATTTTATTTTTTGGTGTTTAATTATGTTTTCATTATTGTTTTGTTGAGTTATTATTTTGTATATTGTTGTTTTGTTATTTTTTCATTTTTATTATTATTTGGTTATTTGTTTCTTGATGTTTTGTTGTGCCTTGCTTTTTATCTTTTATTTTACTATTTTGTCTTGTTCATTATATTATTTAATTTTTTATGTTTAAATACATTTTGTAAACATTTTGAGTCTATCTTTTACTTAGGTTTGTTTTGTTTACATTTGTATTTAACTTGTTTTTTATTTATTTTTCAATTACACATTCTTAATATACGTGAATCTTGATTATTCATATCTTTATTTTTGTTTTTTTAAAACATTTGTTCTTTTTTTGTTATCTTGTTCCTACTTGAATCTTGATTGTTTATATCTTGATTTTAAGTTAGGTTACATTTTTGAATTATTATTTTTCTCTTTGTTTTTGTGTGTTTTTTGTTTAAATTTAAATATTTTTAAGTTTGGTTTTGATGATTTTTATCATTATCCTTAGTTATAAGTATTCACATTTGAACAAGTCAAAGTGTAAACAAAAATATAATGTTATTATAAGTTACTCATACTTATGATGCATAATTTCAATTTTATATAGTAAACACCAAGTGATTCAAGTTTAAAAGTCAATGTGGCATCGAAGATCATTTTTGAACACTCTATACCCAAATACCTAACACAAGATATATCCTAGGCCAACATTGGAAACAAAGAAGATTCTATGAAAGATGTGCATCTCTTGACATACAATGTGAGTCTAATTGATTATTTCTACTATTAGTTTAGTACATGCATCTCTTAAATTATCCTCTAGAATATAGTCATGCATGAATTAGAATAATACAAATACATCAACATTCATTTTCTAACTAAGGACGTGTATCTCTTAAAACTAGCATATCCAAACATATCATAACAAGAGCAATATAAATGAAAACATCCTATGACAATTAAATAATATTAAGATTCCATATACAAGTATCAATAATACAAAAATGAATGTCATATATATCTCTCAAAACAATGTTTTACACATCATAAGAATATTTATACATCTCATAATATAAAAAGAAGAGCTAAAAAAATTATCTCTTATCATAATCATCCTTGGGGGGATTATATTGCAAGACCTTACCCATCCCTGATGTTGGTGATTCTAGTGGATGTGGTTGTGGAGGCCTCATGACTACCCATTGTGTTATTATTTATGTCACTAACTACTCTCACTCAGTATCATTTCTATACTTAGAGGTCTGGCTAGTCCATTATGATATCATATACTCCCTATAGGAATCCACTCTCCTCTCTACAAGAACTACCACCTCATATGCCTTCCTCCATTAGGATATCTCATCCTTGGTGCATAAGACATAATCATCCATGCACAAGTCATAATCCTTGGCCACAATCACATCAATCAAGGATCTGGTTGTCCCTAAATGTATATCTATACTAATTTAGCAAGCCTCATCTCACTCCTCTATGAGCCTCTCCACCTGAGAGATTAGTCTCTCCCTATCCACTTGAGATCTATATCACCACCCAAACATTATCTATATCTTCATATCTCATGTGGTTAACTAAGATTGAACCCTAGTTAGTTGTGCCACCTATCCTCTAAGACTAGAAATCTCTATAATTTTTGCTATAATAAGCCCTTATAACTAGTAATCTCCCCCTCAATGGTTACCAACTATGCCTTTAACCCAACCATAGTGATACATAATCCATTAATTTCCCTCTAAATTTATTTATCAAAACATAGTCTTCTATAAAAATCCTTGTACTAGATGACTTTACCCCTCCTAAATGTGTACCTATGTTGGAGGCCCCTACCTCTCTTAACCATATCCTATGGCCCCCATCACCACTTATGGAATCCCACATATCCACACACTACCCATTCAACTAATCCATCTCTATATCCTTTCTTAGATCCTATTTTTCTTGAGGCTATACTATCTACTAAGTAATTACATATAGGATCACTAGCTGAACATGCACCTAACCCTATTATTGCAATATGGTCTAACCTAGTCTCTCCTCATCCTCATCCACCTCTAACATAACATTGGATGATATGGTAATATCCTCATAAATAAAATGAGTCTCACCTTAATCCACCATATGCATAAGCATTAATCACCATTGCATTTATAACCCCTCCAATATAATCTCATAATAAATGAATAACCCTACCATAGTCAATAACTACCTCTACCCTTGGCCATGATGGATCCCACTCCCTAATCTCTCATGTCACATAAAAAAAGTATTTTGGACCCTTTGGGATGTCCTAATCTATACCAAATTACCACTGGACTCGATCTAGCCTATACGTACGTCTCCACCACATAGTCATGACACCTTGTGTTGTAATATGGGGTGATCATATACTTGATCATAAACAAATCCTCCCCCCATAATTTCTTTGTCCCTAATCAAGGATTCCAAATAAATTATCCATCTCATTTAAATCCCACTAATCATATGTCAATTCTACCAAATTTCCTTGCATACCTGATTCTATAGGGTACCATCCCCAAGCTAAGGGACCATCTAGTCCCCTTTGGTATCTAGAACACACTAGTCATGTAATTACTATGTGCTCCGAGGCCCATATCTAAAGCAATGTGTTGTGGCATATGTTTTTCCTTCCTTGATATGTTATCATGTGTAGATATTTGTACAACTGAGCTAGGATCATTATACCCCATGAAAATTATGTAAGTTGATCGAACATCTCCTACACAATGCCAATCAAATCTAATGTAAAGTACCATCCACTCTTATCTAGTAGAAAAAGGCCACTAATAAGAGATATCAAAATTACTACCTCTATGGGAACTATCCCCTATCCTACTCCATCCTCTAGGGACCAAGATAAATCCTCTAGTGGATCTACATAAATAAAATAATCCATAATCTCTAGGTCGACTACCCTGATCAGGTCATCTAACACAACCTATCATCCCACAACCATCCAACTAATCCTAGATCCTTGTATTAACACCCATATAATGTAGTTTAAATCCTCTAATGTCATCATACCCTCCCTAGTCAGTTGATGAGATGTGGATGTCTCTAAAATCCACCTCTCTATAAGTGCTAATAATGAATCTCTATCCACATTAATCACTAGCAATCATGCTAAGTGATATAAGTCTATTACCACCATGATGCCCATGAGCTCATCCATCATAATCCCCTATCATTGAAACACCCAAGAGCATTGCTCTCATGATGTGATGACTCAAACTCACTCTTAAAAATAAATCATAGAGAATCAAGTCAATTATATTTCTTAACATTATCATAATTCTTCTAATTTTGAGGCCTCTATTAATCATCTATGGGTCTCTAAATCTTTTCTTCTTCTAATTTTGAGCTTGGATTAATCTCCTATGGGCACCATTATATTTTTTTAGCATTATAACCATTGTTTTGGAAATATTTCCATTTCATAGGACATTTTTGCTACTCCAAAGGGAAATCGCACTATAATACATTAACCCACCATTTCAAAGGTCATTCTCGCTAAATAATAGGGAAAAATTGTTGATCTTTGAGATTTCATTGTTTGACAAGTGATTTTTACCCAAAAATGTGAAATTGTTGATATCCAAGTGACCTTACCATTTTTAACCACAATACCACTTAAAGGTTGAAAAAATCACTGATCTTGTGGTGATTCTCCCATTTTTTTAGGTGAACTAGCCATTTTCTAAATTTGTAAAATGGTGGAATTATCTAACTCCCTACTTCCTATGCATAATAAATGCCATAAATGATAAAATTAAATAAAAAAAGGTACCTATCAATACTCCAATCCTTGGTGATCATTTTTACTCTCTCATGTGCTTTCCAAGGTGATAATGGTACACCATTTTTCTCAGCTATCTCACATGATAATCTCAAAGCTTTAAATTTACTATAGTTAGGGTTGTAAATGAACTATTTTTACCCCCAGGGATCAAAATATAGAAAATGTTTCCAATTTTTCACCCTCAAGGCCTATATTTTCTCCATTTAACTCTTTGAGATACTATTTTATCCCCTCTTATCTATTCCCCCCCCGCTTTCTTCTAATTTCTCCATTTTTAGCCTCTTTTGTTGAAATTAACATGATTATTATTTATTTTGATCAAGGGCCCAACCCATTTAATATTTTCAAAATTTTATGTCTTCCCCTTGAGGGAGCATCATGGGTTGCCCAAAAAATGTTTGGGGAATTTTCATAACCCTATTTTGTCATAACTCATGCAAAATTTAAATAAAAAATAAGAATGATGTTTATTTTTTCTGATTATAATGACCTTTTCATTCTTTGAAAATACATTACTTTGAATGAATGTCTTTCCATGCCTTCTCAAATAGGTAAAAATGTATACATCCAATTCTTGTCACTAGTATAAATTGTTAATCTAAGAAAAGTCTTGTGATAATGAATAATTTAGGCCAAAATCACTAAAAACACTAAATCATTTGAGATTGTCACATACAGGTGCTAATTTAGGATAATGTATCCCTAAATAATAGAGTGTATTTTATGTGATTATTATATTTTCTCAAATTAATTTGAGTTAAATTTGAACCATGAAAAATGACACCTTGGACCACTGAATTCTTCTAATTCTATAACACACATCATATGCATGTGTTATTTTATTTCCATAATACCCTAACTAGGGTGTTGTTATTTACGTAACTGACACCTTGTTATGATTACACTCCAGTAAAATTATGACTTAGTAAAATGACATTTCTAAATAGGTTGATTAAGCATGTAGTATATTTACAAAGAATCACATAAAATTAATCAAATCCACTTAGAAAATCCTATGTGAAAAATCCATGAAAGTTATTGAATATATATTTACTATAAATTCATTGTTCAAGTCTACATCGTCTCATGACATCATCAATGTGGTGGCATCCATAGGCCATTAATATAACAAATATAAGGATTAAGCCTTCACATGCCTCATTAATGACCTATTCTTCCAAATATTAATGGGCATATTTATGGCTTGTCCCTTTAAAATTAAATTAATCCATGGACACACATCTTGATATTAATATGGGTGGTCATGGTTGATTATGAACAATCTTGAAAACCTATAATAAAGTGAGCCTAGACTACCATTTTCAAGCTTTAGATATACAAAATTGATATATAAAAATTGCAATAGAAAAGGTTCACCTATTTTCATAAATTGACAAATCTTGTGAGCCTAATCCATTTGTGCAGCATAAAATGATGGAGGAACATTTTACTCTTCACTGACATAGACTTAGAGCACCAAATCTGGGGAAAATCATGCTTTTTGGCCACTCTTGGAAGGAGGGACACTATTTGGAAGGTTTGAAGGTATTCCTTTCTTGAATGACTCTTTTAATTCACTAGAAACACCTCTTGAAGGAGTAAGCTTGATGTTTTATTTTTTATATTCTTATTTATAGATATTTTCTTTAAAAATGCATGGAATAAGACATCTCATAATCTTACTCTACACCTAGAAATCTAAATGATACTAACACATATGATGATTTTGTATCTTCTATTGAAATACAATGTCAAAATATCTCTCCAGATGTGCCTAAATGTGATGACAATATCATAATATGCAATGATACAATCTCATAATGTGAATCTATGGAATATTATGTTACACATGAGTGTGATTATTTTTCTCAACCTATGCCTAGTATACAATTTTTTTATTATACCTCTTTTGCCATTTTTTAATAGTGTACCTATGACAACTTAAAATAATAATATTCAACCATTGTATGAACCTCTTAAGTATATTAACATGAATTCCTAAGAATTTGTATCCTTAATGCATGTTTTATGGGTTTTCTAATACAAAATGCATCACCTAACTCTAGAAAGCAAAGCATACCATACTTGGGTTGATTTTAATGTTATTTATGGAAACCCAATTGTGAAAAATATTCTAAATGCATCATTAAAGTAAAATTTCCTCATGTATACATTTTTCATGTTTTATGGAATTAGTAGTCCTTATTTACATCTTAGATAATTCATATCTTCTATGGGACAATATAATGGTAGTCATATTCTTCTAAAATTATTTCCAAAAAGTTTAATTGTAATATTCTTGGATTGGTTTCACTCTTTGCCTAGTGGGTATTCACACTCATATCTTGAGTTATAAAAAATATTTTTAATGTGATACGTTAATAATAAATAACCAAGAGTTACATATGAATGTTTACCTTCTCTTCATCAAATAAAATCACAACCAAGATTGCATTCTATGATTCAAGACTTTTATGCACCAATTGATATATCAACAAATAGATTAGGAAACATAATACATATTTTCTAGAGCCCTCATCTATCCTCTCAAATTAGATATATTTTATGAAACATGTGACTCATTTCAATATATTTTTTATATGACTCTCACACTAGGATATAACTTAACACCTAATCCAAATTTAAAGAAGGCACATGAAGACATTAATCTAAAAAAACAATTTCCACACAAGGAAGCTAAGGTAGATATCACACCTCCTAAGGCAAAGTTTCCAATTTTAGAAAGTCAATTCAAGGTCCTAAATAAAGGAAATGAATTAGTTTACAAATTATTGCCCAAAGTTAATAAGCCAAACTTTAATAAGTGTCAACCACTTAGATTTGACAATTTTAGAGATCAACCACATTATTTCTATAAACATTATTGGATAGAATATAATTATTTTTCCTCTAAATTATTATCATCCTCCTCACCATCATGATAAAATCCAATGAAAACCATTTTTTATTTATTGTGTTATTAATGGACATCAAAATAATGATTGTTACACATTATGAAAAAATATTACACAACTTGCAGATATAGGGGTTATTACATATAGAAATGTTGATACTCAGTCAATAAGATCTCCTTGTCCATATCATTTTTCTATTCATTTGACAAAGACAAAAATATCCCAAAGACTTCTTACAGAGGAACTAATGGTTCACCAAAATTATGTAGATAATGTTAATATCTTCTTCTAGTTCACATTCTACTACAATCAATATATCTAAGGGTATTTCTATTATGGAACCAATGGTCATTTTATCTATAACTAAAAAATAACATATAAAATCCAAAGTTTAAAATGATACAACACAATATAATATAAGCACAATTATATGGATAGAAAAATTGAATCAATAATCTATAGATCAATATCAAGTTCTATCTCACAACAACAACAATAAAAAAATAAATTCATTCAATCTTTTTCACAAATAGACTAGAAATTAGCTTCACAATTTAATAGTAAATTCTTATTACCCAATGGGTGATAGAACCAATGTTGAGTATCAAGGATAGCATAAAATAAATTTATTAATATAATTGAATACAAAATTAATTTACCAACCACATCTAATCCAAGATAATACATAAACATAAATTCAAAAAAATCAATAAAATTAACCATTACAAACATGTGGTATCAAATGGAAAAAATGAGAAAATTAAAACCATAAGAGACAAAAATAAAACTCATTTAATATTAATCAATGAATTCATCATATATAATCAAGATCAATGTTTACATCACAATAAAATTCAATCAATGATTTTGGTAATATCCCTTGATGCATATCAATCATTATTATCAATATGTTTACTAACCCTATAAGTAGAGGACCATTTATCCCATTTATGCCTACATGACTATAATCTATATCACCTCCTATACTCCCATAAAACTACTATCTCCACCATAGCTTTTGTATGCTCTACATATAGATAATTATAATGATCAATAAAATCCATCCATAAATCACCTTCAGGCATAGCCACTATACATCTATCTAGTTTTTACTTAAAATCATATCACTACTTAAAACTATAGTAAAATTAATAATAGCTATGGAAAAATGGTCAAAAATGGATGTATGTACATCCACAATATGGTCTACCTTGCCTAGAAATATGCTTTTAAATATGTCAAAATGTATATCATGTGTTAAATTTTGAATGGACACTATACCAACATATTCTAATACTCATTGCCTCCATCATAAACACAATAAATACACAATATATTATTATGTTATAATTTAGAAATAAAATCTCAAAATAAATTTAAAATTATACAAATATACTCACACGTAACTATAGCATTATCTAGAGCTAAATTGGGGGAAACATGACATTTCCCCCATCTCTTCCACCTACTCCATCTCCCCCTCCTTGAGTTTGAGTCACACCAATTGGGTCTAATACAATAAAAAAGGGGATATTTCATATCACACCTATCCATTAGTAAGTATATAATGAAATATACCCCATGCCATCTATATGTCTACTACATATGGAGATTCCATGTCCCCTATAAGGAAAAGTGTTAGATATTCAACATTAATCCCCATCCTATCACCTACATGATGAATATGCCAAGATAATTTTTCACCCTATCAAATTAAAACCTATCCAAAACTCTAGGAAACTAGTCATAGATCCAAATATTAATTTTAAGACAACACAACTCCAACACATCCTCAGGCCACCTACCATATCCATAATATGGTCTCCATACTATACCAAAAAGTGTGATCCTATTAAGTATCACATAATAATCTATCGTTATCAAACCTCAATGCCTCTCTATAACTCATAATTATAAAAAAATGTGGATAAACCCAACCAACATGATTTCCTCCAATTAGCTGATTCACATTAATATGTTCATATGTCTAGGCATGTAGTAAATTCATAGTACTAAGGCCTTGGTGAGCCTATGTTCATCCTTATATAAGTGGGACACCATGGTGCCACCCATGAATATTGTGTGTCCATATAATTAATGAAATGCATAAATTCATACATCTAAGAGGAGATGGACATATCACTTCCATCCACAATAATAAAAGAAATAAGTAAACAACATACCAAAAAAAATTATCATGAAACATCATAGGTAATGATATGCCTAAACAATTTATAGAATCATGATCCCTCTAGTAATAACTATGGGCTTATATAGTCATATATGTATGTGAAAAAATAGCATACCCCTGCTCCATTATGGCCATTCTTATAGCCCACTGACCAACCACTAGAAATATCAATATGTTTCATTCATCCTCTAATGTCATGATCATCTCTCTTATTGGTAGTCAAAATGTGCATGCATCAGAATTCCACCTCTTTGTTAAGGTGGTCATAAAGTGCATATAATATGGAATCTACCCTAAACAAGTCACATATTTGGGGCCAACTCTATCAATAATCTTCCAATAAACATCATCCAAACCAATCTCAATAATATTATCCATATGTTAATCATATCATAACTCTCTTGCTTGTAAGTACCTCTATAAATAAATAAAAAAAATTCAACATCAAATACAATAGAATAAAATATGAATCAATGTGAAAATTAATAAGTAATATCAATAGAATTTAAAGGTCATATCTAACTAGATTTGGTCAATATCATTAGACATTAACATCATAGTTAATCAATTTCATTAGTCAGTATCATTGGAAAAGAGGAAATTCAATCATATGCTTGATATTATTGACCTCTGATATTTATTATTGATACTATTCTCAAAATGGCTAAAATTGCCTAAAATTTCATAGGCTATAAAAATTGAAAATTTAAAAAAAAAATTCTAAGCTAATAAATTGAATCAAAAAAAGTGAATTTTTTATACTTAATGGATCCTTGGGATATTGAGCCTATAGGGAGGTATACAAATACTTTAAAATTTGAGGTAGAACATCTTGATGGCTTGGAATTATAGGTAATTAGATCTCAAAATAATATTGATAAATGTATTAAAAAAGTCAAATTATAAAAACTCAACCTATTTATATGGGTTGACTTTTTAACTATGCACTATACCATGTTCATTTTTCTAAATTAATATTTATAAACCTTTTTTGTGTGATATATAAAATACCATCTATATAAATCACTCCCCATAATTTACATTGAAACACACACAATACATTATTATGCAGGTAAAATGTCAAATACTATTAGTGACAATTTATAATATGCTTAAATTTTGTGAATACTCTCCTTCCACACTAACTTGACCTTATTTTAAAAATTGGGGGAGATTTTAACCCAAGAAAAATTCCATTCCATTCAAAAATACATCTAAATTATCTAAGGATCAAACATATTGATATATACTATCTATTTACACAAAGTCATATAATATCTAAAAACCACTAATACAAATCCATACAGTGAATATTTCAAATAATTAATTCATAACCAATTCATAAAAAATTGCAAATCATAAAACTTATTTAATTAAATATATATTTATATATGATCAATTTTATATTCAGATCGATCACATCTAAATGGGGGAATACATTGGGCTTGTAATAGAATTTCATATTATCATATTTTGACACATGACACATGATTCAGATTATCAGATTTGGCATAATACACATGATTTAAATTATTAGAGTTAGAACATTACACATGATTCATAGTGTTTCAAATATTATATTGTTTAGTTACATGGCATATACTATCACATCAATAAATATTACATAAGCATATGGCATGCATATGTAGTCTTGTTACAAACACTTGAGCATTGATTCATACACACTTAGGACATATGCATGGGCATATGTATGTAGTTTACAAGATCATAAATTATAGGTTTATACATACACATATAACTTGGATAAAATATTTAAGATTCTGCATACATATACATGGAATTCTATATCATTTGGTATATATGAACATATACACCATTCTAAATTTATAAGGCATGATACTATTTAATGCCCATATGTAATATTATAGTTAAATATGAATGAAAAATAGTTTTAATTACAATTATTATATATGAATTCATTATTGGGGAATGTAAATTTTCTATTCTCTTTCTATCATGCATTTATCATACACAACATCATAGTTTACAGTTGAATGACAAATGGTTGTCATTTCACTTCACACTTATCATATATGCAGCCATGATGGGGCATAAACATTACTCATTATCTTTTTATATTGAATTATATTCTAAAATTTAATAAAACTGCACAATGAAACCTATGTTCATTATGGGCACATGAACATTGTTCATTATTTTTTTATCATGTTTTTTGTTTACATTGAGCTAACTTGAGAAAAAATATGCAGTTGAATCTATAAGCCATTTTTAGTGGTTGATTCATTTTTGATGATGCCTTAATTTCAATGACACTTAACACAACACTTCTTAACCCAATATAGAGTTTTCATTTCATTTTTCTACTATTATTCAAACAACTGTTAATAAGATTTTTCATTCCCTAACTAGGAAGTGAACAAGACCACAAGTTCCCTTTTATTATCCACATTGAATAGGTCAACTATTGACCCTCAAAATATCCACTCTTAACAAAAATATTATGATTTATGAGTGACACAATACAAAATACATACATGTGTAGTTTTTATTTCAATATGTTTTTCACTACAACTATATTTTCTTTATATGAATATAAATCTTCATAATCCTACACATTATATTTTCTAGGAACATTGGAACATAATTAGAACAAAAAAAAGGTTAGACTCATAATTTTAAACATAAGTTAAGATTATCTTTTCCATTTTATCCCATTTTTGTAGTTCCAATAAAATACTAGATTAAATGGGAAGGGGGGGATATAGATACCTATATTTAGTACATATGTATTTAGTGGTGCATTTTTATTGATATTCTATTATCTTATATATTATATTTGGTTGTGTGATACTCTTATCATATCATGACCAGCTTCACATGACATATTATAGAGATCTTTGGCCCTTCTTGTCAACTAATATTTTTTTAAAAATATAGATTGGTTCACTATTTATGGTTGGTATTAATTATTTTTACTAACTAAAAAATAATGAAATTGACCCAAGTCCCATTTTGATTTCTTTTTTTGCATGTTTCAATTTGTCACCATTATTTGGGTACTTTTCAACTTCTTTTTGTTAGTTTTGAGTATAATTATGTCCTTAATTAAAAATTAGAGACTCTTGTGGATATTTTAAGGTATTTTAGAATAAATATATTACATTATCAAGTCTTATATAAGATTTCATATTGCACCTAAATTTTTTTTAGAGATATATCTAACATTTATAAGGGTTAATTCATATCTACATGCTTATACCAACGGTAAGATAAGAGAAATATCATATAGACTTACATACACAATTACACACATACACATTATCCAAAGAACAAAATTTGAGTTGAGCCCTCTTTGGAGTATTGTAAATATAGTGTATCTCTTTTTCTATCAATGAGGATTGATCAAGGTCAGTCCAAATCAACCCTTTCACTCGACACCCCCCCATTTGATATAAAATTACTTGTGCAAAACTAGGTTTGAACATACATGTGCTCCTACATGATTTTATAAGTAAATAAAGGAATAAATATACATTAAATATTTAGTCACATTGCTTAAAAATAAAATAGTCATTCGTTATTTTTAGGTAAATTATGACCACTACAACTAGTATCAACTATCAATACTGACAAAATCTATCAGAACCAATAAGAAGAAAACATGTGGAAATAGATCATGTATAAAGTAGTCACATAGTCCTAAGATGCATAATTAAACTATTTATAATCTATATCAATACATAAAATAATATTAGAGTCTTATTACCTCCTATTATACATTCGCTACTATATTTAGCATGTATATTTGTATATATTATGAAAATTTAAATTAAAGAATTATTCTAATCAATTATGTTCTATTACGGATTCATTAATCCAAAGCAAGGTTCAAAAAATTGATAATTTATTATTCTTATATTTCCAACATTATCATGGTTTCAAAATTTAACAAGAACATATGAATCTAAAATGAATTCAAGTATTTTAACAAGGCTTGTCCCAAGGATGACTTTTCTCTACCTAATATTGATATGATTTTTAAATTTTACCACTAAGTATGAGAGATGTTATCATTTTTGGATCTATTTTTTAGTTATAATAAAATTAATATTAATCCCATGTATCAGTATAAAATAATTTCAAAAACCCATGGGGCACATTCTATTGTTTTTCATTCCTTTCAAACTTAAAAATGATGGTGCCACTTATCAAAGGGTTATGACAAACATATTTCATAATTATGTGCATAAAATGTTTGAGGATTATGTTGATGATATTTTAGGAAAATAAAAAACATTAAAACCATATTATACATTAAAACTATGCTATACTTAGGAAAAATATAGGAATGATTGTGAAAATATGATGTCTAATTAAATTTTAAGAAATGTGGCATTGGTGTCATGTAAAAAAATTGTAATGTTTGATTATTTCCATTAAGTTTATATGAGATTGAAACAAATAAAAATTTTACAATGTAAAATTCATGCCATCTAGTGATTCATAGCCAAGTTAACATATAAAACCCAATAATTTTTAGAATGTTACACAAAGGCACTAAATTTTAATGGAACAAAAAATTTCAAAGGGATTTGGATGAAAATAAATAATATTTATCCAACCTACCACTCATGATGCCACTTATTAATGATATCCCTCTATTATTATACATATATGCCATTGATCATGTCTTTGTTAACTTTTTATCACAATAAAATGATGTGGATAAAAATAAATTTATTTATTACATAAATATTATTTTGGTTAAATATGAATGAAAATATAAATCAATGGAAATTTCTTCCTTATTTATTATGTTTTTTACATAAAAACTTAGACATTGAATGTTTAATACTGAGACCCATGATGTTACAAATATTAATCCTTGTAGGTACATTATTTATAAGCCTTAACTATCTAGATGCATATCTAAGTGAGGCATGATACTCATTGAGTTTGATATTAATTCTATAGAACATAAATTGGTAAAATTGAAATTATTTTGGATCAATTTGTCACAACTCATTTAAAATATGACAATGCTATGGATGGCACTTTTAAAGATGTTTTTATTATATGTAACAATGCAAAAAACACCTGGACTAATTTTTTTAATGGGTCTAAATGTGCTTTAAGTGATGGGGCCATTGTTTTATTAATGACACCTAAAGATAAAAATATGCCATTATCATATCACTTAAGCCTTCAATGTACCAAAAATATAGTAGAATACGAGGCTTCAATTCTAATTTGCATGTCCCTTGTGCTCTAAAGATAAAAACCATAAAATTTTATGATTATTATCAATCAGTCATCAATAAATTCACATGTGCTTACTATTTTATCCTATTTTTATTTAAAAATAAATATTTTTTGCTAATAAGTGTAAAAATAGATAGATATCATAATTTTAAACATGTATAATAATTAACTTTAGAAATTGATAAATATAGAAAAGTACATTTTTTTGAAAACATTAAGAATAAATATACTTAGATAAATTCTAATTTTTATAAATTGATAAATATTTTTAGATATGATTATGCATGTTCAGGATTAGGAACAAAATCTAAAACTATTTTCAAACAAGTCCATGCTATCTAGATAGCAACATAAGCTACTTGAGTATTTTGACCATAGATTTTTCCCAATTAATTGTAACGGATAGACTATTAGATAAAAAAAAATTGATAGTGAGAGATCAAAAGTAGAATATGAAAATATTTATAGATAATAACTTTTTTTTACAATATTATAGGCTACTTACATCCATTTACCATAGACTTTTATGCATTGACTATGACCAAAATATGGTTATTTCACCACCTTCGTGCATATCATTTAGTGTTGTGAACAGACTTTTAGATTAATAACACTATGCATAGATAAATGTGACTCCAAATCCATATTTTCCTACACATAAACCAAATATATATCAGTTAGGGGGTTGTCAAGCAAAAGGGATTGAGCTAGACTGGCTTTGGTCAATCCCTACTAAATGAATAAGTGATACATTGCATTTCCACTACTATATCAAACTCAAATGTGTTTCTCTGACTTACATGTATGTGTGAAATTTATATTTAAACTATATATGTTTTTTTTCCTATTTTTCCCTTGGTAAAAACATCTGAATATGAATTTACCCTTTGAAATTTTTGAATTTAGCTTCAACAAATCTATAGATAGAACATGAAAATATATGAATAGAATTTGAGGGTGACGATAGATGTGCTTAATGCCTTAGGGTAGCTTTGTATATTTTAATTTTTTTATTTTTAATTAGGGGACCTATTGGGATGAAAAATCTTACATAAAATAAGACACAATGAAAAAAAAATTCAAACAAAATGTGACCCCAAAAAAACTCCAAAAATTATGCTTAGACAAGTTTTATCCTTCTTAAACCTATATGAAAATAGTATAATTTACCATCAATAAAAAGGACAAAAATTTTGGATCCCCATGAAAAATTATGAGTATTAATAACAAATGGACAAAAGTACAAACTAAAATAGAAAAGGCTCAAGTAAGATGTGTCAATAGATACCTTATTCATCATCAATAGTATATATTTATTCAAAGTTATAATAAATTAACATTAAATATGGGATTGTACCAAATCTTGGTTTCTAAATTTCCCCCCCCCCCCAACCCATTTATTCTAGTAATTAAATTAATAGATTAAAGGAAATAATAAACCTGAGTGTGTATGAGACACTTTGTCTTATGACTTTGAAACTATGATTGCATAAAATATTTGTTATAAAAACCTAAAAAAATGCATGTAGTAGTCAATTTCCATATATGAAGTCTAAAAGTATGAATTTGAGATTTCAAAAGGTAAATAATGATGAAAGCGTATACTTGTATGCATGTTGTATTATGTCTCCTATGGAGAATGCTTTTGCTATGTAAATTGGAGAAAGGATGCTCTCAATCCTACTCATTTCCTAGATAGGGAAATGAATGGTCCCTCAAGCAGTAATGGAGAGAGTAATATTTCATTAGGTGTTATGAAATATATAACCATATTAACTCAATTAACTAGTCTATCTCAGCTCTTGTATGACAAGATAAGAGGTTGGGCTTGGATAAAATAGTTTTTCATGTTAATCATTGACAACTTGAGAGTGATCAAGTATCAAATTTTTAATACTAATCAAGCCTATGAGTTAGGAAGATGTGTATTCTAACTCTTATGAATGAGGAGAAGTACCCAAGGTACTAATCCCTAATAATATAAAACCCTGATGGGTTCAATAGAAGTTATGCCAAGGCTATTGATTGTCACTACACTTGAACGTACATCACCTATAATAGAAGATGGAACCAAAAAATGGGTTTGATATAAGTAATTCCAAGGCTATTGAGTGTCACTAAACTTAAATATAAATTAGTTGTAATAGATTGAATCACACTATTTTAGATGGATCTATATTATATTTACATGATAAAAATAGAATGAATAATATTCATGATGGCATTGTTAGTAGATTTGAGTTTAAATAAAAACTATTTTTGTTTGTAATTTTAACTTTAAATTTCAAAAATATGCATGAACAAGTATCATGCTCTTGAACTTTGAAAACTGTCTATGTGTGTGTGTGTGTGTGTGTGTGTGTGTGTGTGTGTGTGTGTGTGTGTGTGTGTGTGTGTGTGTGTGTGTGTGTGTGTGTGTGTGTGTGTGTGTGTGTGTGTGTGTGTGTGTGTGTGTGTGTGTGTGTGTGTGTGTGTGTGTGTGTGTGTGTGTGTGTGTGTGTGTGTGTGTGTGTGTGTGTACCTTCTTAACTTTGAGAATGTGCATGAACAAGTATCATGCCCCTTGAACCTATGCCCCAAATGGTATATAACTCCATGCATTTATATGCTTGATTATAATTATAAGTGAAACTTATAATTATTTTACATATGCATTCAATTTTACATGAATTTTTATTTCAAGTCTTTGAATTTTGAGTGAAAATGCATGTCAAATGCCCTTAAAATTTATATTTAATGTGCCAATTATTTGTTAATTATTTTGAATCTTTGAAAAAATGAATTGTGGACCTTTTACTCTACATGGAATTTGATTTTTCATTACTTTGAACCTTTGAACTCTTTATTCTATCTTTGATTTGATTGAGTATTCCTGCATATCATGTGACCCCAATATGTATAATATTGTCATGAGTCGATAAGACCCCTGTCATAAATCTATGGTATGTGTATGATTTGAAACCTTTTGAATTATGTGCTAAATTTTATTTATGCCAAATTATTTTTGTGATAAGCTTGATGTATATCCCCTTTCAAGGTAAGGTATGAGAGTATCAAATGTATCATATCAAAATAATAAGGTATACATTTTTAAATATGTTGAATTAAATTTTAATTTGTTTGATTAGATATTAGTTAAAATTTGACTATTTTTTAATATTTATAATTTTGACCACTTTTTAGAGAGACATTGTAGTTTTATGATTATTTTGTACCAAAGGTTGCCAAAGGCAATAGATAGAGAAAGGATTTTGAGATATTATATGTGTAAAACTCTGCATGTATATAAATAATATATTTCTAATTTATCATTTATTGATAATTTTTCTTAGAAATTCTCGAGCATTAGTCTCCCTAACTTCACACATTAAAGAGGTACTAGGAAAGTGATGGCAAGGCTCATGGTCCTTTGTGAGAGATGTTTCTACTATATCATGATTATATCAGTCCTATCATCAATTTGGATTCTTCAGATTATATTTCTAGTTAATTACCTTCATCCTATCCTATGTTGGTACACTATTCTAAATACACTAATTTTAAGTTAATTTAGTGAGTTAGTTTTTCCATTAAATGTAGTTAGTGTGTGCACATCTAGGGAAGTGTGAATTTAAAGCTTACTCACCTCAAATGTGTTACCACACTTTGTGGAATCCAACTTTAGTGGAAAAAAATAGGGAAAAGGGATATTTATCTTACATAAGATATTTATTACCCTCATCTTCCTTTTTAAATTGTATTATTATTATGCTATATTTAGAGACTCTTATTTTCCTCTCATGTTATTGAATGGATTATACTATGATGATGATATTTGGTTGTGATATTGGGTGAAGAGTGTTCATCAATATGGTATTAAATATGGTATTTCATATCCATTGCTCAATGTTATGAAACCATTATGCTCCTAGCCATTGAGAATATACCATAATTTATAGATCAAGCCCCTCTTCCAACTATTTTTGTATACCTTTGAGCCCACTCTCAGCAACAAACTTTTTAAAAGAGCATTTATGGGACTTCTACCCTACACCATTGATTTTGAAAGGACTCAAATTCTTAGGAATTCTTATCAATTCATTGATAATGGACATTTCTAAAATATACCATTTTGGTCTTTTTTGTATGTGGGGGGGGGGGGGGGGGTGTTGGGGAGGGGGAGTTAGCCTCCTAGGGACACATAAGACATGTGTATAATGAATTTTTCCTCATTTTTTCAAAATAATTTTTGGGTTTTCATATATCTTTATTGGCTTTCAAAAAATATGGGTTCAATATAGATCTACATGTTTGTTTCACATGTCTGGTTGTTGGTATTACCAATTTTTATAGTCTTAGATCCATACACCATATGATTTTTTGGCATGAACATCTTCAATGTATTGGTTAATGAATTGAAATTATTATAAAATTTGATCAAAATTTGGATCAAAATTATATGATATTTGGAGCCTTCTATTCTATAAATTTGGCATCCTTATGGATCTTCATGACACCTTGATACTACACTTAGCTTCCACTACCATTCCTCCATTGGTATTGTATGGTTATTATTGTCACCAAATCTTGCACCCTAGAAGAAGTTGTTTTGGCTTCTCCCAGATTTGGGTAATATGGGAACATTTCTAGGTATGTGTGTGTACCTATATTGGAAATGAGCCTCGATATTTAAGGGCTATCTCCTTGAATATATTGTGTAATGGTTATCATGTAAACTATTGCTTACTTATGGGGAAAAGAGTTAGAAAATGCATAAATTGAACCTAATCTAAAGGAGGTGATGCACCAAAAATGTCTTCCACATGACCATCATATTTATACCATGATTAAATAAAGCATACAAACTAGTCTATAAGTTTTAATGGGTTCTAACATGAGAATTTCAATATAGAGGTGAGATGTGAGTAGGAACACAAGACAAATGAACCAGAGGGAAGATTCCACACTCCAAGGAATATTTTACACTTGAAAAAACTTTACACACTATACTATACTCTATATGACCTATTAGAATAGGAACTCTTTCTCAAACATGAAAGGATAAGGGAAGGAAGGATTGAGGACTATCACTTCTCATCACCATACATCACTTGTAGACTTAGAAAATTATTCAAAACTCAAAAAATAGACTTGCATTAATGTTCAAATGTAAAATATGACATCAATCCAGTAGGGATTCACCATACATGGTGTGGTCTCTTTATAAAGATGAAAATGGATACTTATAGAATTTGAGAGAGAGAAGTGGGAAAAGGAAAGTCCTAAGGGGAATCAAATGAGTTCAACCTCATTTAAACCATATTTACAACTACCTTTACCAATATGCTTCTTTGGAACTTCCTAATTGATCTAGATCATCTCAAGTAGTTGTAACAATTCATTATTCCTTCACTCATGCTCTATATAGTTAAACTATGGGATCAAGTGGTTTTGAGAAAAGTTCTGGCATCAATGTAGTTAGAATAATCAAATCTATTTGTTATAAATTTATCTTTGTGTTAACTACTCCAAACAGATTTGTCATGGCATGCATAATAGAGAGAAGGGGTCCCTTTCATGTAGTTGGTCCTGGATATGAAACCATTGGAGGCTATGTGTATGCCTTATTAGAATCCTTTGGAATTTTATCTCTCATTTTAACTATATCATGCTCGAGCTCATATCCATGCTCATAGGTCTACTATAGTTAGAAAACCAATCTCAAACTATTGGTATTCATATAGTCATTATATTATGACATTATAATTGATTCCTAGTTCTTATTAGGTCCATATAGATCTATTATGTCATTACATAAACTAAGGGTTCACCATATTTATAGGTCCTTTTGATAATGATGAATAAAATCACAAGATAATGCTACAATCTTTAAAAGATGGACCCTGTATGTTATAAATCTATAAACCAGAGGTTTGTATTGATCTTCAATGGCATCCTTATATGTTCTTGATCACCTAACTGCATCATTGTGTTTTTTTCATGGCATTAGATCGAGTTTCAATTGAGGATCGATGACCTTGTAATACCTATTTACCTCTATTGAAAATGGTTTCCTAACATCCATTGAAAGTCATGGGCTCATATTTGTTTTAATTTTTTTATCAATACTTGACTTAACTTATTGACATATTGACACGTCTTGCACTATTGATCCTACTTGGTATGAATTCTCATGAGTCATTGATCTTTCCCTTGACTTGTCAACTTTATCCAAGATTATACCACATGGCATCCCTATATTTGATTTTAGGATCCCACTATTAGTCTGTTGGCTCATACACTTATGCCAGATGTCAATCTCTCAATTTCATTGACTATTTGACTCATTTTGAACCATTAGATCAAGATGTATGATGTAATTCAGACCATTATATCTATTACGACCCATTGTTTGAAAACCAATGGCTATTTCATGAGCTTAAAATTGACATCCTTACTCCCATAAAATTATGTTCATGTGACCATCACTGAAATTCACATGATCATCAAATTTAATCTCAAAATTATTTAGTTTACTTGATCTTAAACTTGGCATTATCATGAATGTCTTATGTTGCAATTCCATCTTTAAAAGCTTATAACTTGAGCCAAAAAGCTTGTGTGGATGTGAAAATTTCAAGACATGTTTTTGGCATGAATAAATATCTAGCACTATAATACTTTGGCTCATGTGGCTTCCTAAGTTAAGATAAAAATTTCACAAATGATTGGTTTATTCATTTTTAGATGACATCTTGGATGGCCTGGCTCCTTAGACTTGGTAAGCTAAACTTTGAAGGATTAGATCTTTAGATAGAAGGGTCATCAAGATATTAAACTTGTAGATCATGATCTTGGCACTAAGGACATTAATCATACATGATTTTATTGTCACATGAGGCTTTTTTTATCACATTTAAAATTTTCACAAGTAATCTACTCCATTATAGTTTCTATGTGACATCTTGATGATGATCTAGCTTCACAAAGCTTGTTCTTGAGTTACTACTTGATCTTTGAAAGCTCAGATGAATTCCTTGAGGTATAAGAAAAAAATTTACATGATGTAACTACATTGATCACCATGAAGACCTACCACTTAAATATATGACCCTTAAAAGACCCTTAAGACACCAAATGGCACAAGGATTGAATCAGACCATGATCAATACTAGAATAGCATATGAAATGACATCAAATTAACTACAATCATGCCCTATGACATTATAAAAATCCCCTATATAATATTTTGATTATAGGGATGTGACCCATTTTGGCCTATGGTAAAAATGGTCAATATTCTTGGTGATTTTCCAAGGGTGGCATGTTTGTCATGCCATGACTAGTTACCTAATCTTGTCCATTGGGCTATGGATTCAATAAAACACATTTTGTCCATACAAATTGCCTTAAACAAAATACCTCTTCATTAGTACTTGGTGATGATCCTTAGCTTGATGAGCTTTATCTCTAGTCTCTTATAAATCCATTAATCCTATTAATCTCACCTCCATTGGAGTGTTCTCAAATAATTGTAGTTAATGTGCTAACTCTAAGGTAGGTATCTCTTGAGAGATAGATAACTTGGCTTCCCTTCCATATACAAGCACAAAAGGAGAATTCACTTTTGACCTATCGGGAGTTATCCTATTAGTCTATAAGGCTATCTTTAATTTGGTGTGTCAAGCTCTTTGGTTATGCTCCAAGGTTCTCTTGATGATTTTGATTAGGTTCTAGTTAGTTAATTTAGCCAGCCCATTACCTTAATGGTAATAGTTGGATGAAGTGCTCAAGAATATTCCATTGCCATTTTCCTAGTCATCTATCTTAGCACCCATAAAAGTAAGAGCATTATCTGAAATAATAGTAAGAGTGCCAAAACTTGTTAGGATGCTCTCATATAACTCCAAGATAGTATTCTCATTAGCTTCCTTCAATGTTACTACCTCAACCCATATTGTAAAATATTCATTTTCTATGACTATCCATTTATGACTAGAACTTGATGGGGGATTTATCATGCCAATAAAATCAAGACCCCATTGCATAGAAGGTTTATCAACTTGGATAGTCCTCAATAAGAGAGTTGTAAGATTCTAATTTCTTAAAAATAAAGCACATTGTCTACACCTTATCACCAAAGCATGGAAATCCTTGAAGAGGCTAGGCCAATAATATCTAACCCTCATGATCTTGGCAGTTGTGGTTTTTGGAGAGAAATGACCTCCTACTATCCCATCATGGAACTTCTCAAGAAACACTCCAAATTGATCATTATAAATGCATCTCAATATCACACCATTGATGTCCCCTAGATAGTACACCATCCACAAGACAAAAGAGAATATATTTCAATCTAAAATATCTCTTTTGTGATCTACTCATATTATTAAGATACTCACCATTTTGGAGAAATCTAATCACATCTTATGTCCAACATTGTGGAGGTAATGAGCTAATTGGTTGGGAATAACCATGATTGACTAGAGCTTCTTCCTTTGACTCATGAAGATCTAAAGCTAGATTTTCACAAAGGCTTTTACCCCTTACCAATTTTGTCACTTTGATATCAAAATCATACTCTATTACCTTAATGATCCACCTTTCCCTCTTTTCACTAATATCTTTGCTCAAAAGAAACTCTTTGGTGCTAGGATGAGAGACCATAACATGAATCTTGTTATTTGAAACCATATGTTTGAACTTATTTAATCCTCTTAGAAAATAAGGACTTACTTCTCTACAAAGGTGTAATTGATTTCATAATCTTCTAAACCTTGACTAAAGAATGTAATAGGCTGCTCCACACCCTCATCATTATTTTACATCAACATGGCTAAGATAGTATCAAGGTTAGTAAATGAATACAACATTAAGCCTTTAGTAAAATTAGGATTCACAAGAGTAGGAACTTATGCAATTTATTTATTTTTATTTAAAACTACTCTTACCCTCATTGGTCTAAGAAAAGACTTGGTTCTTCTTGAGCATAGCTATGATAGGTTTCACCAAAGATGCAAAACTAGGTATGAACCTCCTTGAAAATTTTATCTTTCCCAAGAAACTTTGAAGACCTTTTTTATGAAAGGATAATGATAATCCTATATTATAATCTATTCTCTCATGATCAATAGTCAAACCATCTTTGGAAACAATATTTCCTAAGATCTTACCTTCATGAAAAACAAAGATATACTCCATATTGCCTACATATTTCAAACACTTGTCTCAATTTTTGTACGTGTTCATTAGCATCTTTATAAAATATTTTTATATCATCTAGATAAACCAATATCATCTCATTGATCAAACCTTTGAACGCTATGTCTATTGCTCTTTGAAATGTGGCACCAACACTGGACAGACCAAAGGGCATCTTTATATAAGCAAAAGTCCCCCATTTAGTAGTTAAGGTTGTCTTAATCATATTAATTGAATAAAATTTGATTATAGCCTAAATTTCCATCTAAAAGATAAAAATATTGATAACCTAAAACCATTTTCAAAATCTACTCCATTAAGGGTAGAGGATAGTGATCTTTGAGTGACACTCTATTAAGATCTCTAAAGTCAACACAAAGTCTTATCTCCCCATTATTTCTAATAGGTACAAGGTTAGATACCCATGTTGAATTCTTGATGGGAAATATTATATCAAATTCAAGGAGTTTGATAATCTTTAACCTCAGGAGCTACTCAACCTTGGGGTTTATGAGTCTTTGCTTCTATCTAATTGGTTTAACTCTAGGTTCTAACTCAATGGTATGGTGTGCTAGGATAAGATAAAATACCTTGAGGTCCTTATATTCCCAAGAAAATATATCATGAAACTCTCTACATAGCTCAATGAATGATTGCTTCTCTAATGTAGAGCATACCTTGCCTAGTTTAAGGAGTTTATCCTTGAAGATCAAAACTCTTTCATAATTTTCCTCTTTTGTATACATACTCACTTTCTCCTTCTTCTTATGATCATTCTCATTGAATACTTTCTTAGGTAACTAAACCCTTAGGTATCTTATTGGTTCTTAGTTATACAATATGATCACTCAATTATTCTTGGAGCTTCCTTTGATTCCATGAAGAAAACTCAGCCTCATTTTGCAAGAAGCATGCAATGTGTTTGTCACTATAAAAAACTTACCAAGACAATTCATTATCAGTTTAAAAATGTCTAAAAATGACTTTAATATGAAACTATTTTCCATCCTCCTTTATGGTAGTTGGAGTGTCAAATTGATCTCCTATGGCAGCTAGTTTATTAACACGACTATTATGATCCCTTGGGTCTAATTTTATATTAAATGTATTAAAGTATTCGATAAAATCCCATACCCTATGCCTGTATGACTTAATTAAAGGTTTATTGGTAGAAATCAAATTCCTCACCTGATGCATAATCAATTCACTATCTTGATACACTTGAAAGTTATTGATCCCTTTTCTCATTGCCCATTGAAGGCTATGAATCAAACCTTCATACTTATCCATATCACAAGTGAAACTAAAATGAAATTTGTATGAAGCATAATATTGTTTTTGGATGTAGAGACTAGCATAACACTAACCCTTTCACCAACTTTACTTCTTGAACCATCAAAAAACATCTTCCATAACTCATCATCTTCAACTTCTTCCTTGGCAAGTAGAGGTGTCAGTACTCCTTCATGTATACAATATACTCCTAGATCAATTTTATCCATGAGAAAATAAATATCTTGATCATAAGTATTATTATCATATTAATCAAGAAATAAATCTACAATTACCTTAATCTTTGAGGAAGTTCCATCATCTAGAATAGAATCCTTTTCTTTATGAATAACACAATTCAAATTATAACTTGTCTCAATGTAAGGTTCAATATGAAACCTTGAAAGAGGTTGTGTCATAATTGTCACTTTGGCCCCATATATTGTTATAAAATCCAATAAGGACTAGTTAGCCAAGAGATATCCACCTATCTTGGCTATGAATTCCCTTGATAGGCAGATTACAAAGTGGGTTGGGAGATCAACCACAACTATGTCTTGCAAGATAGGAAAAATAAGACAACTATGCAAGAAAACCTTTAAGCCTTTTATCAACTTTATTATCTTATTATGTGTACCATATAATTTAATCACCCCTTTTCTATGTGGCTCATATTTTAGGCCCATCTTATTAGCTACAACTTTGAGCATGATAGAAGTAGAAGCCCCACTATTGACTATGCAATTATGTACCAACTTGTCACCTATAATGAGGGTGAGGTGAAATGGTGGAGGTTTCTTATCCTTAATATATGTTTCAACAATGTTACAAGGAAATTTTTTAAGAGAAACATGGCCATGACTTTGATTTGAGGGTGATACACTAGCAAGGATAATAGATAACTATTTATGTAGTTCTTTTTGACTAGGCATATAAAGGACATCCTAAAGAGAAATAGATGATTTAGTGTTCTTAAAATAATATAGAATGTTTAAGGAAGACATACCTACTTTCTCTTGGGATTTTGTGGGTAGATAATTACTTAGAACTTAAGGAATAGGAGTATACCTTACCATATTTTAGCTTGATAGAGATGTAGAAGTTTTTAGAATTATCACACTTGCAGTTGTGTCTTGTTTCCTTGTAGGAGGATTAGATGAGCCTATGGGAATGTTAATGCCACATCATAAATCCCTCTTCTTGGACCTTGTATTGTATGAAATAGAGGATCCTTGATTTATGACAAAAGTGTCTTCAACTAGAAAATTGGTGAAGATCTCTCCTTGAGGTTACCAATCCTCATTAACTTGTATCATCATCTCATCCTCATTTGATAGGAGGAGAATAACTACCCCTTGACCCATCTAAATATTTTTCTACATTCTGATTAGCATCCATGAATTGGTCTTACTACCAATATTCTACCTGTACCAAATTGTCATGAACTGGTACCATTTCTTTTGCATTGTGGTAGAGTTAGTATTGTATGCATTATCAAGTTTGTTAGGATTAGGCTACCACTAACCTCTTCCTCTTCCATATTATTGGCCATAATATTGTTTATAGGGGTAGGTATTTTCATAGGCACCTTGTTTCATATTAGCTTGCCTATTTTGAGCCTCTAAAGCTAGGAACTTTCCTCTCCAATCAACATTATTTTTTGCTTACCTAGGAGCCACCTTAGTTTTTCTATTGGAATTATGAGCTTGGGATACATCTAGAGTGTTATCATAATCATGAGATAGATGAGGCATAGAAACTTTAGGTGGAAATCTTCCATCTTGTATGAGATTATTTTTCAGATTTTATAGTAAGCTCAAATGCTTCACAGAGTGTGGATCCTCCCATAGATTGAAGCATGATAGCAATTTCAGTCCCAATGTCTTTCAAGTATGTATGGAACATAAAAATAGTAGGTGGTCTCATAGGAAGAGGCAACCTATGTAAAATCTTCTAAAACCTTTCATTGATGTCATGCATTATTTCCTTGGGTCCCCTTTTTATCACATTGAGATAATGTATAAGAGAAGAATGGTCACTTTCATTTCCAAATCTATAATTCAACAACACTCCAAACTCATCTCATGTTATGATGCATCCACCTTATATATTCCTATACCAATCAAGATCCTTCCCTTTAAGGGACATGGCAAGGAGACTAATGTAAATGTTCTCTCAAACAATATTATGGTAACTATAAAAGTTAGAAACATCTCTAATGTGTTTACTAGGTGTGCTATAACTCTCACCATTAAATGTGGGCACACCCTTTATGTCATTAAGAGGAATGGCATCATATGCATGAATTTGAATTAGATTATTAGTATTAAAGGTAGGGAAATCATGAGGTTTAACCATGTCTTCTTCTTCAAGATATTTAACTTCTTCAGCCTCTTCAACCTCTTCCTCACTAGAAAAATCTACTCATTATTCAAAGGGAATATTAGGTTGTAGATACTAAATTACAAGAGTAATTTTAGGCTAAATGGGTGGGTTAATAGGATTAGATGTTCTAGCAGAGGATGACCTAGAGAGAATTATGAATTATGAGGGCACATTTAAAGAAAAAAATTGGCCTTGGACTATATTTAATATGAAGGAGTCACCAAATGATGAGTATCACACCAATTTTTAGTTGTTGTTTGTCAAGACTAACATTCACCTTGACAAGTTGTATTGAAGATAATAGGTCCCACCGGGACTGCCAAAATTGTTGTCACCAAATCTTGCACCCTAGAAGAAGTTATTGAAGATTATTCCAAATTTGGGAAACATGGGAAAATTTATAGGTATGTGGGTGTACCTATATTGGAAATGATCCTCTAGATTTAAGGGCTATTTCTTTGAATATATTGTGCAATGCTTATCACTTAAACCACTACTTACTTATGGGGAAAAGAGTTAGAGAATGCATAAATTAAACCTAATCTAAAGGATATGATGCAATAAACATTTATTCTAAATGGCCATCATATTTATACCATGATGAAACAAAGTATACAAACTAGTCTCTAAGTCTTAATGGGTTTTAACATGAGCATTCAAATATAGAGGTGATATGTGAGCAACAACACAAGTCAAATGAACCAAAGGGAAGATTGCACACTCCAGGGATAATTTTACACTTGAAAAATTTTTACACATTAGAATACACTCTATATGACCTGTTAGAATAGTAAATCTTGATCAAACATAAAATAATAAGGGAATGAAGGATAAATGATTATCACTTCTCATCACCATACATCACTTGTAGACTCAGACAATTATTCAAAACTTATAAAATAGACTTGTATTAATGTTCAAAGGTAAAATATGGCATCATTCTAATAGGAATTTGCCATAAATTATATGGTCTCTTTATAAAGTCCAAAATAGTAGCTACTTATAGAATTTAATAGAGAGAAGCAGGAAAAGGTAAGTCTTAAGGGGAGTCAAATGAGTTCAACCTCATTTAAACCATAGTTACAACTAACTTTGCCAGCATGCTTCTTTGAAACTTCTTTATTGATATAGGTCATCTTAAATAGTTGAAATGTTAATTATTCATTCACTCATGTTATATATGGTTGTAACAATGGGATCAAGTGGTTTCAAGATAAGTTATAGCATCAATGTAGTTAGAACAATCAGTTCTATTTGTTAGAAAGTTGTGCTCGTGCTAACTACTCCAAACATGTTTGTCATGGCATGCATAGTGGAAAGAAGGGGTCCCTTTCATACATTTGGTCCTTGAGATGAAACCATTAGAACCTATGTGTAAGCCTTCATAACATAATTTAGAATTCTATCTTTTTTCTAACTAGATCATGCTCGAGCTCATCCCCATGCTCATAGGTCTACTATAGTCATAAAACTAATCTTAGACTATTAGTTTTCCTATAGTCATTATATTATGACATTATAATTTATGTATAGTTCCTATTAGGTCCATATAGATCCATTATGTCATTACAAGAATCTAGGTTTCACCATGTTCATAGGTCCCTTTGAGAATGGGAACACAATCACAAGACAATGTTGCAATCTTTAAAAGATGGACCATGTATGTTATAAATCTATGAACTAGAAATTTGTGTTGATCTTCAATGGTGTCCATATATTTTATTGATCACCTAACTTCATCATTATATTATTTTCATGGAATTGGATCAAGCTTCAATGGTGGATAGATGGCCCTATAATACCCATTTACCTCTATTGAAAATGGTTTCTCAACTTCTATCGAAAGTCCTGGGATCATCTTTGTTTTAATTAGCTATCAATATCTAACTCAACCTATTTAAATATTGACCCATATTTCACCATTGATCCTATTTAATATTAATTCCCATGAGTCATTGATCTTTCCCTTGACTTGTGAACTCTATCCAAGATTACACCACATAGCAGCCCCATATTTGATTTAAGGATCCTACTATCAGTATATCAGCTCAAGAGCTTATGCCACATGTTAGTCTCTCAAGATACTTAACTATTTTACTCATATCACACCATTGGATTAATATTTATGATGTAATGTAGACTATTAGATATATTGGGACCCACTATTTGAAAACCAATGTCTATTTCATGAGATTAAAATTTATGTCCTTACTCTTGTAAAATGATGTTCACATGATCTTTAAATTTAATCTCAAAAGTATTTGGTTTTATCAAGCTTAAAATTGACATTAGAGTGAATGTCTTATGTTGCAGGTCCATCTTTAGAAGTTTATAAATTGAGCCAAAAAGCTCACATGAACTTGAAACTTTGAGGACATATTTTTGGCATGAATAAATATCTAGTGTTATAATATTTTATCTTGTAAGGGCTTCTTGAGTTAAGATAAAAATTACATAAATGAGCTAGTTCATTCATTTTTGAATGACATCCTAGATGGCCTGGCTCTTTAGACTTGGTAAGTTAAACTTTAAAGGCTTATATCTTGAGATAGAAGGCTCATCAAGATATGAAACTTACATTTCATGATCTTGGCATTAAGGACATTAATCATGCATGGTCTGATGGTCATATGAGGCTTTCTGAGCATATTTAAAATTTTCATAAGTAAGCTACTCCATTTTGGTTTCCATGTGATGTCTTAATGATGGTCTAGCTTCATAAATCTTATTCTTGAGATACTATTTGATTTTTGAAAGATTATATGAATTAATTGAGGCATAATCAAACATGTTCCAAGCTCTACCTTCATTGATCACCATGAAGACTTACCACTTGCATATATGACCCTAAATAGACCCTTAAGACACCAAATGGCACAAGGATTGAACCTAACCATGACCAAGACTAGAATGGAATATGAAATGACATAAATTGAACTACAATCATGCCCTATGACATTATAAAAATCCCATATGCAATATTTTGATTATAGCAAGGTGATGTATTTTGGCCTATGGTAAAAATGGTCAATAGTTATCATTAAAGAAGTGGGAAGTGTCCATATTTATTAAGTTCCATAGTGACCCCTTCCCCCCCTAAATAATATTTGTGCTCAAATATTATTCCATCCATCACATGGACCACATACACCTAAAGGCATTGACATTCCATATGATTTTTCATTGATTAACTAATAACCACCATGGATCTCCCATTCAATAGAATTTATCTATTTAAAATCATATTGTGAAGGATGAATTGAGACATTTATCTAATCTAATTTTGTCTTTGGTGCTTGATCATTATTATTATGTGTTTAATGTTGTGTATTATGTGTATATGGATTATCTATTGAGTATATCTAAACATAATGAAGTATATTTTTAAGGATTTGCATCTAATAATAGCATAAAGGATAAGCTTGGCTATAATCAAATCTCTAAATGCATGTTTTGGATCTTCAAATTTATTCATCTCACTTTTATAAACCACCACATAGAAATTTGGCATGTATACCTCATGGTTCGAGATATTGAACTATATTTTCACATACTATCTCCATAAAACACAACTTTATTTCTTGATATGTGTAAGGATATTACATTACGAATATACCATTTTCTTTTTTTCTCCATTTACATTTTTTCAAAGTAAATATACCTTAAAACATTGAGTTTTTTTTTTTCATTTTAATAAATTATCAAATCACTACTTCATCAAAACATATGGAAGAGGTACTTTCTAAGTTTGATTTCATTGTGGAAAGTTTTATTAATTTCATATCAAAGTGATGAACACTTGTTAACTAGGATCACATCCATAAATTATCACCATAGTATAATACATAGGATAAAGTATAAGAGGAAACTAATAGTCTTTGAATATAAAACATATAATGAGTATACAAATGAAGATTAGAGGTATTAATATATAGTGCAAGAGAAAAATCCCCTTTTCATATAGGTTCCACTAAATGTGGCTTTCATAAAGAGTGGTAGCACATATGAGGTGAGTGGCATAATACAAACTTCTATATACATGTTTGCACACTAATTATACTTACTATAAAAGTTAAATCACTAAGTAAACTTAAAATTGGTGCATTTAGAATAATTCACCAATACCCCAAATTAAGTAAAACTTATGTATAGGTCTCATGTTGGGGGATATCTAACTTATTTTAATTAGGTACTATTGATAAATTATAGGAGATTATTTTTATTTGTGGTCCCATGCATTTTTTTAATTTTACCTACAGTAATTATTATTGAAATTCAAGTTTACATACATGTGATCCCATGGATTATTTTTCTTAAAATATTCTCACTATCTAAGTTCCCATGAATTTGAAGATATTGTGATTTATAGCCTCATGAAAGAGGTAATCCTAAGGACCTTCCTTCCATGATTATTTTTCCCCAAGCTATAAAAGATGGTCTTAAACCTAACCTACACTAAAAAATGCAAAGAATAGTTGAATTATCCTTTCTAAATATGAAGATTTTAGAAAATTATTAAAAACTCCACTCCAATAGTGAAGTGTAGCATTTTCTTAACTAAGAAAAAGACAAATAATAGTTTAGAAGACCTTGACATGAATCTACTTATTTATTCATACTTAAATTTTATTATATGACTATATAATTAAAATATAAAATTTAATTGGGTGCATTCTTCATGATGGTTTTTTCTTGCCACTTAATAAAATGTAGATAATTGAAATTCACTTAAATAAATCAAATTATATATTTTAGTTATTATGATTGACTTATGTGTGTGTGGATACACACCCTTATTTTATCTCAATATAACAATAATCTAATCTATAGGTATACACACCCATGTTTTTTTCACATAATTCCCCCATAATCAAACCTATAATGAGACAAGATTTGTATATTATAAGTGAATAGGATTCATCCCCTCATGTTCCTCATTCCACGTTTTAAAAATTAGAAGTGTCATATTTTTATTTCAAGCAATGGAATTCAAATACAATGTTTTGAATCAAGAGTGCAATAACAACAAGAAAATCTACCTAACCCCAAATAAATTATATTTATTATTACTCTATAAATAAACCAATATTTAAATAAAAATTATGCATATGTCTATGTCATTAGAAAAACTATAAAAAAAAATGAAAAAATAAAATATCTAAGATTTGTTATAGACCTGTCTGGTTTGTCCCTTCAGATGGGAATCATGTGACATGTTTTTTAAGACTCAAGAACTACATATTATTCATCATTAGTAATGTTATGTTTCTTGGCTAAATTAAAATTTATACTAGGAATATAGATCCTATATCAATTCAAGGAATCATATTTCATATGAGAGAAATGTGATGGAAAATCCCATGTGGTTATTTTTATTTTTACTTTTTAGGTGCCATTCTACATGGTATTTTTATCCAATAAACTACTAGATCTAAACATATTTGTCTAGAATATGACATTTAATATACTCTACCACAATAAAATAGGGATCCTCTATAGTGTTCCTATACCTAGACTATGAAATGGTATCAATATAGATATTTAAACTCACACAACCAACTATCATTCCCAATTTCCATAGTCATGGATAAAAATAAAGCCACCAAAAAAACATTATACCATTAAAATTGATATCATAACTAAAAATTGCATCGTTAAAATATGACATTAATTTAAAATATGATAACATCAATATAAATGTATTAAATAAATATAAAGTTACCTAAAATGAATGCCCCTTGAAATTTTTAGCTCCCTACTCCAATCTGTAACTTACTTAGATTAGTTATCACCCTGTTCATGGTGTATATATTACAGAAGACATGTTAAAAATCCTAGAATAAAATATTGGAGGGTAATTTTTAGATGAAACAACATGTAAGTATTCCATATGGCATAATAAATTCCACAAAAAATTTAGTGAGTGGAAAAAACTTTGTTCGTCTCACCACTTTCTTGGGCTAGGAAATGACTCCCAAAGTAATTTTATTCAAATATTTTTTTAAGCAGTCAAAATTATTAAAAACATTCATGGGACCCCATTTCTCATTTTTTTAGGAGTAGTATCCCCCAACATGGGACCCAAATCTTATGGAGGTTTATACAAATTAATAAATCTAAAAATCTTATAATAATTAGTTCCATCAACTAGACCTAATAAGGTACCAATGTGTAATAAGTACAAACTAGAAAAATGAGATATATTGTAAGGGTCTCTCAAGAAACTAGTAACAATAACAAAAATGGAAAGAGAAAACATATGTTTAAATACATCCCAAGAAATAAAATGGATTTATACTCAAACATAAAGTTGAAGAAGGTGTTTGTTGGATAGAAAGTCACTCATGAGATAGATTTTCACAATTGGTCTAGATCCACTACTCAATCAAAAAAAAATAGCATTATATTCACCAAAATAGTTCCTTATGAAAATAATAATGTTAGTAGTATTGAAAGTGAAGAAAATACCAAATTAAATTTGATCTACTACTAGAATATGTTATGTGCCAAGGGTTAGTAAGGGACATAACTTTCGAATAAGCATGATCTAAACCCCCCCCCCCCCACCATACTCAAATTAGGTAGAGTGATGCAAAAAATATGTATGAGAGGATGAATCAAACTACTCAAACATGAATAATATGACATTGTATGCACCAAAATAGCTCCACATTAAGATAAAAGATATTGTAAAACTATCAAAGAAGATAAGGCAACATTGGGATTCACCAAAATAGCTAATTCAAGTTGTAGTAGATTGTCACATGCATAAAATATGTCAAATAAATAGATAAAAAGATTTAAAGAAGATAACCCTAATGGTGATGGGAAATTAAAGAAACTAAAATAGTTATAAGGTGCCTAGAATAGAGCACACACACACATATGACTTGGTAGACTAGGTTGAACTGGCAAAACCCCCCATGGCACTTTATAACTCAGTGTGGGTATAAAATAAGCTAAAAAATAAACACTAGATGATGGAAAAATGATAGAATGTTGTCAATATGTATAAGATGTTATAAATAATAATAGATTTTCTCTTCAAATAAGGGATTTATATGTGGATTAAGAAGATGTATAGTGGAGGAACATTGCTAGTATAATCCTCTCAAATGATACTATCAACACCACCATGAGTGATCAAAAATCCATCCTAAATGAATATAAATGGTAGATGAAGACCCCTTCATGTGAGTAGGTACAAAGTGAAGAATAGTAAAATGAAAGGAAACATTCATAAGTTTATTATGTTGATCATTCTTGACTCTAGCAATCTCAAGACTCTCATGCTTGAGTGAAGGTGTTTTAGATCTCATGTGTAATTCAACATCCTCACAAAGAATAGAGTGTACAAAAACTAGAGCTCTATCATTAAATGATCCCAATGAACTACTTGTATTAAAACCAATGTCATGGAAATAATTCCAATTAATAGGTTAAATGGGATAATAATACCTTGTGATTATTTACCAATACCTCCACTAAGAAATTCCATATAATAAAACATGTGAGAACCAAAACTAGTAGTATGCTTCCCAAAATTACCAAGAAAATAAGCTAGTTAATATGAAGTGGGTTGAGAAGGAGGTGTGATAATATGTGCATAAATCTTGTAATCAAAAGATGTAGTATAAGAAACCTCATATGTAGAAACACAATATGTAACATCAAAAAAAATAAGTGATATGCTAAAAACTAAAAAATTAGAGTCAGTACATGCAAGAGGGATGTCTTAAGGTAGACCAAGTGTAATACATTATTGGAAAATAAATATACCTCCTTTAAAACAATATCACCCTTCAGAAATAATTTTCACCACTTAAAAAATGACACCTTGTAACTTTTACAAATGTTTGAAATTTCCCACATTTTTACAAATTAACCACCCTTTAATAAAAATTCCCCTCCACTTTAGAAGGTAATGTTTTGATGAAGTAAAAATTCAATGGATTTTTATCTAATTGAAAATTCCAATCACTTCAAAATAATATAATTGCATCAATAAAATTATTTTTAAAATATAAATGGTCATTGTGACATTTTGGGAAGGAGCACTCTAAGATTTCTATAGTGAATAAGCCATTTATTTTAAAGTTTCATCGTGCTTATCCAAATCACCATCTTTCAATTTGTGATAGGTTTCACTTTTTGAGAAACCATTTTCATATGTAAGCACCCAATTTCATAAAAATTTTAGGTCCTTCCTTTTGAAATGGTAGAAATTTTGATTCTTTGTTTGTTAAATTCAATGTGTCTACATTTTTTTTGGTTACCAAGGTGTATACATTGCCATGAAATTTTTACGAAAGTATTGAACACTTTCCCAAACCCCATTTTGGAGTGATGAACACTTATTAACTAGGATCACATCTATAAGTCATCACCATAGTCTAATCTGTAGGACAAATCATAACAATAAATTGATATCCTTTGAATATATAATACATAATGAATATACAAAGGGCAATGAGATGTATAAATAGCTTGTGCAAGATGAAGCTCCCTTTTGCCATAAAAGGTGGCTTAAACAAAGGGTGGTAGTCCATATGATGTGAGTGGCATAAAATGCACACTTATATAGACATGAAAATACACTAATTACACTTAGTATAAAATCTAACTCACTAAGTAAACTTATCATTAATGCATTTAGAATATTGCACAAAAATATTATTCAATTGTGCCATATTATATTATATCTTATGTCATCACTATGGATGAGATTGTCTATTTAGTGATTTTTATCTTATTTTAATGTATCAGTTAGTTAAATATAGTTTTCAGCCTATCTTCTAACATTTGTAGTGTATCAACATGGCTGATAATGTTTTGTGTCAACCAATTTCTTTCAATTATATTAGCAGGGAAAGTACTATTGAATTAGAGTTTAGTGTTGGTTTTGGTTATTGGATCATTATATATAGTGATCATATTTAATTCTAATTAGATTATATATATCCAATTTGATCTTATTTCACTTGAACTTTTTATCTAAGTCATATTTGGAGGATTTTGTGGTCTAGAACCTTTTATTGAATAATCTTATCTTGTAGTAGTATTTTGAGCTCAATATGAGTCATTTGGAGTCCTAGATGAGGATATCTTGAGTCTTTACCCAACCATTTAAAGTCTTCAACCCAAAACATATCTTGAAAAGCTCCACTTAAGCTAAAGGGGAGATTTAGGCTTGATGGGCACATTCCAAGATGAGTATTTCTAACCCTATACTCTTTCCTTTAATTACTTAGTAGAAATATTTTTCTTGTTACTTAATGAAATAATGTGTGTGTATCCTTATCTATGTTCTCTCTACACCTAATAATGGTACGGCTATAATATTTCTTAGACTTTCCATATTCCATTATAGGTTTACTAAAACCCCATTTAGGTGACCATGGAACCTTACCAATTACTATTACTCTAACCATTGTTCCCCTTAGTTTAGTTTACTTTACTTGCATACTTACTTACATTTCTTACTTGAAATTATTTAATTTCATAAGAGGTATAGTGATAATTATTTCCTTATACAATAGGTTTAATCTTTGTAACCATTTCCTCTTGGAATTTTTGACATAGACAACCTTATTTATATCTTTATATTTCATTGGTAAATGCCTAAACTAAGTATCACATGATAGATTCAATCTTCCTTTTTCAAGTCCAAGTCTATTGAGATAATATAGTTGTAAGTTAATACCAGTTCATGATACACTATGTCTAAGTAATTGAACATTAATTTTATCACTTTTTGAAAATTTTAATCAGTTTGATGAAAATATTATTATGTGGAAGAGCACATTACATGTGTTTTATCATAACTCATGGGGAGTAAATTTAATAGATATCACTTGTGATATTAAATGTGTAAGTTTGAGAGGAATTAGTTTCAAAGTTTTATTTTTGAAGATAAAAGTCAACCCATATAAATAGCTTTGGTTAAAATAAAAATGTTAATTCATTTTCATAATGATATTTTCTGATTTTTAATTGTTGAGTGAGATAAAATGCCAAATAAGATAGATCTTGGGTTACGATATTTGAACAAGTTAAGTTTGTTCTAGAGTCTGAGGTTGCTCTACCCCTGGTATGCTAAAAAACCTATTTTTTACATTTTAATTTTTTTTTTAATTTATTTTAGTTTTATTTTTAAACTTCATCAGTCATGTTAGGTCCATAGTGGTCTTGTCTAGACCCTACCCAAACCTATCCAAGATGACCATGGACCTATCCTATGAGGAAAATGATAAATTAAAAACTATCATATTTTTTTTATTTTATATTAATATAATTAAATTTATTAATTTTATTATGTATATTTATTATTTCAAGATGATATGTAGGCATGAGAGTTTATACATGGTAATATGATGGAAACTGTATGAGTGTTATGTTTGAGTTATGTTGAGAAGGCTACACTTGATGTATCCAATCTTGGTCATGTTGGGTAGTTAAATATGATTCCCTATGACATGCACATGATGACTACTTTGGCTAAGCATTGAGATTTAGACTAGTTCACTTTTTTGTCTCCTTATAGAGGAGATGACCATGACATTAGAGGATGTTTAGAGGATTTTATAGCTTCTAATTATTGGTAGACAAGTGACCTTTCAAAGTGGTGGTGGGCATGCTTGGGGTACTCATTATAGTCCCAATGCTTCTTATAATTTTATTGTCAAAGATTGTATTTTGAATGTTATGTATGTGTTTAATTTATTTCATGTATTATTATCCTCTTTCATTACATTGGCTGTGTCCATTTCCTATAGGATGCACTAGTTTTACAATATATATAACCATGACACTATATATTTTTAGGGCCATACTATGTTAGTTTAATTATACAAGGATTTATATCATTTCACTTGAGAAGGATTTGGAGGAGGATTGAGATTGGTAACCTTATTGCATTGTTGGGCCTACACACATATTACTATCATACATCCTATAGGGATACCTCATGGTGGATGGGTACACCCACATATGTACATCGATAGATGTGTTATTAAAATGTATGTTCTAAGGAAAGGGACAATGGAGTATCATTAGATATTATATTAGTTATTTACAAATGCTATTGTTTAGAGATCATACATGGGTTTTGAAGGTGGAATAAAGATGGGTTATAGCTTAGGAAAATTTGAGTGAGATTATAGATTCATGACTAGTTTCTAGATGTATATTAGTTATTTCAGTTTGATTATGTGACATGACATTTTAGCATTACATAAGATGTATCCCTAGCACCTTTTGTATGGAGACAATTTTTTATAGCTCATATATGTGAGGGGGATAGAGTTTGACCCAATTTTGATATCTTGGCACCTATTAAATCGGTAGAGATGGATCTTGTGATTTATAATCTTGATTCAGATAATCTTGTTTATACACCATCATACATATGAGGTGGGTGGCCCATAAGATGCCCATTTTATTTACTATTATAGTAGAGGGTGTAACTAAGGCATAAGGTGGATGATATTTAGGTGGAGTGGTAGTTTTTAGTCCTCATGCTCTTCCTATGAGAATGTATATGTCTATTGAGATTTATTAAATAGTTTTAAATTACTTTGATAGCTTTGATATTGATATCATATATTATTTTTTCTATATGGGATGATGATTACTAGATTATCATTATAGAGACATCCCTCTAAGTATTCATGGCACATGTACCTAGTGAAGCAATTTTTAGGGGATTATTATAGATTGTGATAAATATGTGTTGGAGGTTTGTCTATGATGTCTCCAAGGTAACCAAGGTTGTTGATGAGGTGTCATGTGTGTTAGATTGACAATGACAAAGTGTGCTTCAATGTTTCTACATTGGTTCTTTAGTGTTTGACATGGATAGGCAATTGATGCATGATATTTATGATATGGACATGTTTTATAGACCCTATAGGATGTTATGAGTGATTATAAGTGTTTATAGAAGTAAATGAAATTCATCAGAGTAGTCAATTGAGTGTCTAAGTTTAAATAGTCATCTTGATAGATAAAGTTGAGTAAGTAATTTGATGATGTCATATTTCACATGTGTGAAGGTTTCAAGATCATATTGATACATGGATGGATTCCATTATGTGAGGAGATCATATGGTTAAAATTTTAGGTCATGAGGTTGAGTGTAGCAAAATTTATTAAGGTACAAAGTTGGCCTCTCAAGCAAAATTCACTAAGTTCCCATACTTAGCCAAATTTGCATTATCGAAGATATATGGTTAGCATTTAATCAGATAATAGATATAATGGTGAGAATTTAATTTGAATGGATAGTGATCTAACATAGTGCATGATCTTGTCAGTAATGATCCAATGGTGTGTATTGAGTCAAAATGTCAAAGGATGCTTAGAAGGCATGCACTGGTGACAAGTGTCACTATCTCATTGAATTGATAGAAGATTAATGGTTCATGGGGGTTCAGAAAGATAGAGATAAATGGTCTAGGTTGATTCAAAGAGTCAAATGTATATAAAGCACATAGAGTTTCCAAGTGGCATAATCATGAGAGCTATGATCTAAGATTAATGGTGAGTATTGCAAGACAAATATCAAGCTACTTAATGGAGATCAATGGTGTATATTTGTCCACATTTTCTAGGAAGCACAAGATGAGGTTAAGGTTATTGATTTTTAGTGTCTGAATAGTGATTGTTAAAATTTAAATATTTGAATTAATGAAGGAAAACTAGTCCACAATTTTTCAGCTATATCTTTTGATCCAAGAAAAATTTCTTGATGTAGTGAAAATAAAACTTGTAGAGGACTCTAAGGTACATCAAGAGAATCCAATTGTAAGGTTTAAATTTTAATAGAGTCAAATTTATTTTTCTCTAAAGTTGACTATGTGTTTGACCATGCTTTGTAAATGATCTGAGAAGGATAATTGATTCATTCTTGATAATATTTTGATGTTTCTAGATAAACTAACCATTGGAGTGTGTTTTATACTCCATGAAGACTATATATATGGATTTTGGAGATTTTTTCAATCCATTTTTAATGTGAAAAAAGGCTTAGATATTGATTATGTTTATTAAATGCACTGGTGTATTGAGTGACCATGTTGAAAGAAAATGTTGGAAGAGTTCTAAGCAAAATTAAATAAGAAAATGAGTATGTAAATGGTGTATAAGTCTCAAAGACTTATAAGAGGGAATTGGTTGTCATGATATGCTGCTAATTAGTTATAGAGAGTAAAAATAGCTTGATTTTATTTTGAATGTATTTGACCAGTCTGAGTGGTCATTTTAAGAGAGTTGAATTGAGTACTTAGAGCCTGAGTGAAGGTGTCTAATAGACATGAAATGGTTGCATAGGTCATGTATGATCTATTTATGCATTTGGTTATGGATTATTTAAGAAAAGTGTTTATATGCTTCATTTTTATATGATAGATTTTTTTATGTATAAAGGCCTAAAGAGTGAGGATACCTAATTGATAGCTTCAAGTGTTGAGGTGGTGATCCAGGTGGCATGGACCCATATGAGAGTAATCAAGGGGCTATTGGAGATAGGTTTGATGTGTTCAAAGAATTTTTAAAGTGTTAAAGGGTTAATAGGTCTCCATCCTATAAGAGCTACTAAGGCCTAATTGAAAGATGTAATTACTTAAGTATAACCCATAGATGCTATGGATGACCTATGAGGATGGTATTGAGTTATGTGTTAGAGTGATATAAGTCTTTATGGTTAAGATAAGTCTTATGGCTGACCAAGAAGATAATATTCATTAAGACTCTATAAAGAGTGAAAGAAAAGGTGATGGTTTCTGTACTTGAGTATGGAGAGTTGAGTTGTTGTGAGTGTGTGTGGTGAGAAAAATATTTATGAAGGATGTGAAAGCTGCGTGGATGTCTTAAGAGGAAAATTAGAGTGAGGATTTCATGTATGACCTTGTGGTCATAATTATATTGTTGAATTTATAGGTTTGATACATGAGAATAATCAAAGGATTTCTCTGTCAGATTGAGGAACAATCAAGAGTTTTGGAGTTGTTGTTTTTATAGATGTTGTGTTGGTGCTTGTCATCTTTAGGGGTTGGTGTTTATTGTGAAGTGGGTGATTTACTAAAGTCTCTTGTTTTTAATCATCTTATAGGGTAATTATTCCATGCATTTTTTGGATTGAGAGTGGGATATTTCCCCCAAGAGGGTTTCCCACATAGATATTATTTTATCTTGATTTTCTTTCATGTTCATTGTTATGAGTGGGGTGTTTGCTTATTGATTGATTATGTTGTATGAATAAGGGTTTGAAGGATTTATATTAAATTTTTGAAATATCTTGATTCACTAATTCAACCCCCCTTATTAGTTATTTTACCTCTAACAATTGGTATCATAGCAAAACCTTATGTACAAGTTTAACCACTTGAAGTTAATCTTTGGTACAATGCCAAGATCTCAAGGTTTCCCTATTAATAAAGCTCCATTATTTAATGGATCCAATTATGACTTCTGGATTGTAAAATGACGACTTACATCATGTCCTTGGGTCTTTACACTTATCAATCTATTTTGGATTGTTATTCCATGCCACCTACTCCTCTAACTAGTGTTACAAACAAGAAGTTGAGTGAGAACAATTCCAAAGCTATAAGTGTTATCATTTGCAGTATTTCTAAGGTTGAGTTCACCAAGGTGATCCATTGTCAGTCTACCAAGGAGATTTGAGACAAATTGTAGCTCATCTATGAAGGAGATTAAATAGTCAAGTTGGCCAAACTATAAACTTATCGAAGGCAATTTCAAAGTTTCAAAATGAAGGAAGAGGATACTATGGCTTCCTATCTTCTAAGATTTGATGAGGTAGTGAACATGATCAAAGGCATGGGAGAGGTTATTGAATAAGGAATTGTAGTACAAAAGGTATTAAGGTCTCTCACTTTAAAATTTGATTCAAAATTTTTTTCTATAGAAAAATTCATGATCTCACCAAAATGAATATAGATGAATTACATGGCATTATTTTTGCCTATGAGATGAGAGTTAATAAGGACAAACTGCCAAAAAAATTAGTAGCTTATAATGCATCAAATAATCTAAAGAATATGTTCCAAGGTAATAAGGTCAACTATGATGATATTTCCAACATTGATGATGATGAACTAATAGCTCTATTAAAAACAAAACTAAAAATAAGTTCAAGCAAGTTTAAGGGTAAACTTCCCTTCAAATGTTTTAATTATGGAGAGATAGGTTACTTTTCCCAAAAGTGTCATCATAAGTATAAGGGAAATGATAATAAATAATATGAAGAAGATCATGATAATGACAAGAATAAATTTAGGTTTGATAAGAGAAAGAATAGTTTCAAAAGGTATAATATCCAAAAGAAGTTTTACAAAGATAAGAAGAGTCTCTACACCAAAGGACATTACAGCTCATCTAATGAGAATAATGGTAGTGATTCTAAGAATGATCATGAAGATGATGGTCCTACTGAAGATGAATCTCTCTTCATGGCTGAAGAAGGTAGCTGATCATATCAAGAAGAATCTACATGGTTTGGAGGTGGTTTAGGTGATACAGATGATGAAGAAGACAAGGTAAACTATGAGACTGAGTTGATGAATGCCCTTAAAGATCTGAAGATTGAAAAGAAGAAAACTAGGAATTTTAAGTATCAAATAAAGGAATGTGAAGATTAATTCAATGTGTTTGAGGCAAGAATAAATAAAGACACTAAGGATCATGAAGATATAGTCAAGCATCTCAATTATCAATTAGAAATCCTATCTACAAGCCTAAAATCTAAACAAGATGAGTGTTCAAGGTATGTGATTGAAAATGGGTCATTAAAAGCTGAGTTAGAAAAGACATTTAGTAAGATGAAGTCATATGTGATGTTTGAAAAGAGATCAATTGATCTAGACAACATTTTGAATAGTCAAAATAATGCTAGTGCTAAAATTAGACTTGGTTATAAAGAAGAACAAGAGAATGTAACCCAATACAAGAAAAAGATGTTTGTGAACAAGGACAATTAGACCTTTAAGATCAATCATTAGTTAAGGAATGAAGGTATTGGTATAATGAGGATAAATCAAAGTAGACAACCAAATTCCATGAGGTATGCAAATTTCAATTGTTATTGCTAAGCTTGTAATCAATTTGGACATAATGCTAGAGAGTGAAGAAGACCTTCCATGAACTAATTTTCTTATAACTATGAATTAAATCATCAACCAAGTGTTGTGAGTCAAAGTGAGTGATATAGCTATCATGACATGGGACACATTGCTAGATTTTGTCTAAATCAAGTAAAACAAGATGAGTTCACTTCAAGGAGAATGGTTTGCTACAACTATGAGAAGATTGGTTACATTACTAGGTTTTGAAAGCAAAGTCCATCAAGTCAAAATAAGTTCAATTAGAATCCTAGAGTGAAGAAAGGAAGGCAAGCTAAAATATGGAAACCAAAATTAGAAAATATGTGCCATGATCAGTTTGTAGGTCCAAGTGGATTGTTTTCCATGGTATAGAATGCTACAAAGGTTGAAAAGAATCAGGATATCTCATTGTCTACTCATTTTAGGAATGAAGAGGATACTATTGAAAATCCTATTACTAATGAGAAATTTTAATATAAAGAATATCAATTGACAATGTCAAGTTTTGATGATTTAAAATGTGAGACTGATACTTCAAGTGAAAAGGTATGCCAAGAATCTTTATTTTCTTCATGTATTGTTAATACCATCATAGCAGAAAAGAAGAATATTATTATGGATGATCATGTTGCTTTTCTTAAGCCTAAAAATAAGAAAAATAAATATCAGTATTAGATGATCAAGGAGGAAAAGAAATATGAGGAGTTGTGAGCAACTCCTCATTTCATATTATTTTAGGACATTGTGGGTTAGGTTGTCTCTATCTATCCTTTAAAGAGACACTTGACAACAACAAAAATCATGGTGGATGCTAGTTGAGATTTGGTTGATGTTGTAGGATAAGAAAGATATTTTGAAAATGTTCTTGGCTAAGGGAGCAATGAGTTTTATATAACTACTCCAAAGTGTTTTTAAGGAATGTTTCAAAAGATATTTTTAAGGAAAGTGATCCTAAAGTCAAATTTTTGGTCAATCTTTGATGGATGGTCTAGTTGATCAATATGGTGAAGATTGAAGTTGTGTATGTAAGATTTACAAGTAGGGAAGGGAATTTTTAGGTGTCTAATCAAGGATGATGAGTTGTCAAAATATTCTATTGCATATAAAGGTATGTTGATCCTATTCTATTTTTCTCAAGGTGTTTTTAGGTTTTTTGGTCCCAAAAATAAGAACTTGTTAATTTTTGTACCTTAAATTGATTGATCAAATGTTAAAAAACTAAAGACAAGGTTGATATGGAGGATGAGGAGAATGTATTTTTCATATTGTTGGTATCATGGAGAAGGTCTTAGAGCTATATATATGATAATTTGTGTATGTCATGGATTTCATAGTGTTCTAAAGATGACAAAGTTCAATGAGAGTGCTTTTGAAAAGGTTCTAAATCATGATGACTTGTAGAGGATAAAAGGGAAATTATTTTGAGATCCTTATAAGAGTTATTCATGTATGCTTTAATTGTTTAAGTTGATATAATGAATATATGAGATCTATTGATGTTTTCATGAGATTTTTTGACTGAAGTATGGATAGTGTTGAAGAGTTATTGGAAAACCTAGCTCATTAAGAAGACTTGTTGAAGATGTCATGATCCAAGTGAAGTATGGAGATAAGGAAAGATAACTAAAATAGTTTGAAAGGCTTGAATAATTTTGCATGATGTGAGAGGGAGCATATATGAGATGTTTCTAGTCATATTGGAGATATAAATAATTATAGTATAGATTTAAACTCAATCATGTTGATATGATGACTTGATCAACTAAGTCAAGAGCTTTGTAAATGGTCAAGTCCTACAATTAGAGGACTAGGTAGTTGAATTTGAGAGAGAAGGTATGGAGGCAATTGTGTTATTTTTTTCATGGTTGGAAATGGTATGAAGGTGATCATAGGGTGTCTAATCTTAGGTGACTTAGGGGGAGTCCATTTTAATGTTTTCAAGGTAATTTCATGTAGTTTTTGTTGTTCATGTATGTTTTGTCTTCATAGAAGTTATGTATGATCAAATAAAAATGTAGTCATGGAGCATGTTTGAGAAGCTAAAGGTAATAAGAAATAAATAAATTTTAGGAGGAGTTTTTATCATATATTAGAGGTGGTCCTTTCCTATTATTGGTCCTTGAATCATTTTTAGGTTCACATGATCAGGAATTGATCCCACTTTGCCATTGTGTCAAAGGGGAAGAAAGTGCTTGAAGAGAGACATAGAGTCTATGCATAAGATTTGTATTGGTGTTGACATCAATGATAAAGGGGGTATTATTGTATTTTTATCTATTATGTCTCCAAGGTGACCAATGTTGTTGATGAGGTGTCATGTGTGTTAGATTGACAATGACAAAGTGTGCTTCAATGTGCTTCAATGTTCCTGCATTGGTTCTTTAGTGTTTGACTTGGATAGGAAATTTATGGATGATATTGATGATATGGACATGTTAAAAATACCCTATAAGATGTTATGAGTTCTTAAAAGTTCTTATGTAAGTGAATGGAATTCATCAGAGTAGTTAATTAAGTGTCTAAGTTCAAGTAGTCATCTTGACAGATAAATTTGAGTAAGCAGTTTGATGGCATAATATTTCACATGTGTTAAGGTTTAAAGATAATATTGATACATGGATGGATTCCCATATGTGAGGAGATCATATGGTTCAAATTTTAGGTCATAAGGTTGAGTGTATAAAAATTTATAAGGTACAAAGTTGTCCTCTCGGGCAAAATTCACTAAGCTCCCATAATCAAATTTTCATTATCAAAGATCTACAATCAGTATTTAATCAGACCACAAATATAATGGTGAGCATTTAATATGAATGGATAATGATCTAATGGAGAATGTGATATTATCAGTAATTTTTAATGGTGTGTATTAAGTCAAATTATTAAAGGATGCTCAGAAGGCATGAATTGGTGACAAGTATCACTACCTCATTGAGTTAATAGAAGATCAATAGTTCATGGGGGTTTGTAAAAATAGAGATCAATAGTGTAGGTTGAGTTAAAGAGTCAAATGTGTAGAAGGAACCTAGAGCTACCAAGTGGCACAATTATGGGAGCTCTGATCTATGATTAAAAATGGGCATTAAATGATAAAAATCAAGCTACTCAAAGGAGATTGGCGGTACATATTTGTCCATAATTTCCAAGAATCATGATATGAGGTTAAGGTGTTTGATGTTTAGTGTTTTAATAATGACTATTGGAATTTAAATATTCAAATTAATGAAAGAAAACTAGTCCATAATTTTTAAGTTATATCTTTTGATTCAAATGAATTTCTTGATGTAGTAAAAAGAAAAGTTGTAGAGGACTCCAAGGCACATCTATTAAATCTAGTTAGAAGGTTTAAATATTCATATAATCAAAGTTTTTTTTCTCCAAATTTGATTGTGTTTGACCATGCTCTACAATTGATCTGAGAAGGATAATTGGGTTGTTCTTGATGGTATTTTGATGTTTCTAGATAAACTAACCATTAGAGAGTGTTGTAGACTCCATTAAGACTATATGTATAGATTTTTGAGGTTTTATCAATCCATATTTAGTGTGAAAAAAGGTTTAGATATGGACTATGTTTATTGAATGCACTGGCAGATTGAGTGACCATGTTGCAAGGGTAAGTTAGAAGAGTTTAAGTAGAATTGAAGAAGAAAATGAGTATGAAAATGTTGTATAAGTCTCAAAGGCTTATAAGAGGGAATTGATTTTCATGATATGCCCTTGATTAGTTATAAAGATTCAAAATAGCTTGATTATATTTTGATTATATATGACCAGTCTAAGTGGTCATTTTGAGAGAGTTAGATTGAGCGCTTAGAGCTTCAGTGAAGGCATCTAATGGACATGGAAATGTTGCATAAGTTATGTATGATATATTTATGCATTTTCTTCAGTGGATTGTCTAAGAAAAATGTTTTTATGCTTTGTTTATATATGACAAATTTTTCTATGTATGAAGGCCTAGAGAGCGAGGAAACCTAATTGGTAGGTTCAAGTGTTGAGTGGTGTTCCAGGTGGCATGGACCAATATGAGAGTAATCAAGGGGCTATTGGAGATAGGTTTGATGTGTTTGAAGCATTGGTAAATTTTTAAATGGGTAATAGGTTTACATGAGACCTATAAGGGTTAATAAGACCTAATTGAAAGGCATAGTTACTTAAGTATGACCCATGGATGTTATGGTCAACCTATGAGGATGGTATTGAGCTATGAATTAGAGTGATATAAGTTTTAAGGGTTAATACAAGTCTTATGGCTGACCAAGAAGATAATATTCATGAAGACTCTATAAATATTGAAAGCAAAGGTGATGGTTTCTAGACTTGAGTATGGAGAGTTGAGCTATTATGAGTGTGTGTGATGAGAAAAAGGTTTGTGAAGGTTGTGAGATCTATATGGATGTCTTGAGAGGCATATCAGAGTGTGGATTACATGTATGACCTTGTGGTCATAATTCTATTATTGGATTTATGATTTTGATGCATGAGAACAAGTGAAGGGTTTTTCCATCAGATTGATAATAAATCAAGAGTTCTAGAATTATTATTTTTATAGATGTTGTGTTGATGCTCAATATCTTAGACAAGTTGGTACTTATCATCTTCAGAGGTTGGTGTTCCTTGTGAAGTGGGTGCTTCACTAAATTCTCTTATTTGTAATAATATTATAGGACAAGTAGTCCATGTGTTTCCACGCTTAAGAGTGGGTTTTCTCCCCCAAGAGGGTTTCCCACATATATATTATGTTATCTTTATTTTATTTCATGTTCATTGCTATGAGTGCATTATTTGATTATTGATTTCCTATGGTGTATGAATAATGGTTTGAATGATTTAGATTGAAGTTTTGAAATATCTTGATTCACTAATTCACCCCCCCCATCTCAGTAATTATACCTCTAATAATATTATGAGTGAGCATTCCTCCCTTTTTATGAATAAGTGATAGCTATGATGGCCTACACTATGATTGCAACAAAATGTGATGAATTTAGTGCCAAGTGAGGTGTCATGATCATTGATTAAAACTTAGGGTGGTTTTTATGAGACATCATATGTCCCCTCTTACTCCATCAAAAAATTTAAGTTAGAATGTGTTTATTGAGTATGTATATATGAATCATGGGCAAGCAAATTTATAGGTAAGAGTGGTTACTTATGAGTATTATGAGAGGAGGAGTCGATCTCACTCACAATCATGACTAACTGATAGTGGGGCCTCATATTCACATGGTTCCTTATTGATTGAGAGAGATGTAGAGGGAGTTAGATATGTACAAGGTAATGAGACAATTAGTTAGTGATGTATATGCTATACTTGTATCATGTTAAACACACACACACATGTACGCGCACGCACACGCGCTTGCATGCATGCACATACACATGCACACACACTTAATTCAATGTGTTCATTCTTGCATTGTGCTTATATTGCATACATTCTTGAGAAATGTTGTATTTGATGATTTAGTTCATGTGATGACATTATTACTTAGTATATTTAAATATTTTATTATTATCTTATAAGTGAAATGTGATAATGAAATTTTATTGCAATTTGTGAGACATGTGTGTGATTAATTTTACTATAAATTATAGAATGAGCTAACCACCCTAATATAAATAGGAATTGTGTACCATAAGTATTGTTAGTTATAAATTCATTTTCATAATTTATATGTGGTTCTGCATTATTAAATACAGTCACACCTATCTTAGTTAATTTTAACACTTGTGGTTGGTATTGTTGGTGTTCTTTTGATAACATTTAAGTATGCATTACATATTCATATCTATTATCTATTTTTTTCTATTTTTACTTTAATATCCATGTTTGTATAATATGAGATGTAATTTTATCATACACTATAGTGTCATTCATGTTTGTTTTATTTTTTTATAATGTAAATAAATAACCTTAGAAATTAAGATATAAATTGGTATTATCCTCATTATCTATTTCATTCATTTTTAGTAACCAAGGTTATCCTAAAACTCCATTTGCCTATGGAATAGTATGTTTTATGACCAATAATACAGTCACTATCTTTGGTCCCAAATTGATTGGTAAAAAAATATTTCCCATATCAAATCCATGTAGATGCTACAAATATTTATTTTTATATCCCACACTTTTAACAAATTTTATTGTACATGCATTATGTTGTTGCATATTATCAAAAATAATATTTGTTTTGTGTGTGATATTAATAAGAGCTTAAATGATCATTGGTTATTTTTTAGATACCATTATCTTCCTAAAGGATTATGTAGGAGTATATTAATGAGTTTATTATGTTACCTTGTACATTTTTGCAAATGTGATAATTCATTTATCTATAAGTTGTGATATTTTTCTACACAATGCTTAAAGATCATTATCTCAATGTTTGTTTATACCATGATAAGTGAAAAATGGCTTTCATTTTACATACTCAAGATAATGAGGAGGAGGATAGTAATTACTAGGAAGAATTTGATTAACTTATTATCCAAAAAATGATGTAGAGTATCATGTGGTCAATATTTAAATTTTATAAACTTAATTGGTGGCCACTTAGTGAAAGTAAATTTCTTAAAATTATGTGGTGCTTTGTAGACAAATATTTATATTTATTTAGTAGTTTGACTTTTTATTCCTTGAATGTAGTTGTTTACATTGATTCATTTAACTTAAGAGTCGCTTTAATTGTATTATTTCTTTTAGATGATGAATCTAGATTCATCATGTTATTGATAACTTCCTTCTTGTGTGAATATAGTTTCAACTCATTTGTTTTGGTAGCCTCTTATTTTTTCAAATTAATATTACATACATATTTAAACATTTCCATGTATAATTTATAATAATAAATATAAATTTTGTGTGTGGTTCTTTCTTTGAGTGGAGATAATAGACACATATTAAATATAAATTGATTTTCAAATTTTGGGGGTTGATAGGTTGAAGAATGCAAAGTATTTTTTAATCTTAAAATGTAATCTTTGGTAAGATCACCATGTCCCTATTACAAACCTTCTATATGTTTAAATGTGAATTTAGGTACCATGATTTTTTATAATCTAATAATAAAACATCTTCCAATCTTTCGAAGTTAGGTAAGGAACCACCTAGGTAAACTGTAAAACCAATTTGAAGCATCTCTTATGAGACTTATATAGAAAGATTTTAATAAAATGTGTCCATCATTACCCAATTATCTAAAATAAGATGTTTATTGAGTTAAATAATTATAAGGATCTCCCATGAACAATAAAAAAAGGTATTGTGGGCTTCAAATTATATTTTGGATATGGATGTTCATATATTTTATGTAAGGGGTTGTCCTAAGATAGCATTATATTTTATATTGGAATAACATGATCTAGTTTGTAAAGTGAGATAAAATACTTATATTTGGAAGTCACTAATAACATGTATCATGAATATAATATTACTAGTATGGATAATAGTGGTTTGGAAAGGCTCACTCATGGGTTTTAGTTTATTATCTACTTTAAACATTGGTATATGAGAAGATCATTAAATATCATGACATAAGTTAAGAGTGAATTCTAAGAAAAAATTGGTACTAATTATAGAATCATTACACATATTATCACATTGAGTTTTTATAGAAGTAGAAATATAACATTTATTCTTAATGGATTATTTTGATTTGGGAGAGGAGGAAGAGACATCACAATTAGTGATGTCATGAGACTCACCTTCTATGGATATAGCATGACTATTAAATATTTGCATAATATGTCATGATCATCACTTTGTAAATATAAGTAAAAATATCACCTTTTGTTTTTATGTCACATTAATTTGCATATTTTTATATTTCAATAGAAAGGGAAGAAGTATCCTTAGATGTTACAACATTATTTATAATTTATAAGGGAGTATAAATATTATATATGAACTATGTTTATAGGATAATATGATATAACATATGCACTTACATCATCTAAATTTTATAAATAATAAGAGGGAATAATACACTCATTCATATCATTTTCCATTTCTATGTAAGGCACATGTTTTTGTAGCTTATATTGATTATTGTGATGTAATGCAGTAGAAAATTTAAGAGGTTAACAAGATTCGCTAATTATTATGTTTTAAAATTTTTATCCTTGTTAGAGATTAAGGTAAATAAGCTATTAATTATCAGTATATTCTTTTTATGCTTTATGAAAAAATGAATACAATGGAGGAATTGGTTTTGCAATTTCTATATTAGTGTGCTCACTTTCCTCTTCACTATATTATTGAATATTGTACTAGTCATATCGATTTATGTTAGTGTAACAATACTCATAATCATAATCATATCTATCATAATCATGTTTTTTATTGACATAAGAAGCATCAAAAATTGTGAAAGCATGATTAGTATATTCATTATCATAATCATAAGTTTTAGTATTTTTAGAGAAGTTGAAATACAAATGATGAATACCATTAGACATTTCATATTTTGAATCCATTTTATATTTTTTAACCCACAATATATAAAATATGATAAAACCTAAGTTTACTACTAGCAAACAATCGATCATACTAATAAAAAAAATATCAGTGGGTGTTACTAAGCACCATGTGTTTTATTTTTAGGATCTTAAATATATTTATCCCAATCATAAATAGCGAAAATAGACCAAAAAATAACTATGGAGGATTCCACTATCCCATAACTACACTATCTTATCTCTAGAATACATTGAGAGTAATTTCTTGAGGCTAATCACTTATTATTGCACCATAAGAACAAATTAGTTAAGGTTTTTTATGGCTTAAAAATAAAACCCTTAGATTTTTTTGATATATCATGAGGTATGTGGAAACTAAATTCTATATATAGTGGTGTATAAGGGCTTCATTAGTTAGGTAGTACCCCTCACACTATGACCCAGGTAAATTTGAAGATTTCTTTACCAAAATGATAGCTCTAATGAATTTTAAAACTATCAAAATATGGTTTCTATAAAATAATAAAATTTTGAATAAATTGAAATTGAAATTGAAAAAAAAATCAAGAAAAATATTTTTATGTATATAAATTAGAAATTGATCCAAAAACCTAAGACAAAACTAAAAAAAACAAGTTAAAAAAATAAGGGTTCAATAATATGTTTTACCCTAATTTTTATTTGAAAATAAATATATTGTGATAATAGGTTTAAAATTAGATATATATCATAATTTTGAATATGTACAATGATTAACAATTCAATTTTTTTTAAAATTGATAAATATAAAAAATTATTATTTTTAGAAAAAAATAATAAGAAATGTATTTAGCTCAAATCAATATTTTTATTGGTTATTTTAGATTTCTAAAATTTGAAATCAAAAAATGTTAAAATTACCCTTTATTTAGGATAATTTATTATATCCTAAGTTTATTTTTCATATGTGAGTAATTTATATTTATATAAATTATTAATTCACATAAATTTGGATTTCATGAAGTGTCACTCATCTCTTTGTGCTCCTTTAGGTTTTAGGAGTTACTTGCATGAGTAAATCCTTTCCCAACATGGAACACACCTCCCTTCTCCTTGTAAGTGATTATGACATAAGTGGAACACACTTAGGGGGATTGTAAGGTCATAATAAAATTCTATGTAACTCCAATTTTCCTCCTTTAGCTTTATAAAATAGTCCTTCCTCCTTTTTTTTACTAAGAATATTATAACTCTCTCTATTCTTCTCTTGTGCTCTTGATTAAATTTTTTACATGTGGATATTTTGGTTACAAGCCTTTTAATAGGATCATATAGGTTTTTATCCAATACATTTAGTTTCTCACTTTAAAACTCTTGTCACTATGGTTTTCTCTTGAGAGGTAATTTTGTATTATACATTATTGCTTTTTCTCACACTTGCATGCTATCTCATTGATTATTTTTCTTGGGTTTAAATCCTTCATGGTATTAGAGCTATGGTCATCTTAATGATATTTTTTATGAAAGTGTGCAAATTTTTAAAGAGCTTACTCAATTTTTTTTCAAGAACTCTAACCCTTGTTACCTATTTAAATCTCTTATTTTCTCCTTATTTAATTATAGTGGTTTCTAACTATTTTTTGCAAATTTTTAGTCATTTTTTATTAATATTTAGTTAGTTTTGTTATTAATGAGCATTAAATTTTTTTAATATATCTATTTTCTATAAAAAAATATTATAATAATTTGATCATTAATTTACTTAAAACTCTATTTTTATAGATATTTTTTCATTTCCACAATCTTAAAATAATTATATATTTTTGTTTACCTTGAGTTTGTCTCTTCCTTTTTTCAAATTAATTTTTTTTAACTCTCTACAGAGAGAGAATAAATAAGGTTGATTCCCCTCAAGGCACCAACATCTTTGACACTAGGTAAGACTTTATTTTAATTCTATTTTTTTTTAATTTTTGAGTGTCTTAAGTCTCCCCTACATACCCTTGGTTATTTCTCCCTTTTGTGCCTCTTTCAATCCCTACGCCACTTCTCTCTCTAAACTAGTTGCTTGTTATTGGGTGTTTTAATTTTTTTTAAACAAATATTTTTCATTAAATTTTCTCTAAGTTACCTTGTAAATCACCTTACTTTGATGTGTCACCCATTTCATCTTCTTTTAAATTTAATTATTTTTTACTTTGTTGGTCATATCTCTTCACTTTTGGTGTCTTAAATATTTTTTAAAAAAATGGTACCTTCTGTGTTGGGTATTCCAATTTTTTACATAATTTTTTTTAAATATTTAATTTTATTATAGTTTCCCTCCTTTAACATCAACCTCATATATATATATATATACACATATATACACACACACATATATATATATATATACACATATATACACACACATATATATACATATATATATATATATATACATATATATATATATACATATATATATATATATATACATATATATACACACACACACACACATATATATATATATACACACACACATATATATATATATATTATATAGTTAAGGCACCATAATTTTTTTTCCAAAAGGTGCTTTTCCATTTCTAAATTTCACTTTGCCTTTTATACAAGCATTCTACCTTTGAATTAAAAAGGGTAAAAATATATAATCACTTTAGTTTAGTTTTTTAAATCTCATTTTTTTAATTTAATTAACTCTCACGTTGAAATTAAAAATCTAAGTGGGATTTATTTTTAGTAGTATATGAGTTTAATTTAATATATAAAAAAATAGTTTCACTTTCCTACAATTACTTTGGTTTTTTTACTAAATCAAAATATAAAATATAAAAAATTTATTTCCTTTGTTTTTTATACAAAACCAATGTAAAAGCAATTAATATATATTTTTATTTTTCATAAAGGATTTTTTTAAATTCATTTTTTAAAGTCCTTTTATTAAAAAAAAAAAAAAAAAGACATTTATTTAAATCCATTGGCTTTTAGTCAAATAAAAAAAATTAACCCTTTTTTCATTGATATTATCTTTTCTATCTCAACTTAGAAAGTTTTTTTCCAATTATCTATTATTTTTCTAGCTCTTATTTATTTCTCTCCATCCCTTTTACATTATGATAAATTAATTCCTTTGGTTTTTTGTCCCTCATATGTCTTTTATTTCTTAAGTGATTTTTTGCTTATTTGTTTTCTAATCATTGGGTGAGATTTAAAATCACAATGACTCAATTGTTTCTTAAATTTAAACTCATATCCATCAATTTCCATTTATGAAAATTACATATACAATATACTTTCATTGTCAAACATTTGGTGCATGTAGTAGAGGACATAGATCCTCAATCAAATACAAAGACTACCTCCACCAAAATTCAAGAGAAATAAAAAGAAAAATGATGAGGCCTTAGGATTGATTGGCATGGACATGACCTCTAAATTTCATATCCACATTGTGGGTTATTCTCTTACCTCCACTACATTGTCTAAACTTAAATCTATTTATGACACTATGAATAAATCTCACAAAATTCAAATTTAAGATTAATTATTTGATTTAAAGTATAATGACTTGAAATCTATGAATGATTTATTGATTAAAGTTTATTATTTTCATTCTCAACTAGATTTTTAGGTGTTAAATTTTTAGATTTTAATTTGATTCATATTATCATGAAAAAGTATTTTCCTTAAACTTTTTAGTAGTATATTGCTAATATTCATTCATAACTAGATTTTCCTACTCTATCTATTATGTTAACATTTGAATTATTTTATACTTTGTTATGTTAATAAGAATAAATTTGATTCAATTTGGTAGTATTAAGTCTAATGAACATGATTTTATTTCTAAACAACAACATAAAAATGACAAAAAATATGTCAAGTCCAATAATACACATGAAAAGAAAGATAAAAAATCTAACTCTAGACCTAAGAAAAAATTAGAGTGTAATTATTGTGACAAAACACTCATGATGAATATCATTGATTTAAAAATAAACGTGATATTAAAAGTGAAAATATTAAGGTCAAATACAATGGTAACACTAGTAACAATAAGATTTAATCAAAATAAAAGTGTAATATTAGAGTTATTTTTACTTGTGTTTTATGTGCTTCTCTTGTTAAATGTATTGTTGATTCTAATGCTACACAACATATGACATATAATGCTCAATTACTTATTTATTTATAACTATATCTTTCTAAAAATAATTTAAGTCTTGAAAATCATGCTTCTCACAATGTTGAAGCCATAGAAAATGTTAAAATCCTTAATGGTGAATTGTATGATGTCCTACTTATTCCTGATTTAAAATTGAATTTACTTTCTATACCTTAATTATGTAAATAGGACTATGAATTATAATTTATTAATGATATATTTTATGTTTAATCTACTAATAAATATTTTCAAGTAGTTGCTATTACTTTTATAGACAATTATAATTTTGTTCAAATTTATTAGATTCTCTTCTCCCTCATCTTCTCATGCTTTGCTTGTTTCTAATGATACTAACTTGTGGCATGAAATATTACTATATATAAATTTCTAAATTATTTCACTTATTAACAAACTTAATATGGTGTAAGGTTTGTTTGACATTTCTCCCACTACTTCCACTTGCAATGGTTGTAGAGATGGTAAAATTCATAGAAAATCTTTTCTTAAAAATCACTCTTGACATGATACTGAAAAGCTTCATTTAGTTCATAATGATCTTTTAAGCCCTATAAAAAATCTTTTTAATAATTATTTTAAATATGTATTTAAAAATTTTGATGATTTTACTAGGTGATTTTGGATTTATTTATTCAAAACTAAAGATCAAATTTTAGACACTTTTTTTGAGTTTCATGTCTTTGTTTAAAAATAATCTCATTATTATTTACGCATATTACACACTGATAATGGTGCATAATATGTTAAAAGTTATTTTATTTCATATTTTAAGTAATATGGAATTAAGCATGAGAAAATTATTTCCTACACACCTAGCCAAAACTGTGTTGTTGAACATAAACATAAGATTATTACTGAAACGGCTAGGTGTATGTTGCATGCTAAAAATATGCATTATAAACTTTGGGTTGAAACCATGTATTGTTTTATTTTTCTCATTAATATAAATCCCACTAAATTTATTTTAAATATTACCCTTAAAAAATCTTGGAGTGGTAGAAAATCTAATTTAAAACATTTGCATGTTTTTGGTTATGATGCATTTGTTCATATTCCAATTGAAAATCGTAAGAAGTTAGATTATAAAGTAGATACTTTTGTATTTTTTGGTTATTATGAATAATCTAAATCTTATAGGTTTTATGATCCTCAAATGAACAAAATCAAGATTAAAATATATTTTAATATTGATGAAAATGATGTACTTGATTGTGCTTCTAATTCTGATTCTCTTGATGTAGTTTATGCTTCTTTTCCTTTTGTGACTAGTGATTATCATAATGATGTGTTACATAATGGTGTTTCTTATACAATTAATTCTCCTTATTTTATTCTTTCTCCACCTAAATTTATGCCTAAGTTTGCCAAGTATATGATATAAGATTCAAGAATTCATGTAGATCTTAATGATATAACTAGGCAACAATTTTGTAATTATGCTTTAATGTCTAAACTTATGCTTCATAATGACCCTAAAAACATAAAACAATCTCAAGGTCACCCTCATTAGGAAAACTCTATGCATGATGAATATAACTCTTTGATTTCTAATAACAATTGGGACTTAGTCACACTACGTAAAGGACATCATTTGATAAGTTGTAAATAGTTATTTAAAACTAAGTTCAATTTCGATAATCATAATGAAAAATATAAATATAGACTAGTTACTAGAGGTTTTTTAAAAATTTAATACATTTACTATAATGAAATTTTTTCTCCTATTATTAACATGCCCACAATTAAAGTTGTTTTAGTTTTAACTTCTCACATGCAATGGCATGTTTATCAAATGGATGTTAAGAGTGCTTTCTTAAATGGTGACTTGCATGAAGATATTTACATGTCTAACCCCCTTAGTTTTATTAAACAAGGTAATTAACATCTTGTATGAAAGTTAAATAAATATATTTATGGTTTAAAATACTCCCCTAAAGAATGGTACTCTAAAATCTATCAATTTTTTATAGCTTAAGGCTTTACTCATAGTTATAATGATCCTAATTTTTTTGTCAAAAATACTCCAAATGGATTAGTTATCATTGTTATGTATGTTGATGACTTAATCATAACTAGTAGTAATAGTTCAATAGTTTCTTACACTAAAAATGCTTTGAATAATACCTTTGAAATGATTGATTTGGGTCTCTTACATTGCTTTTTATGCATTCAATTTTGAAAAGAAAAGAATATCATATTTATTTCTCAATCTAAATATGCATATGATTTATTATTTAGGTTTAATATGTTAAATAAAACTTATTTATACTCCTTGTGAACTTGGTATTAAATTATTTCATTGCATGAAAATAAAAACTATTGATCTAACTATTTATAGATAATTAGTTGGTAGTTTGAAGTATCTTACTCATACTCATCTTGATATTGCCTTTTTTATTAGATTAGTTTCTCACTTTATGTCTAAACCTCAATCTACTCATTTTAAATCTTCTAAAATAATTATTTATTAGATCAAATGTAATATAAATTTTGGCATTGAGTATACCTTGAATAGTAATATTTATTTGGAAATTTATTTAGATTTTGATTGGGCTAGTGATCCTAATGATCATAGTTAGACAAGCGGTTATTTCTTCTCTTTGAGTTCCAGCAATATTTCATGGACTAGTAAAAATTAAACTATTGTATATTTATCTTCCACGAAATCTAAGTATACATATTGTAATCATGATTCAAAGGAAATAATTTATATTAGAAGACTTCTTATAGATTTGGGCCACCCACAACATTTGGTTACCCCAATTTTTGGTGATAATCAAAGTGTCATTGCCTTTAAAAAAATCCAATTTTCCATGCGAGGTCCAAGCACATTGATATTCAAAATCACTTTCAACATGAACTTATTGAATACAATTAATTATTCTCTTTCTATTCTACTCAAGATCAAATGGTTGATATATTCACTAAACCACTATGTAAAGACAATTTTGTATTCTTTTATAATAAGCTAGGATTGAAGGAATTTTTCATCAAGGATGAGAGTTAGTGATGTTTCCTCAATTCTTATTTGTTTTTAAAACCTCTAAATAATGTTTGATGGGGATTTTTATAATTACCTTTTATTTAGGATAATTTATTTTATCCCAAGTTTCTTTTTCATATGTGATGAATTTATATTTATATGAATTACTATTTCACATAAATATGGATTCCATTAGGTGTCACTCACCCATTTGTGCTCTTTTACGTTTTAAGAATTACTTGCATAAATAGCTCCTTATTCCACATGGCACACACCTCTATTCTCCTTGTAATATATTAGGACACAAGTGACACACACTTAGGGGGGTTGTAAGGTCATAATGAGATTCTATTTAACTCCCATTTTTCTCTTCTATCTCTATAAAATATCCCTTCTTTTATTTTCCTCACTAAAAATCTTATATCTCTCTATATTCTTTTCTTGTGCTCTTGATTCAATTTTGCACTTGTGGATATTTTGATTGTAATCCTTTTAATAATATCACATGGATTTTTCTCCAATACATTTGGTTTCCCACTTTAAAACTCTTGTCACTATGTTTTTCTCTTGAGAGATAATGTTGTATTGTGCATTCTTTATTTTTTCACACTTTTATGCTATGTCATTGATGATTTTTCTTGGGTTAAAATCCTTCAAAAATGATATGATTTTGCATGATTAAAATTAATAACAAAATCCAAAAATGTTTTTGATCATGTTTATGTTATCTAGATAGTAATGCATGTTACTCAAGTCCATTAACCATGGACTTATTCTAGTTGACTATGACTGATGATAGATATAAAATGGTAGATAAAATATAACTTTGACAATGACAAATTAGAAGTAAAATTTGAGTATATTATTGAATATGACTACTCTTTTTGGACATCATTGAAGCCTCTCACATTTGTTTATCATGGACTTTTTTGTGTTAACTATGATAAAATATGACTATTTCACTACCTATGCCTATATTAATTAATATTTTTGATACACTTTCAGATAAAGAACACAAAATAAACAAAACTAAAATTCCTAAACCCTAGATTCCTACACATAATCCAAATATATATAAAATATGGGGTGTCAAATAAAATGGAATGAATTAGACTGACCTTATTAATCCCCATTGAATTACCAAGCACTGCAATACATTGTCAATATTCTAAAGTGACCTAAAACTCAAATGTAGTTCTCCCATTTATGTGTGTGTAAAATTTTGAATGTAATTACATATAATATTTATCTTATTTTACCCTTGGAACAAACATATGAATATGAATTCAACCTTTAAAAACTTTGAATCTAGATTCAAAAAATCTATAGATATAACAATAAAATATTTGAATAGCTTATAAGGTTGAGTCATCCTTAATACCTTAAGGTATCCTTGTATTTATATAGGTTTTGGCTTTGAATTAGGGTTTAAAGGGGCCCTATTGGTATGCAAAATCTGACACAAAATAAGACCCAATGAGTAAAATTAAGATTAAAAGTGAAATTTAACCTAAAAAGAACTCTTAAAATTATGCTTAGACAAGTTTTCTCCTTATGGGTAGGCCTATAGGTTCAAACCTATCCTGAAACAAAAAACTTTTCTATAAATATAAAATGTTATAATTAGGGATATTTTGATTAATTATAAGGATGAAAAAAATGTACAAATGGTTAAAGGCTTCCTATGGTTGAAAAGTAAAATACTAGGAATTTTTGATATATTGTGAGCTACATGGAAAATAAAATATATATAGTGATGTCTAATGGATTAAGTCTTGGAGTAATACCATTCACACTATAGCTCAAGTAAAACTAAAGACTAATTTACCGAAAATGATACCTCTTATGAGTTATAAAACTATCATAATATGATATCAAAAAAATAATCAAATAAAGAAGAAATTAAATTTAAAAACTAAACATAATAAATATATTTTTATGTATATAAATTAGAAATTGATTTCAATCCCTAAGACAAAAATCATCAAATCAATGCTTGAAAAATAATAAGGGTTCACCAATACTCTTTACCTTATTTTTATTTTTTTTAAATGTGCTAATATGTGTAAAACTAGATAGATGTCATAATGCTAAATATGTATCTCTTGCTTGATTATTCATGATTTAAAAAACTCCCCCATTCAGCTAATGGTTAAAATAAAACATGTGAATGGGCATAACTCCTAATCCAAGCTCACTCTACTATAACTATTAATATGATGACACTTATTTCAAATTTTTGGATGGCATATGTCATCTTAAAAATCACCATAGTTATAGTAGTTGGATAAACTAAAATCCTAGTAGTTCAAACTTTTGCTCTACTCTCTACATTTAACACTACCTAAGTAGGAATAATAGCATGACCATGGGAGATGATAGGGATAGGTGTGAGCCAATATCCTATGAAGAATTCTAAATGAATCACAATATCTTAAATAAGCCTAGAAAATGGGTGCTTACAAAATTCATGCTTCATATTGAAGGCCATGATGAAATGCTTGTTAAATATTTTTCCATGGGGTGTAAATAGAGTCAAGTCATGTTTAGGGGCACCATAGTCAACATCACTAAGTATCTATTCAAGGAAGTCATAGGTATGTCCTTGCAAGGCACTAAATCCTTCAAAAAAAGAGGAAAAAATAATATTTGATGCATACTTTCTTCAAAATAGACTCGGCCTTGCAAAATAATAAGAAGAATTACCCTAGAGCCAATCATCAAATATTTATTTCTAGGTAATGAAATATTTAACTTTAGAGGGAAAATTTACTCACATATTTTCCCATCACTTCCTACTACTAAACCACTTCAAGGAACATCATCTTAGCCTTCATTATTACCTACTTATGCCCTTTGAATTCTTTATCTTGACCTTTTAATAAAAACCCTCCTTTATCTTGATACACCAAGCGCTAATCTTCCTCCTCACAAAAAATGGAAACTATTGAGGGGCATTGAGATCACCCCAAGTGAAATTAGTAAGGCAAAAATTTCATGGGAGGTCCCAAAAAACATTGCTAAATTTTAGAAGGGAAATCCATCTTCACCTTTCCCCCACCCTATCTCCCCACCCCTTCCCAGAGCTATCTATAATAAGTGAAAAATAAACACCCATGACTCTCCCTCCCAGGAAAAGAAAATTGAGAATAAGGTTAACACAAGTCTGGAGGTCCCCTAGGGTATAAAAAACCCCTAACTTTGAAATTTATGAGATGAAGGTAGTAGAAGTTATGAGTTAAGGAGACAATATATAATTATCATAACTCCCTAAAGGAATTAGGTATAATCTTCTATACTTCCATGATAATTTATAGAACATGGGAAAGTAATTGGTCCCTCTAATAGAACAATAGAATACCTTGAAATTTAAGTCATATAGGTTAATAGAAGTTTGGGTAAATCCTAAGATGATTGAAGGCACATGCACAAGATGGAAGACACCCCCAACAAAAGAGGCAAGTAAATCATAACTATTACCCTAGTGAATTCCCCTAAACACATCAAAAAGAAAGAGAAGATAAGACTTGATAAGGATAAGGTAACTACTAAATAGAAAATAAGAATGGAAAAAATCCCTAGCATCTATACTAGAGCAAAATCCAGTAGTATCAGGAATAAATTTAGTGTCACCAAGAAGGATTCAACACCTACTAGGAAAATAGATGGTTCTGACATGCTCTCAAAATAAATGATGTGTCCTATTTTTTGAGTCATGTTTTGTTTTCTATTCTTTTGGTTTTTTTTGAAAGTCTATGAAAGTTTAGTGATTGATTGGCCTACTTGGCCTAGTTATATTTTCCCCCTTTTTACTTGACTTTATTCCTTATTTAAAATCATGGTTTTAGGTCCCTATAAAACTTTTATTTCATCTTATCAAATAAAAAAATAATGTTAAACATGTACAATGATTAACAATTTTGATTTATAGAAATGGATAACTATAGAAAATTGTTACTTTTAGAAAACATTAAGAAGAAATTTACTTAGCTCAAATCAAGATTTTTTTATTATTTCAAATATTTGAAAGTGGAAACTAATAAATGATATGATTATGCATGCTCAATATCAAGAACAAAATCTAAAAAATATTTATGGACATGTATGTACTATCTAGACAATAATGTAAGCCACTTGAGTCTATTTACCATAAACTTACTCTAGTTGAATATGACTAATGACTAATATAAAATGATATATAAAATATAACTTTGATTGTGATATATAAAAATCAAAATATGAGTATAAACCTAGATAAGACCACTCTTTATGGACTATAGTGAAGCCTCTTGCATGCATTTATTATGGATTTTCATGTATTAACTATGACAAAAATCTAACTATTTCACCACATGTGCCATTATTAATTGGCTTGTTGACACACTTTCATTTCATGAACACCATGTAGAGATACTTAAAATTCTTAAAACATAAATTCCTACATGTAAGCCAAATAGATATCAAATAGGGTGTGTTAGGTGAAATGGATTGAGTTGGACTAACCTTGATTAATCTACATTGAATGACCAGGTGCTAAAATATATCTTCAATACTCTAAAGAGGCCTCAAATATGAATGTATTTCTCACACTTATGTGTATATTTGAAATTTTTAATGTAAGTCTAGATGTTATTTTTCCTATTTTACCTTTATCACAAACATGTGAATATGAATTTAGCCTTTGAAAACTTTGAATCTAGCTTCAAAAAATCTATATATAGAATAAGAAAATATTTGAATAGATTTTGAGCTTAAGGAGAGTCGTCCTTAATGCCTTAGGGTATCCTTGTATTTGTAGAGGTTTTGACTTTGACTAGAAAATCGATTGGTGTGTAAAATGTGACCCAAAATAAGACCCAATAGAGAAAAATAAGATTCAAACAAAACATGACCTGAAAGAGATTCCAAAAATTATACCTATACAATTCCACTGATTGTGGATAAGCTTGCAAACCTAGCCCTATTTGTAAATAATAGACTTGTCCAAAAATAGAAATAATCAAATTGTGGACCCCCATGAAAAATTTGAAGGATGAACATAAAATGGATAAATGCATGAACTAAAATAGATAATATCCAAGAAAGATGCACCAATAGATACATTATTCATCATCAATTATCTATATGTGCAAAGTTAAAATAAATTGACATTAAATCTGGGCTTCTACCATTTTTGGGTGTCTATATTTACCAAACTAAATAAGATAAATCAATGCCATTTCAATGTCTAATACATAATTTGATTGCTTTGGATGAATTGTAGATTGGAAACATTCTAAGAAAAATTAATTTCCACATTAACACTAATGTAATAGTTACTTCACTTATTCCTAGTGAAATTATAGATGATCATGATATACTTACTATTAAGAGGTTGTAAAATATTATCATTTCATTACCACCACTATACGAGCTAGATCTATTTTTCATTGATAGTGACACTGATATTACAAAGTGGTATGCCAATATTTAAAAAAGTATATCAAATGATATCTTTATTAAAAATATTTTGAAAACTGACAAAAGGAAATTGAGAAGAGATGTTATTTGATATGTTATCATTGATGACACTCTTTTCAACACATCTTTTTATGGTATGTTACATATTTTCCTTGGGCATAAAGAATATAAATATGCCTTACAATGGATTCATGATAGAGAATGTGATGGCCATTTCAATTTAAAATTAATGTCATATAAGTTATTATGAATGGGTTATTATTAGACTTCCATGGAAGATTATTGTCAATAATATGTAAAAGATTATGAGAAATATCAAATACATATTAAATTAACACATGTACCATCTAAAGACTTATAACCCATTTTATCTCCTTGGAAATTTTTTCTTTGGGGTTTCAATCTAGTTGGAAAAGGAAACCATAATTATAAGGTCATAATTTTATCATTATGGCTACTAGTTATTTTACTAAATGTGTTGTGGTCAATCCTTTAGAGTCTATCACTAGTGATGGCATACATATTTATAATATGTGTTATATCTTGATTCATCATCATGTATGTAATTATTAATGACAATGATTTATATTTCAATAATAAGATAGTAAATAATTTGTATGCTAAGTATAAGATTCCATATATTTTTTCTAGTCCTTGTTTCCCATAGAGGATTTGATAAGGTGAGGTAGAAAAAAATAAAATTATGAACATTTAAATTAATAACATAGTAAATCATGGTGTCTATTTTCATAATTCTATTGTCTACACCTTATGTATTTATAATACAAGTGTTAAGATAGCTAGATGAAACCACTTCTTCTCTTGTGTATGGTGTACAATTAGTTCTTCCAATTGATCTTGAGAGGAATTCTCTATGTGTATCCCTATAAGGTAATATCAATTATGATAGATTTATATAAAAATAATACACCAATTATAAATTATTGAAGAAACACTCATACATGATCTTCAACACTTAAGGGTTTATCAGAATCACCTAAAGAAATCTTACAAAAAAATATTAAGTAAATAAATTCCACCTTGATGATTTTTTATTAAAATAAAATCAAAATAATAAAATTACAGATAAATAATAGAAATAAAAATTCAAACATAACTAGCTTGTTCCTTTTGTTATTATAGATAAACTTGATTTAGGTCCCTATCACCTAGCTATATTAGAAGGAAAACCCTTGAATAATTTGATGAATATAATGGAATTTAATCATTTATATACATGATTTTCAACTCTAGCTTTGGACATGGGCAAGGCCTATCTACTCTATACCCACTCTAGATATCCAAATAACTAGGTGCCCAAATAGATCATTTAGGGTAGGGGCACAAAAGTACCACCTCTATATTTCTTCATGGATATATATGACCTCACATGAGAGGGTTCCTCTCCATCCCTATATATCAATATCAATTTTTATAGCAGTGAGATCAAAGGTGGGAAATTTCTAATTAAACTTAACTATGCATACCTAAATGTTTTGCATGAGTTATTCATTTATCATATATTATGTTGATAAGGGCATCCTCTCCATGTTGTATTAGTTAATTTTTTATTATGGGAGCATAATAACCACACACATTATCTTATATATATGGATATTTTCACACCCATGTGTCTGATGATTCTACACTAATGATATATAAGGGCATGACATTATCCTACACATATATAGTTCATAGAATGGTTTCTAAGTTTGATACATTTACTAGACATATTTTATATAATTATAACATATAGTTTACATTAGGACATATCATCTACCACTACCTAACTTAACCACTAGGGACATCATACCCTTGATTATATCCTTGATCTTGACCTTATTTTATATATCTTGCACATATGCATCTTACACTAGGTCATCACTCTATTCATCGCCACTTGATTAAAATGGGGCATATAGGTAGCATGTGAAATATTATTCATGTATAAGGTTACACATGGATATTGAGATCATAAATCTATATAAAAATAATTACATCAATTATAAATTATTTATGAAGCACTCATACATGATCTTGAACACTTTAGGGTTTATCAGAATCACCTAAAGAAAGCTTAAAACAAAAATATTAAATAAATAAATTCCACATTGGTGATTTTTTATTAAAATAAAATAAAAATAATAAAATTATACATAAATAATAGAAATAAAAATAAAAATTCAAACATAACTATTTTTTTCCCTTTGTTATTATAGAGAAATTTGGTTTAAGGGCCTACTGTCTGGCTATATTAAAAGGAAATCCCTTGAAACTTTTGATGAATATCATAAAATTTCATCATGTCTATACATTATTTTCAAATCCACATTTGTACATGGCCAAGGCCTATCTAATCTATACTCCCTCTAGATACACAGATATCCAGGTGCCCAAATAGATCATTTAGGGTAGGGGTATGAAAGTACCATCTCTATATTTCTTCATGGATATATATGGCCTCACATGATATGGTTCTTATCCATCCCTAGATATCAATATAAATATATATATGGGTGAGGGAATAGGTTTTAAATTTCTAATTAAACATAACTATGCATACCCAAATGTTTCACATGCATTATCCATTTATCATGTATTATTTTGATAAGGACATCCTCTCCATGTTACATTAGTTAATTTTTTCTTATGGGAGAATCATACCGACACAAATTATCCATGATAATTATTTATACATATATTATATATATTAAACTTTTCACACCCATGTGTCTAATGATCCTACAGTAATGATATATAAGGGCATGACATTTTCTTACACATATATAGTTCATAGAATGGTTTCTAAGTTTTATACATTTATTGGACATATTTACTATATTATAACATATAGTTTACATTAAGAGATATCATATACCACTAACTCACTTAACCACTAATGACATAATAGCCTTTATTATATCATTGATCTTGAGCTTATTTTATATATCTTAAACATATGCATCTTACACCAGGTCACCACTCTATGACTTACCACTTGGTTACATTGGGGCATATAAGTAGCTTGTGAAATATTATTCTCATATGAAGTTGCACATAATATTGAGATTTAAATAATTTTATCTATACTAATGGTGTCTAATTTAAAATATTACTATTCCATCTCTCCTACTCCTCCTATAGTGGTACATGTAGTCACATCTACATAATATCATCCTCATAGGAGGATGTGTACACCTAAGGAAAATTCAATGATGTTATCCATTATATAGGATTAAACATTGATATAAAATAAATTTATCTTATAATTTATGGTTTTTAATATAATGTGCCATAATTATCACTCCATATAGTTATATTTCACTATTTAGCTTTATATGATGATATTTTATGATCATTACATATATGTATTTGTACTATTTTTCAAAGGGATTTTAAAAACTTCATATATATAATGTTATGACACATGATGATTTGAAATATTTATTTTTAGATGAGTGATAATAGAATCACATTTCAAAACACCTCATGTTAAAAGGGGGGAATACGTATAGATATTTTATGCAGATGATTTTAAAATGTAACATAATTGATTAAAAAAATTCAAGATTGAACAAATATTTTTTAATATCAAATGAAATAAAGTGGAATGGAATTATATAATTCCTATATCAATAAATATAATATCTTCATAAGATCATTATGCTTCTTTGAGACACTTTTTCATGGCTTGAACCAAATTTGGGCTCCCTAAGGCTAGCTTGGGCACTTTGTCAAAGTGAAAAGGTCGTAGATCTAAGGTTGAAAGAATGTGATAGGAAAATAAATATCTTATCAAGAACAAATCCCTAAGAAGGTTATAATACTTCCCATATAAGATGAGTTTGATCCCTATCTATAGGTGACTCCCTTTTCCTTCACTCCTAGACTCTTCTTCGCTATTTTGTGGTTAATGTTATTTTTTGTTGGTTTTGAGGTGAACTTGTGATTCATGGTTGTTTTGAATACTAGTTATTGATGCATTAAATCTCTTTTACTAACTCTTATCATTGGTTTTTATTTTGGGCCCTTCTTTTTAGTTTTTTTATGTCTATTCTCTTATAGTGTTTATGATGTTTTGTTTCTTGTTGGGCTTATACATTTGAGGATTGGGCCTCACATTGTGTCCTAGATATATTCTTTGAGATTTAGTCTCTATAAAATCTCTTCTTGTGGGTTTTGGGGTCTTGTCAAACCCCTCAATTTTTTTTGTATCCATAAAAGCTATAATAGCTTGTTAAAATGCCCTAATAATTACTATATATGTCTAGGAATTGTCTAAAGTGTTCTAATTAGAATAGATAGAATGAATTTTTATTTTCAATTTATGGTAGCATGCTTCACATATCACTAGGTGTATGAATTCATATGCTCATTTTTAAATTTATGTTTTTCAAATAAGTATATTCACATTAATTTCATAACACATTAACTAATTGCTATAAAATGGCCATTACTAATAGGTATACTAGAGTTTGGAAAATAATTAAGGTATGGATGGATGCATGTAAAATTTTCCTCATTTTCTCCATAGGTAATTCAATGCATGTGCTTCAATTATATATTTTTTTACTTTGATGCATGCATGAAATTAGTCATATATTCACATCAAAATAGGTGCATTATTGAGACACCTAATTTTTATACAAAGGCTATTATTGTCATAATTTTAGTGTTTTTTGTGCATATCAATCATTGGTTCCCCATGGGGTACCATTTATCTCTTTATTCTGCTTCTATATTTTTTATATTAATGATTGTGCTTTGAGGCCTTATTTATTCCTTTGTCATTGTTATTTTCTTATTTATCTGCTATGATAGATTCATCATCTCATTGAACATTCTTTGGGTATATTCAATAGCCTACCAAATATTTCCCTTTTTTTATTGGCCCTTCTACTCTCTTTAAATATTCATTAATTTTTGGACTTATGATTGTCACTTTTTACATGTTTTTTTGGCCATATCATGCTATAATAAATTTCAAATTAAAACTTGAGACTTATATATATAAATTCTCAAAATGCATTTGAATAAAAGGATAAAGGAGGATTCTAATGGAATTCAATTTTATACACACTCTACATTGATAAATTTATGCTTAAGGACTTATATCAAGGGTCTTAGTTATATCTTGTATCAAAAAAGGAACAGATGAATCTCATGTATTCGTATTTCATTTAGAGAGATAATATGGATTTATTTCTATCACATTACACAATAACTAGATTGGGTCTAATTTTAACATATGGAATATGTAGTTGTAACTCTTTTGAGGTTTCCCAACTCAGATAACCCTTTGCTTTTTCATCTAGAAAATGTTTAAAGAGAATTGGGTTAAGAATAAAAATAAGATCAAATCAAATAAAACACATTATACATGAAAAAATAATAAAACAAAGACACAAGCATACACAACATCTAATGGTGTATAGTTTTAAAATAATTATAGAACCCAAAATTTAATGTATTACAAATTTAGTGTAACATAACACTCTTGGGGGAACACTATCAGGGTATATTCAACATCTAAATATATACCATATAACATTTGATGGTAGGAAAATAAGCATTGAATCTATACTTATAAATTCAAACCTTTAACTTTCATGTATACCTTTAAAATTATCTACATAACCCAAATCCAAACTAAAAATCCTTATATTTAACTATAGTGGGTCTATCTCATTACTTTTTTCTATATTTATTAGTTCATTACTTGTCAAAAAAATTTATGGTAGTCTACTATTTTTAGTTGTGAGGAAGATTATAATTCTATTTTAAGATTGTGTTACCTCTTTCCTTATGAATTTATTTGTATCATGTTTTTAGTATTAAATCACCCTTATGTGTTAATAATTAAAAAAATAATGAGATATATGCTTATAGTATGATCAACTAATGAATATATCCCAATATGTATGGGTTAGGAAGAAAAAAATATTTGCCTTGAAAAGGATGTTTAGAATATGGCTAAAAATGTGAAAATTAAATGGTGGGAACCTACTTCAAATATTAAATATAGTAGAGGAATTATATCAATATTTTTTAAGGCCAACTTAATGGTTTATAAAATATAGAAAAATAACATCAGAGATTGATGTGGTTAGTATCATTTAGGTGTGGTCACTAAACAAAAAATAGAAAGGAGAGAATATTTAAGTACCGAATGGAGGTTACAATTCCATTAAGGGATATATAATGTGTATAAGAAGATGGTAATGTTAAATTTTTTTAATATTATATGTCATATCATCTTGGCCTCAAATGTGATTTTTTTGAAATTTATATTGCAAAGCACACTTGTAAGAGATTAATATTGTAATGTTGTTTAATATGAATGGAATAATAATAATTATCTATTTATTTTATTTGGCATACATTTGGAACTAAAATTCATTAATAATGTACTATTTTTTAATATAAATGGAAGATTAATATCTATTTCAATAAATTATTTATCATACTTTTGGAAATGTGAATGTAAGATTGATTTTTAATTGTGTAATTAATAGATATTTTTGAAAAACCAATAAAAAATACTTTAAAACATGATCCTACAAGGCCTTAATATTGTAGTGTTATTTAATATGAATTAAATTTTAATATTTACTTCATCAAATTATTTGTTATACTTATGGAAATATAAGATATCAATGTTTTACTATTGTTTAATATGAGTGGAGGATGAACATTTATTTCAAAAAGTTATGTTTCATAAATTTAAAACTATGAAATAAGATTAATGTTTGACTGTGAAATTAATATTATTTTTAAAATTATGATTAACATTATTATACTTACATTTAGATATGAGTGAAATTTTATAAAACGAATAATGAGATAATTGGTGTAAAACTCATAAACATGTTCCATGATTATATACTCTACCCTAAAAATATCACCCACATGTATGTAATAGATAAAATATAGAAAGATAAGAGATATAATTTATCTACATAGTATTACTACCTATTTAGATTAAAATCTCTGGCACAAATCTACCAGCATTATAATAGTGTTATATATATATATATATATATATATATATATATATATATATATATATATGGAGTCTAGGTTTAGGGTTTTGGGAAATATTTTACTTGTGAAAAAAATCTTCTTAAAATAACAATTTATTATTAATATAAAAAATTTAGTTAATTAAATTAAATTAATTAATAATCTTATCAAATAATAACTTACGGATAAGTGTACACACAATTAGTATTTGTCTATATTTATAATTAAATAATATAAGTGCATCTTAAACTAAATAAAAGTGTATGAGTTATTAAATACACTAACATCCCCCCTTAAAATATACTATAATAAAGGGATGGATAGAGGAATCACAAAATAGTCCTCCCTTGACAAAACATTCTTTATGTAATATTATTATATATAATGTTAGTTTGTCTTAGGTGTAGGATATATTTTGTCTAGTTATAGATAATAAATAGTTGTTATATAAGATGGAATGAAAAACCATCTTATGGATATATATTTATATATATTTTTCATTTTGAACAAACCAATACAATTTTGGCATGCACTAAATTTATTTATCCCATTCCTATCCTAACATTGGTATAAAAGCACATCCTTATTCCTTGTATTTTTCGTCCTCCATTGTCCTTCCCAAATGCAAAGTTTTAATTCCTAGCCATTCACTTTTATATAAAAGATACTAATCTCTATGTAAGTTGTAAGGTGCTACCATGACATAAATTAAGGTGCTAGAATTGTGCGTTGATATTCAAAATTAATACAGGAATAGATTGTATGTTGGTTGTTTATGAGTTTTGAATGCATTTATTAAATTTCATGACATATTGTAAGTTGAAATAAATATAAGCCATGATAATATTATTATGTTAACTATTCTAACATGGCATTCTAATTTTCAATGGCCTATTCATAGTTTCAATAAAATTTTGTGAGGTCTGCATCCACCTATAGTGAAGTGTTAGCATGGTCTTGAAGCATTGAAACATTGAATCTACCTATTTTTAAACGTTTCCATTTCAAATTATAGTGTTTTATTTGTGCACGGTCTTCCAAATTAGACTAATTTACATTGCTCACATGTTATCCACCTATCCACATTGTTTATCCAAAATTATATAGGAGGTGAAGATTTTAAAAGCTAAGTCTTTTTTAAATTTGGAGCTTTATTTTTTAAAGTTTTTTATTTAAAAATAATATACTTTTTTTGGAGATTTTTCCTAGAAATAAGAGTAAGGATATTTTTTATTTAAATATTGTCAAAACCATTTAAAATTTCAAAACCAAAATAAATGTTGAAATTTCAACCATAGTAGCATTCAGTATTAATGATGCATATGTTTTGTATTCACAAGAAATGTCATCATGTTAAAAATACATTTATCACCTAATATAGTTGTAATAATATCATTTAAGGCATCATCTCTATTGATATCCAATCATAAATAAGTTTAAAACTTCATTTTTTCCATTTTCCCTCTATTACCCATTTGTGTCTATCTCTATACATAAAGCCTGAAAGCAAGAAACTTTGAGTATATAAGGTTGTTACACCCATATAAAAGGAATTATCTCTAAGTGGGTGTCATAAATAGAACAAATAATTTTCACATACTCTTTAAGTCTTGCATGTTATTCTACTTTTAGTGATTTAAAGTATCTTTCATGTACTACTAGGTATATATAAAGGATGAACTTCTTTCACATACAACTAGGTATATAATAAGGGAAATCATATTGAGAGGTTTATAATATCTATGTAGTTGTATATATAAAATGAAACCTTTTGGAGTGATAAGCAACTAATATGTATCCCTTAATATAAAAAATCCATTTAATAAAAATAGTATTGACACAACACTAACTGGGAAGCAAATCTAGTTACAATAGTCCAAACAAGTCAATAACACTCTCATCTTCAATTATTTTTGGTTTGAAATTTGTTATGGATATGAAAAACTACTTTAACCAAAATAAGTAAAGGAATCACAATCCTAAAATCATAATAATTTAATAAAATTGTCCTTGATAATATCCTTAATTCATGGAGAAGAAACACTATAGAAGTTGAAATACTTGTATGATTCTCATTTATAATTAGATTTCATATAATTGAAATTTAAATTATTTAACTTTGAGTTCAAAAATGGTGATGTGATGAGTTTGGCTCATAATTTTTTATCAGCAAACATGATGTTAACACCACTGGTGTAAATATTGATGTATGTATGTATATGCATGCATGTGTGTGTGTGTGTGTGTGTGTGTGTGTGTGTGTGTGTGTGTGTGTGTGTGTGTGTGTGTGTGTGTGTGTGTGTGTGTGTGTGTGTGTGTGTGTGTGTGTGTGTGTGTGTGTGTGTGTGTGTGTGTGTGTGTGTCTCTGTGTGTGTGTGTGTGTGTGTGTGTGTGTGTGTGTGTGTGTGTGTGTGTGTGTGTGTGTATTTATATGTATGTATGTGTGTGTGTATGAATATATATAATGGTTGTGTGATTACATTCATAAAATCTCTTCTTCCCACATATTTGACCTATTTAGAGTCTTTTCAAGAAATAAATTGGTTGAAGATTCTCACTTTTGATCATTTACTTGAAAAGATGGCCAAAATAAAAAAGGTTTTTCAAATAAAGACTAACACCATGGGTGAAAGTGTTTTTTATGCTCATAAAGAAAATTATTCTATGAATTCTTATTACAATAATGCCTTATCTTCCAAAAATGAAGTCAAATGAAAAAATAAGGGATGGGGAGGAAAAATTAGCAAAAATAGTGATCAAGATTAAGAAAAAAAATGATAGTCAAATTATTTTTATATACCTTTTAGCATAAAATGAATTCATGAGGATCATGAATTCAAAACATCATGGGAAAAAATTGAGGACTATCACACAAAAAAAATGAAAACAAGAAAACCTCATAATCAAATTCAGCTCAGTTCACAAGTGAATGTGGGTTTTCTATTTCAAATGAATTTAATAATGCCTTTGTCAATTCAACATGAGATAATTATTGGATCCTATATATTGGTTCCATATAGTATTGAATTTTTTAATGGACTTATTTTAGTAATTTCATGAATAAATATGTGGTCCAATGTATTTGGTAGATAAAACAAGTCTACAACCTAGAGGAAAAGGAACAATTCGACTCAAGTCAAGAAAGCTTATAGATTCAACTCTCCAAAATATTATCTACCTTCCTCAATTGAACTTTAAAAAATTTTCCTTGGTGCTCATTTAAAATTAAGTCCACTCCATGTTTTTGGATAATGGAGAAGTCTCCATCAATATAAAATGTGACAATATGATTGTCTTTACTAGATTTGAGGAAGGAAAATTGTTGAAAATCAAAGTTAAACCATAAATTTCAAGAAAAAATAATTATATAATTGATTATATAATGTCAAAAAGTATATTTTTTAATCCAATATTTTGTCATACTAATTCTGATAGCATTTTCAATATGCAAAATAATGGTGTTATAGGTTTGCCTACCCTACACGTAAAAATTAAAAAATGTGAAGCCTACATTTTGGCCAAAAATGAAAGAGAACCATTTCAAAAGTAAAAATGGAAATATGAAATAAAATTATATTTTCACTCTAACTTATGTTCTCTACTATTTTTATTTGTTGGTAATCATAATTTCTTCATGTTGTTCATTTTTCACTATAGTAGAAAGACTTAGATATAATTTTTAAACCAAAATGAAAAGAATTCAAAAATTTTAAAAGGTTTTGATCAATTATTAAAAATGAAACACACTCTCATATTAGGACACTAAGGATTAAAAACGGTTGTGAATTCACATTAAACATATTTTAAGCTTATCTCAATAAAAATCAGATCAAGCACCATCTCCCAATCCCTTACACTCCTCAAAAAAATATAGTAGAGATGATGAAGAGAACCACATTGAACATGGTTTGATCAATGTTTTATTTCAAAGGGGTGAATTTAAATTTTTAGGTAGAAGTACCTTAAAAATTAGTTTATCTCCATAAAATGTCACCATTAGCATCTCTTCAAATGAAGACTCTAGATTAATTTCGGTGTGGTCACATTACTTTAGTGTGATATATTTAGTTTTTTAGATCCACTTTCTACACATTTATTCTCAAAGATAAAAGGAATAATTTTCTTTTTTTTTCCACATGGGGAATGTCATTTTCAATTACTATAATTAATAGAGATTTAAATGGTTACCAATTATATAACCCTCCTTCACTTTTAGAACCTCCCTATTAATCTCCTTGAAAACATAAAATTTAACATTTTTTCAAGTTGATTCACTTGTCGACTTATGCATGTTGTGTATTTTGTAATTTCATAAAAGACAAAATCTCTTATGATGATAATTTTTTTATTTTCCTTGTCATATAATTTTTAGGCCTTTGATGATTATGAATGTCTAAAAATGATGCAATTTTTACTCCCATGGAAGGTGAACATATGTTTAAAAATGAAGGAACTTTATATCAATAAAAAATTTCACCCACAAAAAACTCAAAAACAACAAAAATGGGTTGCATAAACATTATAAATATTTCATACTAGATGAATTTGGAATAATAGGCAATCAAAGTGCACATACAATTGTAGTAATCAGATAAGTTCCTAGAAGAAATTTAATATAAGATAGAAATATTTACCTTAGATGAACCTTCCAAAAAAATAAGTCAATGTTGCTTTTGATTCATAATTTACTTCCTTTAAAAAATATTAAAATATTGATTAATGAAACAAAAAAAATTGAACACAATTGTGGAAATATGTTAGCAAACCTTTTACAACAAAAAGGATAAATTGCTTTAATACCAATCTAATTTTTAAACTTCAGACAATTTCCTAGAATAAATTTAAGATAAAATATAAAATATTACCTTGTATGAACCTTCCCAAAAAATAATTCAACTTTTTTTTTTATTCATAACCTACTTCTATCAATAAAGTTAAAAATATTGATAAATGGAACACAAAAAATAAAGCACAAAACATTCTAACACAATTGTGGAAATATGTTAGCAAACTTTTTATGGAAAAAAGGATAACCTGCTCTAGTATATTCCACAATAAGTTTTAATAATACATACCATTTCAAGTCAAAGTGTCTCCCTCAAGTTTTATGTCATATAAAAACACCTAAAATGTTTATCTAATATATATTCCATCTCTTATGATTTTCATATACATCATATAAAATAATATGTAACACTCCACATGCAATATTTACATGCCACATATATTGAATATATTAATCCACATTCTAAACATGTTACTAATCCATATAGGACTTCAATTAACATGCTTGAATAGAGGTACAATAACAAATGTGAGTTTATTTAACCTTTAGGGTTGAATCTTGAGGTCTCTTAAGTGTTTGATGAATTATCTTAGTTGTAAGGAATGTAAACATGAAAATAAAGGAAACAATCACAAATCCAAACGAATAAAAGATAGATAACATAATAAATACTCTAGATAAACTCAATGTGAGAAAAATCTAACAAGATTGAATTCATGTTTCCTCATATCCACTATGTTTTGTAGTTTACAAGCTTTTTACCATCTTAGATTTACATATAAAATAATCCCATACACTCATAATGACCTCTACAATTTTTGGTGGAGTATTTTCCTCTATAGGAATGAAAAAATACTAAATTTTCCCTTTTTTAGCTGTGTAGTCTTCAAAATATTCACATACACCTCAAAAATAATGAAAAAAGAACAATAAAGACTCAAACTTGCACATACATAACATGAATCCAACTTCTATACATCTCATTGCACTTTTTATTATTTTTTGATCTCTCTTGATTGTATCCTTATTAAATTAACTTTATATGTTCATATTTATACACAATAATACCTCTTAAACTCATACAAGAATAATAAGAGTCAGCAACTAAAGGCAAAATTATTTGTGTTATTTCATCTTATTGTGCATATTTGTTATTCTTTCTACCTTTCCAAGACTTTTATTTGTCCTTTATCAACCTTATAAACCTACAAGAACTAAACTAACTACCAAATATAAACTAAATATCAAAAAAATCTTCATATTCCCTAGTTATAGAGGTCACTAGTCTAGCTCTGAAGGTCACCAATCTAGATCTGGTGGTCGCTAGTTAAGCTCCCAAAATCAACTAGAAAAAAGATTATTCAACTTATAAAAGCCATAAATTTTGAATATAAAATTGAAGTGACATGACATTTTTTGAAATTGTCTAATTATATAGGAATCCAAATATGTAATCAATAAATATTTTTGTAACAAAAATATTTATTGATTTAGCTCGTACAATATAAACTAACATTTTTTAGGTCTTAACATTATGCAAATTGTTCATTTTTAATAGTCGATTGTTCTACATAATGAGTTGGATGATAAAAATAATAAAATTTATTATCACATTCCCAAAATTTAAAATCTTTTGTTTCCCAGAAAATTTATAAAAATAATATGAATATTTACCTCCAATCACCCAAGTGAGAAAGACATCTTATCATCCTATTGGACAATACCCATTTGATCATATTTTGGACAATACCTTGATTAGATTCTAATTTAATCATATTTTATATCGAAGCCTTATTTAGGGTCCAATATAATAATCTTTTTAACAATACCTTTCTCAAGTTCTAATTTTATTAGTTCTGGGATAGTGCCTTGTTAAAGTTTCAATTTGATAAACTTTCCAATTTGAAGGATTTTAGCCCCACAATTTCAAAAACTCAAGTGGTGAATAAAATATTTACCCCACTTCCTTGATTTCAACTTGTATTTTATTTATCTTGCATTATTTATGTTCTTTCCTTCATATATAGAAACATCTTAGTCCCACTTCTCTCATCCAATAGGATTAAGGATGTACAATCAAAGGTACAAAAGACATTTTTTATTCCACATGGAAGGATAAAAGAAACATCAATTTTAAAATTAAAATATAAATAATCCTATCCAAGTAAAAACATTCTTACTTAAGACTCATAGTGTTAGCTTTGGAGTCTTTATTCACTCAAGTACAGACATACACTGCTATCATAAGGAAATTGTGCTCAAATTTATTTTGAACATGTCTTACTCTACACTTTGCAACTCTCTTAACCATTATTTATTTTGAAAATATAATTTTCTTCAAGTTGAATTCTCAAAATTTTTCATGTTCCTTAAATGGTTATTCCATAAAATATTTTGGGTGAATAACATCACATAAAATAATTTCATAATGTCTTTCATCATCTTAGTAGTAATAGTAGTGAAATATTAATCACCTTGCTGGCAATGAATCAAGATAATATCTTCACTATAACTTAATATCTAGGTAATAGGAAAAATATATACAATGGTCACCATAACCACCACCAAAATAAAACACAAAAAATTTTAACAAAATTATAGAAATATGTTAGCAAACCTTTTATGGCAAAAAGGATAACCTACTCTGATATTAATTTGATCTATAAACTAGGTGGATATACCACACTAAGTTTCACCAACATGGACCCTTTTAATTCAAGGTGTTTCCCTAATTTTTTATGCCATATAAAAAAATTTAAAATGTTTTTAATATGTATTCCAACTCTTATGATTGTCATATATGGCATATAAAATAATATTCAACCCTTCTCATGCAATATCCACATTACATACATTATGTATATTCCTCCACATTATAAACATGTTACTACTCCATAAATGATTGTAAATAACATGTTTTCATAGATATTCAATACCAAATGTGAATCTATTTAACTTTTAAGGCTAAATATTGAGCTCTCTTAAGTGTTTGATGCATTATCTTAGTTGTAAGGAATGTGAACATGTAAATAAAGGAAATAAATACACCTCTAAACACATCAAAGAGATATAACACAATATATACACTGGATAACCTCAATGTGATAAAAATATGAGTGAAGCCATGCTTTGTCATATCCATTGTGTTCTATAGTTTACAAGTTTTTTGGCATATTGGCTTACATGGAAAATAACCCCATACACTTGTAATGACCTATACAATATCAAGTGGAAGATTTTCCTCTCAAGGAAGGAAAACTATTGAAATTCACTATTTTTCATTGTTTAGTATTTAGAATAGTCACCTACAACTAAGTAATAATGATAAAAAATAATAAAGACTCAAACTTGAACATATGCAACATGAATCCAACTTGTATGCATCTCATTACACTTATTATTATTTATTAATATATCTTGATTGTATCCTTGATTATCTCTTTCTTGAATTTAATCTATATTTTCATATTTATACACAGTAATACTTTAATAGTTTTGTGATTCTTATATACTTCCATTTTTAATAGTACTTATTAAGGAGAGATGTTAGTGTAATAACTAATAAAAAAATTATGATTTATTACATACACTAATATCCACCCTTAATAATTACTCAAATGAATGGAAGGGTGAAGGAATCATGAAATTATTATTGTTAGGTTTGATAAAATTACCTTTTAGATATGTATTTTTTCCAAGTTGTGCACTTGGAAAAAAAACATAGGTATCCTTTTCCCAAATTAAAATCTTGGAGGGAAAGTAAAAATTTACAGCTCAGATATCATGTAAAATTCTTGGATAAGTTATTAGTTTATATAAAATAGCCTATGACTATCACCCATATGCATACAATAGATAAATCATATAAATATAAGATGTGATATATTAAATTAACATTATTACCTATTCAGGTTTAAAATATTTGGCATAAATATACCAACATTACAACAATAACTCTCATCCATACATCTACCTTACACACTAGCCCTCTAGGTTCTTATATAGATAAGAAGGAATATATGTTTATACTTTTGGAGAGTACTTTACTTATACAATAATCCTTTTGTTTGAAATCTGACCTATCAAGGCCAAACACCAACCCCTATAATCTGAAACTTTTCTTGGTAGTTGTAAGCTTATTCTAGGTGGTCTAAAACTGTGTTTTTTCCTAAAAGGGATTTTTTTTAGCCTTTAAATGTCAAAATTTGAGTCAAAATGTCATTAAATTATCAAAAATATCTTAAAGTATATTCAAACACATGTCATTACCTTGGTTCTAATATTTTAAGCTTTGAAAAGGTCTTTAATTATAATTTTAAGCCAAAAAGGCCCATATTTGACTCCCACATGCCAAATTTATCCCCCAAAATCATATCAAAAGTTTTATTTATTGTTTTATTATTAAAAATACTCTTATTATCCTCATCATTCATTAAATTTTTTTATTAAATACTCAAGTGTGAATAAAGGACAAAGAAAGCCATTTTCATGCATATTTGAAGGGGAAAATATGGAATTGTATGGCCATCCATATAGTTGAGGATATGAACAATAATAATAGGTCATAAAAGGTATTTCATAATAATTTCATAGCTAAAATAAGAAAAAAAATCTCAAAACTGGTCTCTTTCTTTCACCTTGCTAGTTTACACACAAAGAGAGCCCCTCAGGTTTACAGTTGGTACGATTAGGAGAGAGAAAATTCAAGTCTATAACCTTTGAAAAAGAAATTAGACTCATATAGATTCCTAATGGTGTAAGATATTATAAAAATTTTCATCTATCACTCATGAATAATCCATTTTAATTCAAAGTATACATCAACAGTCTTACATCCAAGAAGGCAATTAGTTTTCTACAATTTTTCCTCACTAGGGCATCATATCAAGAAAATTAAAGTTTGTAGAGATTTTTAAGAACATGATTCACCCTTATATGGTAGTATTCACGTCCTTTTCACATTTTTTAGGGCCATATGGATCTCAATAACATGTCTACAATTCAAATATGTAGCCCAAATGCTTCTAAAGGATATTGTACGGTTAAGGAGAGAAAGCAACATCAAGTTTTCTTGAAATATTATTTGCATGGTTTTGTTCTTATTCACATGTCATCACTTCATGATTTTCAAGGTTTCATGAAGTTTCATAACCAATAATTTCATCAATGTCTCTCAAGCATCTCTAAGGAATCCTTGTTTAGCAAATGTTGAGGTTTCCTATCATATTTTAAGGTACTTGGCATAGTCCTAGGTTTCAGATGTAGCTTGTTATCCTCCTCCAATGGCCTCCAAACTAATATATCAGGTAGAAGATGGGATCATTCTTCCATTTTACCTTTAAACTACTCATGACATATCATAATCCATATTATCAGAGGTTCTTGAAGCATAAAAACATGCTAAGGATGAGGATAACTAAGTTTTACTCAAGTGCATAGGATAGTGCATAAAATTCATATTTAATAGGGAAAACAAAAGCATAATAGAGATTAATTATGGTTCATTAGATATAAATTAGGAATAAAAAGTACTTTATTAATGTTTACACAATATTTAAGAACTAATTAGATATAAATAAGCCAAACATTAACCATGAAAGCACACACATGGAACAAAATAAGAAATACAACAGGTAACCATAACCAAATAGTGTCTATTGATCTAAAAAAAGGTAAAACTCTATTATTCATACAAACATACATATATATAGTCATTTAAAATCTCTGACTATTCACATTATTCTTATACTTAGCATGAAAAGAGGATTTCGTTCATCTTCTAACCTATTACAAGTCATGGAGGATAGGACAAAATATACATATAGCCAAAAATTGAATACATAATGCATGAATATCAGAAGAATATCATGTGTAGATTTACTATAGGATTTATTCTCCTAATAATTTCTCAAACTTAAAATGTTGTCTCATCCCAAGATAACATCAAAGGATCATCTGAATGTGCACATAGGGTAGAAGCTGAAGAAATGGTTAGACCAGTAAGATTCATAGTAAACACTCAAGGCTTTTTAGTTTTCACCTCTTACACACTATTTATCTACCCTTTTGGGTTTTCAAATAAGTATCATACCAACCTAAGACCCTTTTAGGTTTTCAATAGGTTGGTGTAACTAGGTGATTTCCCTAGATGGGTTTTGAACCATCCTGGCCCCACTTATCTTACTAATCATGCACAATACAAAATTATTTACATTTTTTTTTAAATTTACACCTTATGCAGTACTTAGCTTGAAGGAATGGCTTTGATGTGGATGATAATTGGCTATTAGGATCCTTAGTACCTAGACTATGCAACCTTATGCTATGTGATGACTTGATAAATCTCATATTGATCCAGGTAACAGTTTGAGGTGACCATTCAAACAATAATTCCTCAAATTTTGTATTGTTTTCATTTTGTATTGTCAGTGATAGTTTTTTTACTTGATCCATTATATCCTCGATTATGTCCTTGAGTAATTATGTCCTCGAGCGTTGTATTGTTTTAATGCTGGGATGTATGTCCTCGAGCATTGTATTGTTTTAACATGAGCATTATATGGTTTTAATGCTGGAATGTTAAATCATCACCCATTAATTCCTTGAGCCACACAATCTCTCGAGGTTATTTTCAAAAATATGTATAAATGCATATTAACCCAAAAGGGGAAGGCAGACATCTCTTCTCAGAGATAAGTGTATATTTTGTATCTACAAATTTTTGATTCAACAAAACATCTCTTTTCAGAGATAAGCCTATATTTGTATTGCAATTATTAAGTAATACGACATCTATTCTCAGAGAATCCATTTTTATTGTGTTATTTCTGTGCTATTGAAATATTTGTCAACCAAAACTTCTAAGTTTTGGATTAGTGGTATCGGAGCAGTTTGTCTTGAGAGTGTATGTTCTCGAGGATGAGGTCAAGATAAAGGAAACTTGGGTGGGAAGAAATAGAGCTTCCAAATGCTCCACTTGTGCACCCCAAATAACCTCAAATGGTGGATGACACTAAGACATCTAATCCTTTCAAAGAAATGGTGAATGAAGCCCTCCAGTGGCAACAAGCACAGATGCTCCAATAATTTGCTCAAATTCTTCAAACACTTTTGATGGGAAATTTTGGCTCTACGGCTACACATCTGGACTCCTCATTGAGGGAGCTTCCTTTCAATGCCCCAACACCAATCAAGGTTTAGGTAAATTTTGATATTCCCACATTTGAAGGCAAAATCAATGCTAATGTAGTGGAAAATTAGTTGGATCAACTGTCATCCTACTTCTCTATAAATAAGTTCACTGATGGAGAAAAGATCACTTTTGCTCTTTTGAAATCATCATTGCTCATGAAAAATTGGTGGGAAGTGTACAAAAAGAGGTTCAGTATGGATATCATTGGCCTTGGGGTGGAACCCACCTAGGATGATTTTATGGAAGCAGTAAAAGAAGAATACTATCCCATCAGTGCGTATGATGATCTATACATACAGTGGCAACAACTTCACCAAGGCAAGGACCAATCTGTGCAAGATTACATAGACACTTTTCATTCTTTGTCTGCAAGACTGGGCATTCAAGAAAGTGAGAAACATAAAACTCTCAAATATCATGTTGGACTACAATGGTACATCTGGGGGGAAATGGATCTCTTCAATTTGGAAACCATCAGTGAGGCATACAAGTTTGCAGTAAAGATTGAGCAGAAGCATGGAAGAATGGATATAAAGAATTAGTCTTCAAAATGGAAAAGTGATAAAGAAGGTCAAACACGAGGCCAAAATTGGAAGCAAAAGGAAGGAAAGATAAAGAAATGGTGTGGTTATCACAAAATTGGAACTCACTCCAAATAAGAATGTCAAGCTATCAAATCACTACTTTCTAAGTCACCATCTACAACATCTACTACTCTACCTCATATAGACCCTACAGTTGAAGAGGTTGAAGAATAAATTATAGATGTTGATCTTGAAGCCATTGTAGCTTCATCACAGACACACAATGAGATGCTAGATGACAAGGAAAGGTTGTTTCACTCTAAGTTATGGGTGAAAGGTAAGCCTCTGCATTTCATTCTTGATAGCAGAAGTCAAAAGAATTTAATCTCTACTAATGTTGTGAAAATCCTAAATCTATCCATGAAGCCTCACCCAAAACCATACAGTATTAGATGGTTGAGCCCAGGGAGAGACCTCCATGTCACCCACCAATGTCTTCTCTCATATGTATTACAACCTTTCCAAGATGAGGTCTTATGTGATGTGGTCAATCTAGATGTTTGTGATGTACTCTTTGGTCAGATATTCATGTATGATCAACATGGTATATATGAATCAAGAACTAGATGGATCACTCTCACTATTGGAACACGACACTATAGGGTACTAGAAGTACCACCTTCCACATTTGTCTCTCTGCTTAGCACCAAGAAATTTGTTTTCATGGTGGTCAAGCCATAGGAATCCAAAAGGGCCAATGTTATAGCCTTGACAACACAATAATAGAAGCAAATAGATACCGTGTTGAAGAAGTTCATAGCCTTCCATCCATAGACTAATGGTTAGACAAAAATGGTGAAAAATTGGGCCCCGCACAATTCCATAAACCACAGTCCCTTCCAAGTGTGCATTGAGAATCAAATCAAGACACAACTACCACACCTGATGGGGAATAGTGATGAAATGGTGACCATTACTTTTCAAGGAGGGAGGAATGATCCAAGCAACAATTTGAGGTGACCATTCAGATAGTAATTCCTCAAATTTTGTATTGTTTTCATTTTGTATTGTCGGTGACAGTTTTGCTCCTCAAGCTCTTATATCCTCGAGTATGTCCTTGAGTGATTATGTCCTCGAACATTGTATTGTTTTAATGTGAGCGTTGTATGGTTTTAATGCTGGGATGTTAAATCATCACCCATTAATTCCTTGAGCCATGCAATCTCCTGAGGTTATTTTCAAAAATATGTATAAATGCATATTAACCTGAAAGGGGAAGGCATACATCTCTTCTTAGAGATAAGCATATGTTTTGTATCTGCAAATTTTTGATTCAACAAAACATCTCTTTTTTAGAGATAAGCCTATATTTGTATTACGGTTGTTAAGTAATACAATGTTTCTTCTCAGAGAATCCATTGTTATTGTGTTATTTTTGTGCTATTGAAATATTCATCAACAAGAACTTATGAGTTTTGGATCACATATAGTGGCTTTTAGACTTAAATATTGAGGATCTGAGACCTCACTATAAAATATAAAGAGGTTGTTTTTGTATGTATGCCAATTAATCACCACTTCCTAGACCATGCACAATAAGATATGAAATGGTGCATGATATCTGATGAGTTATTTTAGGTTTGAGTCATCAGTGATGCTTATGGATGCCTTTGTATTATTGACCCTCATCTATATTGTTCCACTTAGTTACTCTAGCTTGTTTGCATGGCATTGGGCCTAAAGACCTATGAATGAACTATGTAGAAGCTCACTCTACCAGCTATGAATTTTATCATGCATGTTGTCTTGGGCATTGAGTAGGTCCTAAAGATCTCTATCATTCTCATCAGTGGAGGTGGTGTGTCTGCCCATGGTTGCCTTTGGTAGTTGTAGTTGTATTGAAATCTGCACTATAACTAGCTAGAGAGTCATCAAGGTGATATTTCTAGTCCAACATACTTCATGTGACCTAATGTGCTTAGAGTGCTATAATGTCCAACATGCTCAAGTACTTCTCCATCATAGTTATCAATTTGGCTACATTAGTATTCATGTTATGGCACAGTGTACCAACTACATAGAGTTTATGGGATACACACAAGTCCTTGATGAGATCAAATACTAACGTCTTAAGCCTATGCTAGTCAGACATAACTTGGTCCCTGATTATTCAAGTGACCAACTTTGGGTAGGTTTCCTAAATCATCTTTTCAACTTTATGAAGGTGAGACTTCAACTTCACATTCTTTACCTTAGATTGATCCTATTTTAGCTCCAAATAGGTGACCTTTTATGCAATTAATTCCTAGAAATCTATTGTGCCCTCTAATTTTTTATTTAATATAAGCTTGGAGACATCTAAGGAAGCCTCTTTATTCATTTAGAGTGTAGCCAATATACTTATAGATGATATAGGGTCTAGTCATGGCATTGTGGTAAGTGGGAGTGAGAAAGTGGTGTACTAAACATCAAATATTGGGATGTCCCAGAGTCAGACACCTCCTTGTGGTAGTTTTCAAAGTTGAGGACCTATCAGAGTGATAGTGGTGGTTTTTTGTTGTATGGGCTGCTCTATTTTTGCCTGAGGCTACTCTAGTGCTTGTTACTACTATGTTGAGGCCTTTGGTGCTAGCTTGAGTTGTTCTATAGTATCCTTAGCCTTCTTATGTTTTACTTTCTCCTCCTCTTTTTTATTCTTCAACTCTTTCTACATATCTTATAGCTTTGCCTATTCCTTCTCGGCCTTTAATTTCTTTACCCATTCTTTTTCTTCCTCTTTCTTCTTATATTATACTACGGCCATATCCTTGGATTACTCTTATGTAGTTTGGGCCTATGTTTATGCTTATGATTGATCTTGAACTTGTGCCTATTGTTATGCCTATGCCTATGCCTATTATTGCCATATGGATTCATCTTCTTCCTCCTTTTTCCTTGTAGCTTCATCTACTTGCTATTGTGCACTCTTTACAACTTTATGGCCTATTATTCTTGGGCCACTACATCTTATTTTCTTTTCTCTTCTTCCTCTTTCATCACTTTGGTAGTGAGCTTAGCTTCCTTTTCCTTCCTCACTTTCTCCTCTTATGCATTATAGGCTACATTAACCACTTCTTGATCATTCTTAGCCATATATATGGCCTTATGTATATCATCATCTACATCATTATCCATTTGTGAGGCCTCAACTTCTTTGACTTGTTGAGTAGATTGTTGTTGTTATGCTTGTTCTTTCTATTACTTCTTCTCTTCCTTCCTCACTCATCATTATACTATGCAAGCTAATTCTTCCCTCTAGGCCTATTGTTGTTATTTTTTAGGTTGCTCAAGTATGATCACTTCAACATCTTAGGTCTATGGTGATGGTAGTGACTCCCTTGGGTCTAATTTCAAACTAAAAACATGTGCCTTTCTCCATTTGAGCATGATCATTCTACATTTAAGTGTTGGTACACTAGAGGTAGGCATAGGTTGTGTTTCCTATTCAATAGCTAATCATCTAAAGGTGCCAATATTATAATATAGGAGAGACCCTAGCCTCCTTCCTTATTCAAGGTTTATGCACAAGTTATTTGGGTGGATCTCTAAAAAGGGTGTAAATATGTCCTTGGTTACAAATGTATTAGTAGGTTGGGGATAGAATAAGTCAATCCTCCTCTGCAATTAATCCTCTTCTTCTTAGATGGTATCAATATTGATGAAAGGTGGTAAATATGGAAGTCCTACCCATAGTTCTAGGGGAACCTGCTTCTACACTTGAACCATGTACATAGCCTTCCAAAAGAAAGATTCTTTCTCCTCCTCCCACTCATATAAATCCCCAACCATGTCTACCATCATGAGCTGGTAGACTTTTTACTTATCTATGCCCATCTAGAGAAGGCTGCATGAGCTCACAATCTAAGGCACCTTCATATCATCCATCCAATTTATGGTGCTACATTTCTTACACTTCAAGGAAGGTGACACTAAATTATGTTTTGTAAGAAGCTTTCTCTTTCCCTTCTAATACTACAAGTTGTTAGCTTCCTTTGATTGTCATATTGTAAGGATGGTTATACCAGGTGGTATGGCCTAAATTCTATGTCAAGGTGCACTTCTCCCTCTAGGGACTTTTATTACATGAAATAAAGCAGGAAGATGAGGAACTAGTATTGAAATGTCTACCTTGGGGAGGTGTGACACTTATCAATGTTGGTGAGTAGATCCTAGATGAATTACTCCATCTAATTTAATTATTCATGTTTTTGGATCATTTGATGAGTGATGTTCATGATCCCTTTTGATATTTTTTTTGCATACTTGGTCATCTACCAAAATCTCCTAGTGATATTCTTAATAAGGATGCGCACTAACTCATCTAGGATTTTATAAATTAGAATCCCTTTATTTATCTAAAAATATAAATCTTGGAATTATTATGGAAGTATTCTCATCTTAGATAGAGAAAAGGAATCTCCATGCATAGGAATGCCCAAAGCTCAAGCCATGGATTTTGTGTTGATTACAATGGTGACATATGTGTTGAAATAGTGTCACCATCATTGAAGTGGACAAGAAATAATTTTATGATCTCCCCCAAGTTTCCAAAGGTAGTAATTTGTAGCAGGAACTCAACATCTATGTTTTGAAATTGATGGGGAGTTTCAAAAGTGAGTGATTATGCAACATCAATAGGATCTGGATGAAATAACTTTTGTTCTACTTTCCAAAAGTATTCAAATGGTTTGGGTTCATTAAACTTGGTTTTATTGAGTGTCATTTTGACACCAATTTCCTCTTTTTGATCTTTTTTCAAAGCCCTTATGAGTCATGAAGTATCCATATCTTCTTAAAGTGATTTAGAATTCTATTTGCTCTTTACATAAGAAAACTAACTTAGCTCTTTGTAATTATGTATATCATGAAAAATATGCACAAGGATAAAATATGGTATTTAAATTTATCCTTTATATATTTATCACTTCTTGGATTCCACGTGAATGCCACTCTTAGCTATCCACTCATCATGAATGTAATGGTAGATGTGGCAAATCTATATCTGATATGGAAATTAAGGTAATTAGCCAGTACCATATGTGTGGATTTATGTCATTATTCTATTTTGGGTCCGTATAGGTGATGAAAAGCTAATGTACTTCTATATCAAACTCTGCATATATCCTTAATTCAAGATTCTCATTGCTTCATTCAAAACTCATTCCCCATAGTCCTTTTAAGGTAATCATGTAATAATTACTATAATTTTCTTTACAGTGATTCATGAGATCATGCTAAACTAGTTTCAAATTAACTTTACACTATCAATAAACCATCATTCAATAAATTGAATCCTTCTTCGTTCATGTACTCACTTTTACCTTCATGGTACTCTCTTTAATGGTCAATGCCAATATTATCTTTAAATAGGAAATAAAAAGTCAATGATTATCAAGACTCATTCTTTCTAATAACACTCTTTTTATAACCTTTCTTATGCCACTAACTTAGACTGTCTACTTACTTTCTTCATATAAACACCTTTTTTAGACTTAACCCCTACTAGCTCAAGGTTTATGGACTATGTCAAGGTTTATTAAGACCATTTATTCCTAAAGGAATTATATATTCACAAATGGATTTATAAAAGTTTTATTACACCTTAAAAACATATCTCATGAAAAATTTACAAATACACCTTGTCTCAAGGACCAATGTTCTCATCAAGACTAACTGTGTCAAACAATATACGCTATGCAAATAGGGTGAACTGTGTATATAGGGTTTCTCTTGTTATTTCAACTTATAATGAATATTGGACTTACCATAGGGTTTTTTACATCTCTAGTGACCATTTAAAACTCATTATAAACTCTTTTTAATCAAACAAATCTCAATTTAATGATGATAGGGTACAAAATTTTAAATTGTTAGACTGTAAGTTTTAATGGACAAAAACTATGAACAAGTGAGAATTACCATCTCATGACCAATTTTAAATCATAAAAAAATTACTCTCACCTTCCTTACATGTTTCATTTCCAACCTTACACAAGAATCCATGACAAAATGATCAAATACTCATACTATAATTTGAACTTAGACTGTATGCATCCATGCCCTCTTGGCAGACTTTGAAAGTCTACACAAAAGTGACTTCCTTCACCACAAAACTATTATTCCTGTATCATATTAGGAAACATAATTTGATCATAAAAATATCAATAATCATTCAATATAATCTACTTATGACTCTATATATTTTCCATTACACATATACTCTGTCCACCTTGCAAATTTAATACAAATATAAAGTTGATATCACAGTCCTTAATTAAACTAATTTATTTATTTACATCTCCATTCCTTATCATCCTTGAATGGGATGATATGTTAATTATTTTTACAAACTCACTCTCCACACTATATATTCCCTACCTATGATAAAAAAAAACTCCTAAAACAAGATTCATAACTAATTCTTGATCAAGATCTCACTAGCAACTCATAATCTAACATAGGTTCATGGACTACCACCTCACACTTACATGGAATATGTATTATTATACACTATAAGACATTTATTGATAACATTAAGGTTATTTACAACTTTATTTATCAATTACATATCTTCAATACTCACTTGGACCAATAAATACATTATAAAATTTTGAAATCCCCTTTTGGATGAAAAACCATATTTGAACTCAAATTCAAATTTTCACACATTTGAGACACATTCTAGACCACCTATGAGAATTCAAAAATTCCCCTACATCATACTTCCAAGTGGATAAAAAATATCTTGACACCCATGTTCTTCTTCCGTCAAAAACTCATATAGGTGTGTGTGCTTTTGACTACCACACTTGTCCTTTGTCTTGCATCTTGTTATCTTCCTCCATGTTAGAACTACAAAATACAACTCATTAAATAAACCATGTTATTTCTCATGCCCTTGATTTATTCTCCAACTTTTATTTTTGACTATTTTTTACTCTTACTCACATGCACCTTCATGTGCTTTATATGCTTTACTCTCCTTTGCATTAGTCATCAATGCATCTTGCCTCCCTCCTTACATGAATTCCCCTCATTATTTCACCTATACTTCAACCTTAATAGCTTCACCTTATTCATATAGAGTTCTTCCATATTCTTGAATTCTTTTTTCCTTCAATAATGCCCTTATCTTGAATACCATTGCTGCATTCCACAAGTCTATGTTTTCCTTAGTAACCTCCTTAACCATTTCTCTATATAATTGATGAGAATAAAATTAATATTATTTCTTCAAAGACTCATAAAAACTTGAATACGCCTCATACCTTTATTTTTTATTTTTCCCCATTACTCCTTTGGCTTCACTTGCATCTTCTTAAGTGAGGATCTCTTCCTTCATGATATCTTGCTTCTAAAATGGCTAACATGTTTGTTCTTTTTCCATCAACATGACTCTACCTTGATTATATTATTCATCTTGACTTCTTTTGATCACCACTTGGTCATATGCTTTCTCTTTTTATTCCTTAAGCCTATGAATAGGCTCAACTATCTCATTCTTCTCTTCATCTCTCAAACTTGCATTCGCACATACCAATACATGATTAGATTTTTAAAACATGAGGATTGATTGCCTTATTGCATTTCCTCTTTTTTTTCTTCTCTTCTCCACTAATTTATTGATTGGCCACTTGAGAGGATTCTTTCTCATGACCCATCCAAAATATGGGTTCACAATCTCTTTCAGTTTCTCTATATTGGTCAACATCTCATCCATTCGCTACCTCATCTCTACCATCTCTCTCTCCATCTCAATCTTCTTCTTAGTGTCTTCATGCACCATGTTCTCTTTTTGGATTTCATGCTTAACCCTATCTCTCACTTTCCTTTCTACTTATTCTTTCATCTTCATTTTTAGTACCTCACTTGGTTACATTCTTCTCCCTATTTTGGTCTCACTTAGACCATTTCCTTTGGTTCACACTTGGAATCTCTCTATCTTAGACCTCACATGGGCCTTTTCACCTCTTATCCTTCACACTTGGACTATCTCTTCTCTCCCAAGCTCTATTTATGAGATTCTCTTCTTTAAACTTATTAATATATTTCTTGATTCAGGGCTACCACTTCACTTTGCACTATTTTATTTCTTCACCTATCACATACTATCATCAATGTATTCAAACCAAATAACCAACCACAAAATACATCATACCTTCTCTTTTTCTTATTGTCTTACTTTTTCTCTCAATAAGACTCCTTGCTTACTTACCTTCAGCTTCATGAAATATGTACAATAACAATATATTCACCATTCTTAGAGCATCTAGATGGCTCTGATACCAAATGATGCAGAACTAATGTACTTCTCTATCAAACTTTGCCTATATCCTTAATTCAAGATTCTCCTTGCTTCATTCAAAACTCATTCACCATAGTACTTTTGGGGTAATAATTCAATAATTAATATAATGTTATTTATATGTATTCATGAGATCATGCTATACTAATTTCAAATGAACTTTACACTATCGACAAACCATCCTTCAATAAAATGAATCCTTTTTTGTTTATGTAATCACTTTTACCATCATGGTACTCTCTTCAATGGTCAATTCCAATATGATATTTCAATATGACATCAAAAATAAATGATGATAAAGACTCGATATTTATAATAACACTCTTTTTATAACCCTACTTATGCCACTAACTCAAACTATCTACTTACTTTTTTCACATAAGCACCTTTTTTAGACTTATCCCCTACTAACCCTATTTAGGTGTAAACCTCCTTGTTTCGAGAAATATACAAAATTTAATAATATTTTGAGACCATTTCCTAGGAACCATTTATACTTTCTAACTCTTGTGTTCTCCATTTGATCAGACTCCACATGTATACCCTATTGCTCTACCATCCCAGACCTTAATTATGCCTATTTAGCCTTATTACAGACCTACTGGTTGATATTATATATAATATTTAGGGTAGACATATTAAACCAAAAAAAAATCTTAGACTTTGATAAATCCACCCTAATGACAAAGTTTGGGCCTTTTTTGCTAGTAGAGTCTCCTTTTACAATCAAAACCCTAAAATCTAGGGTTTTAAGCAATTGTCTAGGTTGAGAATAAAAATAATTGGATATAATGAAAAAAAGGTAGTTTCAAAAAAAAAAATTACCAAGTTTGTATGACATTATTTCAACTTTTTCCTTCAATGAGTAAGCCCTCAAAACCCTCATATCATTCACAAAGAAAAAAACTCAGTCTCTCAACACAAGAAAACATGGGTAATAAGATTTCTATGTATTTTCATCATCCCTAGAATCCAATACCTACACTAAGGTTCTCACCACCTTATATTACCACCTTAAACCCTTCTCTATCACCTTTAAATCCAAAATGATATTTAATACAACATAACACAGTTTATAAAATTTTGAGTTGGTAAACTTTGTCAAGGTTTGTTAAGACCATTTCTTCCAAAAGGAATTGTATATTAATAAATGTATTTAAACAAGTTTTATTACATATTAAAAACAAATCTCATGACAAATTTACAAATACACCTTTTCTTAAGGACTAACATTCTCATCAAGACTGACTGTGTCAAACAATATACACCATGCAAATAGGGTAAACTATGTATATAGGGTTTATCTTGTTATTTAGAATTATAATTAATATTTTAATTAACATAGGTTTGTATCAATATCTAATTACCATTAAAAATTCATTCTAAACACTTTTTAATCAAACAAATCTCAATGTTAATGACGACAAGGTACAAAATTCTAAATTTGTAAATTATATGTTTCAATAGACAAAAACTATGAACAAGTGAGAACATACCATCTCATGACCAATTTTAAATCATAAAAAGATTAATATCACCTTCATTACATGTTTAATTTCTAACCTTCCACAAAATCCATGACAAAATGATCAAATACTTAGACTATAGTTTGAACTTGGACTGTATGCATGCCCTATTAGTAAACTTTAATAGTCTACACAAAAGTGACTTCCTTCACAAAAAAATTAGAATTAATATATCATATTAAGAAACATAATTTTAATAAAAAAAGATTAATAATCATTAAACAAAATCAACTTACCACTCTAGGTTTTCCACCACACATATACTTTGTCCACCATGTAAATTCGATGCAAACAAAAAGTTGATATGACAGTCCTTAATTCAACAAATTTATTTATTTACATATACATTCCTTATCATCCTTGAATGGGATGAGAGGTTACTTACTTTTTAAATTCACTCTCCATACTATATTTTACCTACTTATGATCAAAACTTCCTAAAACAAAATTCATAACTGATTCTTGATCAAGATCTCACTAGCAACTCCTAATCTAATGTAGGGTGGTGCATTACCACCTCAAACTTACATGACATATGTATTCATGTCTACTTTAGGAAATTTATTAAGACCATCAAGGTCATTTAAAAATTTATTTATCAATTACACATATTCAGTACTCACTCATACCAACAAATACATTATAAAAATTTGCAGTTCCCTTTTGGCGGGAAAACCAATTTTGGACTCAAATTAAAATTTACATACACACTTGAAACACATTATAAACTACTTTTGAGCATTCAAAGATATCCCTAAATCAATAGGGGTATGAGCAGATGATGTTTTTAGGCCACTAATTTATTGAATATTTATGTCAATTGAACCTTGGATCTGCCATTTACTTATATTGGATGATTGTTATATGGTAGAGATCTTGTTGATGGGGCCATTTCATACCTTACCTAAACTTAATTTCTTTCATTTGCTCCTCTTTGAAATCCATGATGGTGCAAATGGATCCTCCTATGCATAGCTAGTGTACACTATGATTGGTATCTTGGTTTTCAAATTTTGTTGAAGAGATCATCTACAAATAGACATAGAAAAGAAACACACACACAAAACATGGAAAACTAGGAAATCCTAATCTAATTGGTGTTGCTTAGTACCCTCTCACTTAGAAAAATGAGATCAATTCTACTATTGGTGGTAGGGATTAAGCCTATATACATTTAGCTACCCTAGTAAAATGGTTCCCTAAAGATCTCTTAAAACCACATTACCTTGTTATGTTAATTTATGTAGAATTTAGGGCCCTTTTCATCGAATCTATAACTTGCCTGGGAATGCTCTAAGACAACTACCATATAGTAAGACTAGTTGATCTTTATGAAATTATTTCTGGCACAAGTTCTTATTGTGCCATGCTTTCTAGCTCTTCTTGTGAACTTATTACATCCATGTTACTCTGCATCTATACTTATCTATACTATTCAGTTTAAGAATTCTATTGGTTAGAGAGTCATGATCCCCTAGTCGCATGACCATGGCAATGTGCAAACTAGGTACTAGGTATTCCATTGGCATAATTGCTTCAAGTCCATACACTAACTAAAAATTTGTAAAATTTGTCTCTTGTAGTACATGTGATATTCCCATAGGATTTTAGGAATGCGATATTCCAAGTCATATCTCTTAATGTCTTAGATCTTTGTCAACATTTTATCTAGCACTTTATTAGAAGCTTTAGCTTGGCCATTAGTCTAAGGATGGTACACAATGCTTTTGTGATGATATATCATAAATTCATCAATCAAAGCTTTGATAGTTTAATTGAGAAAGCATGTTCCTTTATCACTCATGATCTTTATGGGGAATTTAAATATTGTAATAATGTTCTCATAGAGAAACTTCATTTCATCCTTTGCACCATAGCTAGGTGTCATAGTAGCTGCGACCCATTGGTAAAATAAGACAATCACAATGATGATATACCTTGATTTATTATATTTTATTAATGGATTTATCAGTCTAACAAAGTAAATACCCAATTTTTCAAAAGGTTTCTTAGATAACAAAGGCTATTAAGGAATTTCATCTTTTTGTAGTGATTTGCCCATGTTTTTGTAGACATCACAGTGTTGTCTTATTCTATGTGTATTCTGAAAGATATTGTGTCACCATAACCCACTCTGTAACAACTTCATGGAAGTAGATTATCTCACAAAATTTCATCATACAACTCCTTGATGTGCCTCCTATAAAATTTGAGGTTGTTCATGTTCTAGAATAACCATATATAGAACTTCATCCTTCTCCAAGTGATACAGAATCCCATTGATGATGTTGTATGGTATAATTATAGTAATAAATTACTTCTTTTCATGTTCTTGATAGTGTTTAGGGAAGACTCCTTGTTTTAGGAAGTTGGAAATTATTTCAAAAAAATTAGGAATCATAGAAACATAAAGGAGGTGAGCATCAAGAGAGTCTTATTATAATTATTTTGATTCTTCACCATTATGAATTCAATTGAGATGATTTGGTCCCACATTTTCTTTGCCTAGGTTTATAATAATGTGGAATTAGAACTCTTGAAATAGCATCAACCATTGAGAGATGCATCTTCCTAGCATATTTTTTTTAACAAGGTATCATAAGGCTTGATGATCCATGAAAACTTTGAATAGTGTTACAAGTAGATAATGTTGAAATTTTTATAGTGAAAATACAATAGCCAATGCTTCTCATTAAGTGGTTATGTAGTTCTCTGCATCAGATAATTTTTTACTATAAAAATTAATATGATGGTAAAGTCCACCATCTCCTAGATTCACAATCACAACACTAACTATGATACCCAAAGCATCCAAATTTACATGAAAGGGATTGCTCCAATATAGAAATACAAGGATGGGTGTAGTAATCAATCTCTATTTCAAATAGATGAAAGTTACTTGGCCCTCCAAAGTCCAAAAATACTTCACATTTTTGCATAAAGATTCAAATGGAGATGAAATAGATGCATATCCTTTGATAAACTTGTGATAGTATCCTATGTGTCCCAAAAAATATCACACTTTGATGGAACTAGTGGGTGGAGACATACTCAAGATTACTATAATTTTTGCCTAATCTACTAGAATGCCTTCACTACATACTACATGTCCTAAAAAAACACCCAAAGATGTAAAGAATAGACATTTATTTAAATTTAGTGTAATGTGCAGAGCTCGACATCATTCGAACATTAGGCACAAATTACAAAAATGTTCTTTAAACAAGGAAAAAACTACCTAATCATCAAGATAGACTTCTAGGAAGTCATAAATGAATTCCTTGAATGTAGTCACCACTATGTGAGAGAACATTATAGATGCATTATTAAAGCCAGAATGCATGACCTTGTACATAAAAGATCCCCATTCTATGTCAAAATTCATTTAGGCTCTATCTTATTCTTTGATGGGTATTTGATGATATCTAGTAAAACCATTTGTGAAAGAGTGGACTTCATGTCCTACAACAAACTCCAAAACTTTATTTGTGAATGGAATTGAGAATGGATCATTTACACATGAATCATTTAGAATGTGATAATCCTCACATGCTCAAATTTCCTCTATATTCTTTGGCTTCACTACCATGGGGCTTACCCAATATGCCTTTTCCACTAAATAGATTATTCTTACATCCTATCAAGTTTAGTCTTCACTTTCAACTTCATGTTTGGATTTATCTTGTATGATCATTTATTTATAAGCTATGCACACTCCTTTATTTAGATATGTATCTCACATAGATATGGATAAAATCCTTGGACTTCTAATAATATAGTGGGAGATACATCTTGATAATCCCTCATAAGTTGTATAGCTTCAAAAAAATTAGCTTATATCCAATAATTACCTATATTCACCAATTTAAAACCTCCTCAGAACTTATGTTTTTTAAATGATTTTTGATGTGCTAATGGTAAATCTTGAGCTTTTCTTCATCAATAAATTCTTATATCCTCCATTTCCCTTCCTATTCTATAATTTTTATGTTGTGAAGCTTCTCTTCTTTATTAGGTTCTACATCAAGGTCCTCTAGATGTTTTGCTAGTTGTTTAGCTACAAATAAAATAATTAAATCTAGATCACCCCCATAATTAGAATATTTAATGTCCTCTTCTTCATCTTGTATTTGGTGGCATGGATGAATAAGAGATTTTTCTTATTTCTTAGTAGGTTTTTATCTTTGTATTGTCATATTCAGATTAGAATTTGTGTTTTTTTGTGTAGTGGATTCTATTGTGGTGCATAAGTCTTCTATGCACCCATGGCATAAGAATTATTTGATTTTGTGTAGTGCATTATAAACTAGAGATTTTTCATCTTCAAAAATAAATTTTAAATGAAATCACTTTGGACCTATGCCAAGTTCTTTGTTTCCCTTTTTCCCTCTTGGTGCATATATCATGTTGATGGTAACAAAGTAAGTTTATAGTGAAAATGTGAACCCAATACTTTGGTACCACATGTTCCTCAGTTTAGAATCCAACACATTTATGGATATGAATTTTAGGACACTCACCTTCTTGGAAGAAAGGCTAATTATTTTTAATGAACTATGATAACTGAAACCTACTAATCATAAGCTTGCAGGCATCATCCCACTTGAGCTAGTCATTTTGATGAGTTACCTAGGATGTCATATAAACTCCCTTCAGAGCATAATTTAGAGCACTAACCTGATGGATGATGATAGGTATATGAAATTATAGATGAAAAATGAATTTATTTATATCCTCAATTGCATAGTACATAAGAAGTTATCACTCATGTGTAAATACCATTCTCATCATTCAAAGGTCATAATCACCTGGAGCCCAATTGAGTAACTGTATGTCTAAGTCTCCACTGATAGATGAAGTTATTTCCCATAGAAAATTACCTTCCATGGTGGGCTCTATATATTCATGCATTTGATCATTTTCATGATAGAGGAAGTCAATTTCTAACTGAGTAGGGTATTTTATAGACATCGATGCACAATATTCTATGACAAATTGGTTTTCCAATGATTGCATAAATACTAGTTTAGGCATCCATTATTCTAATGTCTTCAAATTTTAAGTGAGTAATGATTATACCTAAGGTTTTTTATGATTGTATAAGAGGTTTCTCTTGGTTATGCATAGAGTTTTTGTATTTTCCTCAGAGTTCACCTTCATCTAGTTGGTTTCTTGTGAAACTATGGAGAATCTAGTTTAACTAGAATTATATAATGTTAATGTGCTCTATTCAAAGGAATGTCAGTAACCTTATCTCCTTGGTGAACTTATAACCAATTATACACCATGTTAATATTCATATGACCATCATATTCCTATTTATTACCAATCAATTTAGGGTAATGTGTTGTTTTTATCTTCATGTTGATGACTTCAAAGTCACCTCATAGGTTTAATTCTACAACTTTAATTTCAACATCTTATAATCTACCAATATTCTCAACCCTTCCATAGTCAAATAAGCTCAAATTTACTATGTTGTAACTCAAAACTAGTCATCCAATAGCTTCCCATGCAGACCTAGGAATCATGTTGACTGTGTTGCCAAAATCAAAGACAACATTTAGAATCTCATACCCTATAACCTTAATGTTGATTTGTATATCTACATCCCAATGTTTCATTGTTTTAATGTACTAGACTATTTTTTTGTCTTCTATTATCTGCACTATGCATTATCTAGTAGATTATGTCTTAGATTTGTGATGTTCTTTGAGATGTCTTCATTGTGTAGTGTGATTAAATTTTTTGGAGGATCTATCAGCATAGTGACAACTCCATCTTGATGCATAATATGCATGATCTAGCCATAAATGTGCATATTTATTACTATAGCATCTCTTGTAATGGTATTTTGATGTTGGATATTTTTAGTATCTATACACCTTCATACATGATCCCCTTTTCTATAGCTAGGTCTAGGTATTTATCCTATTTTTATTTTGAGATTCTTTGGTCCTAAGGTATTTAAGTGGAGGTAAACCTTTTTGTAGTGATCTTATCACATGACAACATTTAGGAATGCATTCTCCTTAAGCTAAACACTCACCATATTCACATTTCAGATGGCCTTGAACTTTATTTACTTCTCTAAGATAGGATAATATTTTATGTCATGTTGGTCAAAGATTTTACAGTATGCACAATAAAATTATTTTTGAGGATTCATAAGATAATTTAATTTTATATGATTATACTCTTCACACAAGTAGCATTACAAAAGAGGACATTAATAGTTATTCCCTCTACCACCTTGGTAACCTCCTTTGTATCCACCCCTAGCTTCTCCTCTGTTAGACTGATATCCTCCTCTATACCCTCTTTATTATTGCATAATGTTCCAATGTTGGTGTTATTGGTTATTATCTAAAATTTTGAATTGTTGTTGCACAACTGGGGGGGCAACTCATTTTATTGTTGTATCATGGTTGATCTCTAGGGTGATGCATACTAGTACTATGGATATGGTGGTGTCCAACTCAATGAAGGAGGGGTTCAACCTACCAATCCTTGAGGCTGGTATTGTAAAGAATTAGGAATCCATTGTGGACCTATTTGGGTTGTATAACTTTTATCGACCTCCAAACCTAGAATCATCTACTTCATCAAGGATATTTATTACATAGTGATGGAAAATAAATTTTTGGTGATGCCTTCCTTGAGCTCTTACAAATCCCTATAGTTATTTTCATCATGATTATTTGACTTTAAAAAATTGCAATATAAATTCTATAGACTCTTGACATATTTTTTCAAAAGGTGGCACTACATTCATTGTTGCATACCCCACTACTCGACAAATTTCATAAAAAATTGTCTTGATATTAGGAAAATCATTCATATGATGTTCTTCCTTTCTATACTCCATAAATTAGAGATTCAATTTAGTTTTATACACATAATGGTATTACTTCATTATCTTCATAAAATCTTTTAATGTATTTTAAATCTTGGAATTAGTAACAAGAGCTTCTCCATAGTATTCAATTTTTTTACACATAGGGTAATAGCTCTAACATCTACTTTTGTAGCATATTGAGTTTGTGTAGTGGAAAACCTAATTCTAGAGTGTAGTCCTTTGACAAACTACATAGCTTTGTCTTTGTATATTAAGGTAAATTCTACCTTATTCATCACATCAGAGAATCTATGGTCATAGTCATAGACTGAATCTCCATACTTTTGCCTTATCTCCTTCAAGTCCTGTATAGTCTAACTAGTGCATTTTTTTATCTTGAATTCTACAACAATTTAGTCCTTAGAATCTTGTAGACTTACCCACTAAACTTATGTTTAGTATATGATCTCAAGTGATCTTCTAACTAGTTCCCTTACTAACTCACACTTTTGGATTGCATCATCAATGTTAGCCTTAGATTTCCATCTCATTTCACAGGTTTGTTAAGGTGTGGAGCCTAAAAGCTTCACCAAAGGAGCGTATTACCAAAGTTACAGGTTTACATAGTCACCGGGATTGGTCAGGAGTGATCGACATTGGTCAGGTGTAGTTCAAGAGATGCTAGCATCGGCAGGGAATCGGCCGATGTCGGTCACATGCAAGTAGGAAGGAACTGGCGTCAGTTACCTGTGCATCTAGAGAGCTATTTTCATGGATAGAACTGAGTGTTTACATGATGAGATTAAGTTGTAGTCTTAAGTCCGTGTCTCTATTATTAGTAAGACTATTTTTAGAGCCCTTGTTCAAGAGGCTTAACTATTGGTTGTAAGTGCATGCTCAAGTTTCCTAATTCTATATTAGGATAGATCTTCTTAGCTTATTGTATTTCAATGTAGTGTATGTTGAAAGAACAATACAGAATTGTATAGGTGAATCAATCCAGGTTGTTGGAGTTGATTGTACTTGAGAGAAAGAGCTCTTGAGGGAAAGAGATCTAGAGAGAGATCTGTACATCTGAGAGAGGTGTGGAAGAAAGAAGTTTCTTCAATTGTATTCCTTTTGTAAAGAGTTTAATACAAGTTTTCAGGGTGGTTTCTTGTATCTCTTGTTCTTTGCTATTTATCATTCTAGTTACTTATCTATCTGATTTAATTCCATGGTTTATTGCTTTCATAAGTGTAATCATATTGTTGGTTGATCCCCAATAAGTGGTATCAGAGCCTTGGTTGTAGGTTCAGAGCTTGATATCCATCAAGTGGTATCAAAGCTCAGGTTCACTAATAGGTGGTTCAGATCTGTGTAGTGTGTATTGATTATAGGTTACTCACAGGGGTTTTTGTAGGGATTTTTGTTTGAGTGGGAGAAGTAATGGCAGAAGAAAGTAAACTGAGAATGGGGAAGTTCAATGGAAAAAATTATCAACATTGGAGAATGCAGATAGAGGACTATCTGTATCAGAAAGATCTATACTTACCATTAGGTGGGATTGCAAAGAAGCCCACAGACATGGATGATGAAGAATGGAAAGTTCTTGATAGAAAGGCTCTGGGGTCTATAAGACTGAGTCTAGCATCTATTGTGATATCTAATTTATCATAGGCAAAAACAACGGTAGAGTTGATAACTACTTTAGCAAATTTGTATGAAAAACCCTCTGCTTCTAATAAGGTATATCTTATGAAGTAGTTATTTAATTTGCGTATGCAGGAAGGTGGATCTGTATCTAATCACCTGAATGATTTCCATGGAATTGTAAATCAATTAAGTTCAGTCAATATTGTGTTTGATGATGAAATTAAAGCTCTTTTAATATTATGTTCTTTGCTAAAAGCTGGCATAGCTTAGTAATGGTAGTTAGTAAAATTGCATCTGCTTCAAATATTTTAAAAGTAGAGGATGTTGTTAGTGTTATCTTGAATGAGGAAATTCATAGGAAAAGCATAGAGGAAACATCAGGGAATGTTTTAAGTTTTGAGAGCAGGGGAAGGCAAAAAAAGAAGAGCAAGAAAGGGAGATCAAGATCTAAGTCTAAGGTGAGAGGTAGATCCAAATCCAGAAATGGTAGGAAGCCACAATGCTGGAATTGTGGAAAGATGGGGCACATAAGCAGAGATTGTTGGTCAAAGCCTAAGGAGGACAATCAGCATGAAAGAAAGGAAGAAGCAAAGGTTGTAGGTATTGCACAAGATGCTTTAATATTCTCTTTGCATAATAATATAGAATCTTGGGTTTTAGATTTTGGTGCATCTTTTCATGCTATCCCTAATAGAGAATACTTTAGTGACTATATCCATGGAGATTTTGGAATAGTGTACTTAGGGGATGATGAGCCTTGTAAAATTATTGGCAAAGGTAAAGTGCAGCTGAAAATGTAGAATGGCAACACATGGGTGTTGAGAGATGTTATGCATGTTCCTAGCTTGAAGAGGAATTTGATTTCTGCAGGAAAGTTAGGGGATGAGGGTTGTACCGTAACTCTCACAACAAAATCTTGGAAGATGACCAAGGGTGCACTTGTTATGGCTAGAGGTAAGAGAGTAGGTACTCTCTATTTATGTAATTATGTTACTAATAATTCTCCTTCTATATTATTTACTTCAGATGTGGATGCAAAATTGTGGCACTCAAGGCTTGGCCACATGAGTGAGAAGGGAATGTCAATTCTTAAGTCTAAAGGTAAGCTTTTAGATTTGAAAAGCATAGATCTGGATTTTTGTGAGCACTGTGTTTTTGGGAAATAGAAGAGAGTTAGTTTTCTCAAGACTGGGTCAACAAAGAAGAAGCATAAGTTGTAGCTTGTTCACACAAATGTGTGGGGACTGGCTCAAGTTGCTTCTATTGGAGGATCATAGTACTATGTTTCATTCATAAATGACCCTACAAGAAAGATATGGATCTATTGTATTAAGAAGAAATTTGATGTATTTGAGACTTTCAAGATTTGGAAAGCTATGGTTGAGAATGAAATAGGTAGAAGATTGAAGTGCCTAAGATCTGACAATGGTGGTGAGTTCTGTAGCTATAAGTTCAACTGGTATTTTTATATGCATGGAATTCATAGGCAAAGGATGGTTCCAAGGACACCTCAGCAGAATGGAAATGCTGAAAGGATGAATAGAACAATTATAGAGCATGCAAGATGTATTAGATTGCATGTTGGTTTGCCCTTAGAGTTTTGGGCAGAAGCTATTAACACTGTAGTGTACCTGATTAACAGAGGACCCTCTACAACTCTGGATGGTGGAATTCTAGAAGAGGCATGGATAGGTAAAAAGGTAGATCTCTCTTTTCTCAAAGTTTTTGGTTGTGAAGCCTTTGTGCACGTTGATAAGGAAAATAGAAAGAAGTTGGATGCTAAGTCTATGAGGTGCACATTTATTGGCTATGGCTCAAATGATTTTGGTTTCAAATTTTTGAATCTAGGAACTAACAAGATAATTAGGAGCAATGATGTTATTTTCAATAAAAAAGTGATGTATAGTGATCAGCTGAAGAAGCTGAATCAATCTGGGTAGAGCAATGGAGAATTAGATGAGGTGACGGTCCAAAATGAGCTCACGAGAAAAAGAAATAATCACTTGCAAGAAAACACAGAGATCGAAGTCGGCAGGGAAGGAACCAACGTCGACAGGACAAAAACTGATGTCAATCATACAGAGACTGACGTCAGTAGGATAGGCACTGACATCAGTCAGGCAGAACTGATGTTAGCCAGTAACAGTCCTGGAAGTGACTGAGGTCGGTCACTGTCAGAGAATTTGGGTGGACAGTGTGTTGTGAATGAGTCTCAGACACCCATGAGGAGGTTAGAAAGGGTAAGTAAGCCTCCAATTTGATATTCCCCTTCATTATTCTATTTATTGCTAACTGATGGTGGAAAACTAGAGAGTTTTGAAGAAGCATTACAGGTGGAGTCCTAGAGTCAGTGGGAGCGTGGCATGGTTGAGGAGATGGAGTCCTTGAGAGAGAACCAAACATGGGATTTGGTTGAGTTGCCAGCTGGTAAGAGGACACTGAAGAACAGATGGACCTACAGATTGAAAGAAGGTGAGAATGGACAGATGAGATATAAGGCCAGATTGGTAGTGAAAGGATTTACACAAAAGCCAGGTATTGATTTTGGTGAGATTTTTTCTCCTGTTGTTAAAATGACTTCTATACAGATTGTACTATCTTTGGTTGCTATTGAGGATTTGCATCTTGATCAGCTTGATGTTAAAATAGTGTTTCTTCATGGAGATTTGGATGAGGAAATCTATATGGAACAGCCAGAAGGATTTGAGGTCAAGGGTAAGGAGAAGTTAGTGTGCAGATTGAAGAAAAGCTTGTATGGCCTCAAGCAAGCTCCTAGATAGTGGTATTTGAGATTTGATAGGTTTATGACTGAGCATGGCCACATTAGGTGTCAATCTAACCATTGTGTGTATTTTAAGAGATTGGATAATGGTAGATAAATTATTCTATTGTTGTATGTAGATGATATGCTAGTTGTAGGATCACACATGTAGGATATCTCTGAGCTTAAGGTGAAATTAGCTCAAACATTTTCCATGAAGGATTTGGGAGCAGCAAAGAAAATCCTTAGCATGAGCATTAAGAGAGATAGGAAAAATCACAGGTTGATTTTGTCTCAAGAGGATTATGTGAACAAGGTGTTGAAACAGTTCAATATGTAGGATGTTAAACCGGTAAGCACACCTTTGGTTGGACATTTTAAGTTGAGTAAAGAACAATGTCCTAATTCACATGATGAGGTAGAGTACATGAGTAAAGTTCCATATTCTTCCACAGTAGGGAGTTGAATGTATGCAATGGTTTGTACTAGACTGGATATTGCCCAAGCAGTAAGAGTTGTAAGTAATTATATGGCCAATCCAGGAAAGGAACATTGGAAAGCAGTTCAGTGGATCCTTAGATATCTGAGAGGAACCAGCAGTAGGCACTTGTGATATGGAGGTTCAGATACTTCTCTACATGGTTATGTAGATTCAGATATGGTAGGTGATTTGGATGGCAGGAGGAGCACCACAGGATATGTTTTCATTGTAGGTGGAACGGTGGTTAGTTGGATATCAAAGTTGTAGAAGGTTTTTGCCTTGTCAACTATAAAAGCAGAGTATATTGCAGCCACAGAGGATAGAAAAGAGATAATATGGATGACACAGCTCATGAAAGAGCTTGGAAAGGAGTGAGAGAGTTGCAAATTATACAGTGATAGTCAGAGTGTAATTCATTTGGCTAAGAATTCAGCCTTTCATTCAAGAACAAATCACATACAGCTTAGGTACCACTTCATAAGACAAGTATTGGAGGATGGTGAGTTGAAGCTGGAGAAGATCCATACAGATAAGAATCTTGCTGATATGTTAACCAAGCTGGTTACAAAGGAGAAGTTGAATCTTCATTCAACTTCTATTGGTCTTCATGATTGAGTTGAAGATGGAGGAGCTAGAAGATGTTGTTGTATAGGTACTGGTGTAACTATTTATCTCCAAGTGGGAGATTGTTAAGGTGTGGAGCCTAAAAGCTTCACCAAAGGAGTGCATTACCAAAGTTGCAAGTTTACATAGTCACCGACATCGGTTAGGAGCAATCGACATCAGTCAGGTGCAGTTTAAAAGATGTCGACATCAGCAGGGGATCGGCCGATGTCAGTCACAGGCAAGCAGGAAGGAATCGGCGTCGGTTACCTGTGCGTCCAGAGAGCTATTTTCATGGACAAAACTGAGTGTTTGCATGATGAGATTAAGTTGTAGTCTTAAGTCTGCGTCTTTATTATTAGTAAGACTATTTTTAGAGCCCTTGTTCAAGAGGCTTAACTGTTGGTTGTAATTGCATGCTCAAGTTTCCTAATTCTATATTAGGATAGATCTTCTTAGCTTATTGTAGTTCAATGTAGTGTATGTTGAAAGAACAGTATAGAATTGTATAGGTGAATCAATCCAGATTGTTGGAGCTGATTGTACTTGAGAGAGAGAGCTCTTGAGGGAAAGAGATCTAGAGAGAGATCTGTACATCTAAGAGAGGTGTGGAAGAAAGAAGTTTCTTCAATTGTATTCCTTCTGTAAAGAGTTTAATATAAGTTTTCATGGTGGTTTCTTGTATCTCTTGTTCTTTGCTATTTATCATTCTAGTTACTTATCTATCTGATTTAATTCCATGGTTTATTGCTTTCATAAGTGTAATCATATTGTTGGTTGATCCCCAACAAGTGGTATCAGAGCCTTGGTTGTAGGTTCAGAGCTTGATATCCATCAAGGTTAGTATGTATTATTCAAGATTGGTAGACCCATCATAGATTGCTAGGTTTATGAATCCTCCTTAATGACCCATTATGTAAATTGGTGTTAATGCAATATATTGCATAGATATTACTAGAGGAGGCGTCATTTTAGGTGATCCTACCTACATACTACTCTACATACTATGAGAATTAACATGTGCACCTTTTTATTTTGTGCATCCTTCTTCCTTTTGCTCAGTTTCAATAAGATCTATGACCTTCAAAGCATTTCTAATTGTTTTTTTTAATTTCATTAGCCCAATGAGATACTTGATCTAAAAATGGCCTTCCCAACTATTATCTTCCTATCTACCTAGCTAAAAACTTATACTAGAATATAAAATATTGGGTTGTGGCGGCATGTACTCTTCTAGTGAATGGTTCTTTCATATAGCTTCTTCTTCTACTATGATTGAACCTATGATTAACCTATGACTATGTTTTGTTTCTTTGCATAATTTTTCTTCTTATAACAATACCCTTTATTATAGTTGTACACTACATCTATCATCTATCTGCTCTACTTATAAACTATTCTTACCTTCTTCAAACATCTCATCTTCATCTCATTATTTGTCACTTCACTCTATCTATCAGAATTCATCATATTATTTCTTCATTATTCATCCTTCTCTAGCATCTCACTCATCACATACTCTTACTCATTCATAATCTATTTTACTAATACTCTTACCTCTACTCACATCTATTTGGGTGTTCTTTTGTTTATTCCATTTTTTTATTTTTGCATTTCTTATTCTGAATCTAGACTCTTTTTTTTACTCTTCTTCCCTCATGTCTCCATGATGGATTAGGTTCAATCCTTACTCATATAACCATCATTAATTATCATGTTGCATACACCCCCATATACTTAAAGTGACTACTCCATATTAGCTAGAGTAGGAAACATGGCCTTATCCATAACCAACATCTTCATAAGGAGAGGTAGTCACTACAAAAAATTTCCTCTAATTCCTCAGACAAATAGGTCATATAAAGATTTGAAAGCTATATATTATTTTACTAGACACTTGGTGATATATCCATCTATGGTGGTAGTAACCCAATTGTCCATTGCTTTCATCTAGTCAGTTTCCATTTTCTATAATTAGTTTGTCTTCTTTTTAGTCCAAATGATTATTTCTTTTGTTTTTGTGTTTAAGCAATAGTATTCCAATATTTTCAACCAATCAGCTATCAATTCATTTAATTCACACTAGAAAAAAATGTGTATCTCTCCATAGATGTGATCTTGAATAATTTCATTTTTAGTAAACCAATCCATTTAGATTCTTCTTCTATGAAATTTCATACTTTTCAATCTAACCATATCTCAATGCCTCTCTACCCTAGCAACCATCTTAACATAGTTTCTTTCAAAAGGAGTGTTTCTACACTCACCACACCATTATTAGTAGAGGTTCCTAAAGCATCAAAACATGCTAAGGATGAGGATAGCTAAGTTTTACTCAAGTATGTATAATAGTGAACATAATTCATATTTAATAGGGAAAATAAAATCAAAATAGATATGAATTATGGTGATTAGTTATGAATTAGGAATAACCAGTACTTCATTAATGTTTATAGAGCATTCAATAACTAATTATATAGAAATAAGCCAAACATTAACCATGAAAGTGCATACAAGGAAAAAAATAAGAAATACAATAGGTAACCATAACCAAATAGTCTATATTAATCTCAACAAATATCGAACTCTCTTCCTCATATAATTATACATATATATAGTCATTTACAGTCTCTAACTATTCACATTTTTCTTATATTTGGTGCCAAAAGAGGAGTCTATTCATCTTCTAACATATTAAAAGTTGTGGAGGATAAGATAATATATATATATAGCCAACAATTGAATACATAATGCATGAATATCATAAGAATATCCTGCATAACTTTACTATCCAATTTTTTCTCCCAATAATCTATGCTAGAACACCTCTATTTTGTCTACCTTCATCTTCACTACCTTATCACTACCTTGCACGACTATAAGGCTCCATTTTAGCTCCATCACCCCTTGCATTCATATCCATCCCATCATCCATCACATAAGGAATCAATAATAATTAAAAGGGCATCAAGGTCACCTAAATAGGTTATGTACACCATGAAACCATCAAGTTATAGCCAAGAAAAGAGACCTACAGTCTTGACACCAATAGTATGATCTTATTATGAGGTTCATAAGCCAAGGCAAATAGAGGAGATGCCTTTTCAAAGGTTTGTTCTCAATCATCCCATAAAGTGGAAGTGTTTTTAATAATATGATTCATATTCATGGGTGGTGACCTTCTAAAATCCAAGTTCACACTCTTTTTGTATAAATGGAATATACACAATCATCTTTATTTAAGGACATAACCTTTTGGAAGATGACTTCATGATATGAAAATATGTTTAAGGTTGTTTGTTAAATTAATGTTTCATATTCATATTCACCCTTCATTAATGATCATAAGTAATCATCACATATCAAGGTCTCTTTGAGACATCTACAGGATTGAATGAGGTTACCACCTACAACAAGCATATGTCATGGGCAGTCTACAAGTTTCTAGGTTCTTAGTTCCTTTTTGAAATAATCAAATGACTAATCATCATTAAGTGGATAACCCAATTATGTGGCTAAAATATAATACATTCAAATCCTTTAATGGGTCATTAAGACACAATAGAGACCTATAGATATAGGCAAGACTCAACTATATTCAAGAGTAATGGAAATTATTAGGTTTACCTAATGATTATTGGTACCTAGTTGCAGTAAATAGGTGCATGAACATTGAATTTTTTAAGCTCAAACTATCTCAAAAAGGACACATGTTCTAATTCTTGAAATTTATTAGGAAACACAAGGAGAATTAGACCTATAGTTAACCTATACATAGTCATACCTATCGTCAAGTAGGTGAAGAATTCCAAATGGAGGTTTCCAAGGTTTGACACCTTCAAGAGATATTGTTGAGTTTTTAGAGATAATTGGACAAGTGAGGGACTTTTTTTCATCTTTTTACTTGTTTCAAACTCTCCAATCTTTCTCAATTTCACACTCTATTCGTACAAGGACAACATAGTCATCAAGCACAATCAAGAAAGATCAAGGAGAAGGTTATGAGATGTTATCATTTAACATGAAGTTCATTAGGTTTTGGAAATGATGAAGGCCTCATAGAAGTTTTCAAAAAAAATTCAAGCTATAGACTTCCTAAAACACTCAATAATCAGCCATTCTCATTGAAATAAACACCTATAGCTATAACAATATAGTCTACCCTTCAAGCTACTATGTACATTGATGAAGATAGTCATTCTATTTGAGGATATTCATGATGGTTTGGTATATTTATAGTGAGATATATAATTTAATGAGGTAAAGGCATGATATATATGACTCTCAAAGACAAACTATAGTCTTTTCACCTCAAATTGGCACTTACAACCTCAAGAACATAGGCTTTTTTTTAAGTTCATTAAAGTTGTTGGCATAGTGGTTTATGTAGGAAGTATCATGTTAAAAAAATTAATTCAAGAAACAAATGGATATGATCATCACCATTAATCATGTGAAGAGATACTCTAAGATAGATCTTCAATCAGGTCAATTAATAAAAATACTACAGTCATATAAAGTTTTTTTCCTCTCACACAGTCAACATTCATTTGCCCAAGGATATAATACAAGAACACTCAATTCAAGGAGAAAATATGAATACATATTATCCATATCAACTCAGAAATGGACATCTTTAAGAATTGTATCAAGATCATGCTAAGGAACTACCAATGATATGAAGGTATTATAATAGGCTTGTATGAAAGAAGACAATGTCTAAGGCTTGAAATAGTCCTTGAAGAGTAAACACACCAAAGGAGGTGATAAAATGAAGTCTCAAACCACTATCACCTAATTAGATTCCAAGATACTATGCGAGGGTGAATTTTGATCTTAAAACAATTCTATTTCCCATGAAATTTACCTACATCAATATTTTGATAGTCATGTTAATGAGTGTTCTTAAGAAGAAAATGTCTAAGAGAGGTGAAATGGATATGCAAAGATAATAAATGAAGGATGAAACTAATAAAAGGAAGATATTCATGACCCATTAAAATCATATCACCATGTTTAATCTCAAATCAATGTGGCAAGAAGAAAAACATAGTCTTAAGACTAAGCAAATAAGTAGCGTATCACTAGATGTTGAATAAATACACCTACAAGCCAAAATATGCATGATTTACCCTTAAAATTGGTGGAGATACTCATTATTAGTTATTTTAACTATCTATTGTCTGATATATGTCTTTTGATAAGTGTAAATGCCCACTATTTTTACACATTCATTAACATGTCCATTCACAATCACCATTGGAATAGACAACATTCATGAGAGGTTTAAGGTGAGTTATAGGGTTAAATATCATTTAAGTGCTTGGTTATAGTAAAAGGATAATTTTCCATATTCAAATCACCTTTTGAGATCTGATTACACTCCAAACTTCATACAAACACACAGGTAAGTTAGAAACCCCATAGGTAGTCTCAAAGGCATAAAGAGTAAAGTTGTATTTTTGATCATTTGAAGAGGATAATAAAAGTTTAAATAGGTAATAAACATGTAAAAAATTTCATTTTATCCCTCACACTCCCTCATAGGTTCCTCAACCATCAAAACCAAGTTTTAGGCCTGGAAGGCCTACAACACTATGAAGGCACTTTTAGCCCTACCAAGAAATATGACACCTTGGGAATGATATGAAGTTATTTTTTTGGCCCCATTAGGATTATTTAAATTATGGATAATTAATAGATGATTCATTTTAAATCAATAGAGGAAATTCAAACTATGCAGGCTAAGACACCCATTCAAGCCACCTGATCAAGTGTTCATATCTTTCACCACATGAAGAGTTAGGAAAAATGATATTAGAATGTTTTAAGGACACAATTAAATCATAATTAAAGAAAAATTGAGGTTGTTTTAAGGTATTTACTTTATGAACAATTGTTAAGAGCATAAGCATGTCCAAAATGCTTATAAACCCTATAGGCAAATTTCTTTACATAGGTATCTTTTCATACCTTTTTCATGAGAACCAAATATTCTCAATGAAATTAAGGAGGTATATATAATATATATCCATGGAAATTATTTTGGGTTTGGAGTTCTGTATTTTATGAACCATCATTAAGAAGGTTCACCTCTAAAACCCTCCCAAACCCTTATAAGGACTAGTTTTGAGAAAAGTCAATTTTCTTACAATCAAAACCTCATAAATAAACATAAAACCTATTAAAACATGAATATAACTCAGATATAGTAAAATAAATGTAATTTTTTGTATGAAATTGTATATATCATGGAATAAATTATGTTTTTATGTGAAAAAGCATAAACCATGAGGTACAAGGTAGTTTATATGAAATACAATCCATGGAAATTAGTTTTTGGATATTTTTATTCATCCCCAAATAATAATATGATAAAAAATATTATTTGAATTTTCCTTATTAGATCATCCAAAATAGCCACTCTGTAGTAATTTTAGGACTATTGAGCTCATCAACTAGTTTGACCAAGTTACAAGTGTTTCTTCATCAAAAGGAGATATTTCATGATATGAGGGATTATTTTAGGTATAAAATCAAAAAAAAATCAGGTATTCAAATTTTCATATAGTTTTTAAAGATCCATCAAGTTTATAAGTTAGGTTATTAGGCCTAATTGGCCTAATAGGCCTATTTAATCAAACAATTGAAGTGAAAATGGCATTGGAAGGCTATCAAAAGAGTTCATATAGGGTTGTCACTCCACATATATTCTATTAAAGTATAAATATCATGGTAATTTAGTCTTCAAGTTCCAATTCATGCAAATGAAGGATCAAAAAGTAATTAAATAGTCTTAAATGCCAATCTTGAGTTAACTAACCCTTAACTAGGTGCTTGTTTCATGGTCAACATGCAAGAGTGCCCATTCACTTATATTGAACTCACTTAAAGTGGAGTTAATTATCCAAAATATGGTGTATAAATCATGCAAAAGGATATTTTATAATTCAAATGGGCCCACCATCCCTTTCCAATGCCAAAGAGCTCATGCAAAGAGCCCATGCAAGAATATTCAACATAAAGACAAATCTTAAGGACTATTATTAGAAATTTGTAAAATAAAATTGACTTAGATTTAATTCTAGTTGACTTCTCCTTCTCAACTCTATGCCACATTGGCTAGATCTTCTCACTTCTATATATTCAGGCTTTCAAGCCAATTTTTAGGATCCCTCTCTTGGGCATGATTAAACTCTATCAGGATTAAGCTTTGTAAACTTTTGAGATGAATAAATGACTATTTTCATATTCCTATATTTCGGTATAGTGTGTTATATTAGTTTAATTTTCACATGTGGTAGTATTTTCTCCCTTGGCAGGTCTTAATCTCACCTAGTTATTAGTATTCCATCTTATGCATGTCATATATAGTGTTTGATGTTGATTGATTGAGTTAAAAATGGATATATTGACTATTTAGTGTTTTGAATTAGGCCTAAAATCATTTACCTCATGCTTTGGTCACTTGATGAAACTTATATGAGAAATATTATTGCATAGGAATCTTTTGGAGCTATAAGATTTATTGATTTGCTTATTTTATCAATGTTTTAAGAGATAAAATTGAGTGGATGAACCAATAATATAGGTGTTTCACCAATAGTAGAATTACATTTTCCTTTTAGTTATCCTTCTCCCCCTTTTCATCCTAAAAATCATAGTAGGTTTTAGTAAATAGAGCAAAGTGATACATCAAAAGAGCTAGCCTCATAAATCTAGAGGTCTAGTTTGATATTTGGGTGATCATTTTAATGTTAGTCTAGGTGTGAAGGAGATCCTAAGTAATCAGCCTTTAACAAAGTGTTATATGGGTTGTTAATAGTTCTGACATGCCCAATGGGACATAAATTCAGCCACTATATTACACATTTGCATCATATTGGTCTTCAAAATTAGTTTTAAGTACTCATATGGTCTTTATCTCAGAGGTAAAGGGAATATTTTATTCAAAATTTATTTTTTTTCATGTATTATATAGGCTATATCAATCTATAGAGATGAATTTTATCATTCATCTCCTTATAAGTAGTTCTAATAAGATCCATATACATCTTATCATGATCCATATCATCCTTATGATGATCTTCACCAACCATAAATAGAGCCTTATCAGTAGTATGATGACTAATACCAATCCTATGATAACCCTCATGAACCTTGTTATCTTTTTGATCAGCGCAATCAAATCTTAAAATAATCCATCTCAAGATATAAACAAAAACTATTTGGATATGACAAATAGATTGTAAGCATAGATACTAAAAAGAGTTATGGACAAGATATTTCCAAGCATCATATTGAGAACATGAGAGCTAATTTTTAATAAGATAAATAAGTGTGTGCAATTTTCATAAGACAAGGCCATTCAAAGTTTAGTGTTGATATCCTTGACATAGGTGTTCTAATTTTGAACATTGAAGAGAGGTTGGTTGTTCATGAAAAACATCAATTCCCCATATAGCTACCCTTTTCTCTTCATGAACATCAAACTAATGTATATCATAGCCCTCAAGAATCCATCCAAGACTTGCCAAGATTTTCTACTTTGAAATCTATCTAAGAGATACCTCAGAAGGTTGAAGGTGTGTTTTGAGGAGTCTAATTTTCATCTTTCTTGGTAGATCATATATGAACCTTCATCTTCAAGTTTGTTGGAAGAGATCTCCAATGAGTTAGTTCATGATTTTGAGTCTTACCTAGCTAAGCAAGTTGAGTTTAAAAATCAACATATTTAGTATTTAATGGTAGCTATAAAGGCAACACAATCTTAGCAATAAATTCCTTCTTTTATACCCATGGATACAATAAGTACAAAGGAAGAAGCTCTTAAACCCAATTTTATGACTTGGAAAAAAGTACCATAGTCTAAGGTGAGTGAAGAGCATGATCCAATCTCTTAGAGTGTAAAATAAGATGAATTCAAAGAGGAAGTTGAGATACATGATGATCTAAAAGTATATTAAAAATAATTTATTGATATTCAAGATAAATACACTTTAATTGATCAATTTTATGATGTTTTCCATAAGCTCATTAATCACACAGTAGATGCCATTCATCATGGTAGTCTATAAGAACTTGTAAATGTGAGAAGAATTAAGTACCAATCAATAAGATAAGATGAAGAAAAAGCTAATTTTAAAATCATGCCAAGTCATTATCTTGATGTTGAAGATGAAGCAATTTTGATTGACCAATATAAGATATCAAAAGAAGAATTATAGCCTTATGATCATAATGAAGAAACTCCAATTGTACTTTATCTTGATGAGAACAAATCATTAGACTTGTTTGACATCTTTCATTCAAGTTATTCTTTACTTATATTTGATTCATTAAAGGTTGAGAGAAGTGTTTTTTCAAGCAAGAATCAATAAAATCTTTAAGCAATTAAATCTAGGAAGTTATCTAATTAGGAGATTACTTGTTTAAACATTTCAAGCATGGTTATCATCTTTTCCTTTCATATTCATATGTTTGTCTAGTTTTGGAGGTTAAAAATGAACTCAAATGGCCTAAATAAATCATGAAACTAGATGTTGTAAACATGACTCAGTATTATCATAATCATAATCTCTTGAATGAAGAAGAATTCAAATTGTTCTTGCAAAGTAAATTCATATAGGAGTATGACTGGGTCTTGGACTCACATCTATAATTCATGCACCTAAAATTAGCAATAGAAGAACTAGTTGATTACCTAATATATTATGAAGATGTAAATGATTTTAGATACAAAAGAGATCTATCAAGAGATACCAAACTTGTTTCAAGGTTCTATCATGGACAATCCAACTTTCCATTTAATCCTAGAAGAAAGGTTTTCATTTTAGGTTAGTTATTTTAGGTTGTTTGTCATGTTTTAATAAGTGAATAGAATAAACAGTAGTCTACCTTATTTTTGTTTTGTTTTCCTATTTAATTATGTTAGTTTTCCTTTCTTATTATTTTATTCATTATTTTATTTCAGTATTGTTGTTGTTTTAGTCAAAAGAAGTGTTACAAAGTCTAAAAAGTTTGTTTGCCAGTCAAGAGAGTCATCAAGATAATAAATAATGTCTTAGATTATCATGGTCATGTGAAATCCAATAGATTATTTTGACCAGTAGGTTGGTCAACCCTTGTGAGTTACCAAAAATGTTGGCAAATTTTTCTATCAAGGCCAAATACCAACCCCTATAATCCAAAACTTTTCTTGGTAGCTACAAGCCTATTCTAGGCGGTCTAAAACTATGTATTTTTGCATAAAAGGGAAAATTTTGATCCTTTTAATGTCAAAATTTGAGTAAAAATGTCATTAAATTATTCAAAATACCTTCAAATATATTCAAATACATGTAAATACCTTAGTTCTAAAGTTTTATGCTTTGAAAAGGTCTTTAAATGTAATTTGAAGCCAAAAATACCCATTTTGACTCCCACGTACTAAATTTGGGGCCCAAAAGTGTGTAAAAAGTTTTATTTTATTTTTTTATCATGAAAAATACTTGTGGTATCCTTATCATGCACTAAAATTGATGGTGGAAGACTCAAGTGTGAATAAATGGCAAAGAAAAAGCCATTTTCATGCATATTTGAAGGGAGACATATGGAATTGTATGGCCATCCATATAACTAAGGCCAAGAACAAGAAGAATATAGAATAATAGTTTTTATTATAATAATTCCATGGATAAAGGAATAAAAACAAGCTCAAAATTGGTCTCTTTCCTTCACCTTGCTAGTTTTCACACAAGGAGAGCCCTTCATATTTATAGCTGGTACGATCAAGAGAGAGAAAAAATAGGTCTATAATTTTTACCTAAGAAAGTATACTTAGGGATATTCCTATTGGAGTAATTGGTTATAAAAAATTTGATCTCTCCCTCATGAATCATCAATTTGAAGTCAAGGTATATATCAATAGTCTTACATCTAGGAAGGCAGTTATTTTTTTGTAATTTTCCCTCACTAGGAAATCATATCAAGAAAATTCAAGTTTTTAGAGATTATTAAGAACATAAATCACCCTTACATGGTAGTATTTAGGTCCTTTTCACATGTTTTATTTTCATATGGATCTCAATAGCATGTATACAATGCAAATCTATAGTCTAGATGCTTCTAAATGAGATTGTATAATCAAGGAGAGAGAAACAACATCAAGTTTTATTGAAATATTGTTCATAAGATTTATTTCTTGTTCAAATGTCATCTATTCATGATTTTAAAGGTTTAATTAAGTTTCATAGCCAATAATTTCATTAGTGTCTCTCAAGCATCTCCAAGGAATCCTTATTTAGCAAATGTTGAGGTTTCCTAACATATTTAAGGTACTTAACATAGTCCTAGGTTTCAAATGCAGATTATTATCCTCTTCCAATAGCCTCCAAACTGATATATAAGGTATAATATGGGATAATTCTTCCAATTTACCTTCAAAATAGTCATGACATACCAAAATCCATGTTATAAGACCTTCATTTTCTCTACCTTCATCCTTACTGCCTTGTCACTACCTTGCACTACTATAAGGCTCCATTTTCACTCCACCCCTTTCATTCATCTCCATCCCATAATACATCACATAAGGAAGAAATAACAATTAAAATGGAACCAATTTCTCTCAAACATGTTAAGCACACCTTGAAACCATCAAGCTATAGCTAAGAAAAGAGACCTATAGTCTTGACACCAAGAGTATGAGTTTGTTACAAGGTTCATAAGCCAAGGCAAACAGTGGAGATGCCTTTTAAAAGATATATTATAAACCATAAAATAAATTGGAAGTGGTTTTAATAATAATATTCATATCCATGGGTGGTGACCTTCTAAAATCCAAGCTCACACTCTATTTGTATAAATGGAGTATACATAGTCATCTTTATTTAAACAAGGACATAACCTTTTGGAAGATGACATCATGGTATGAATATATGTTTAAGGTTGTATATTAAATGAATATTTCATATTCATATTCACCCATAATTAATTATCATAAGTCATCATTAGGCAACCAAGTTTCTTTTAGACACCTGCAAGCTTGAATGAGGTCACCACCTACAACAAACATATATCATGGGTAGTCTGTAGGTCTCTAGGTTCTTGGTTCCTTTTTAAAATAATAAAATGAATAATAATCATGAAGTGGATATCATAATTATGTGGTTAAAATATAATACTTTCAAATCCTTGAATGTCTCAATAAGGCACCATAAAGACTTACAGCTATAGGCAAGACTTAATGACAGTCAAGAGTAATGGTAGTTGTTAGGTCTACCTAATGATTCTTGGTGCCTAGTTGGAGTAATTAAGTGAATGAATAGTGAATTTTTTAACCTCAATCTATCTCAAAAATATCACATGTTATATTTCTTTAAATGTCTTGGGAATCACAAGGAGTAGACCTATAGTCAGCCTATACATAGTCAAGTAGGTGAACAATGCCAAATGGAGGTTTCTAAGGTTTAAGACCTTCAAGAGAGATTGTTGAGGTTTTAGAGATCATTGGAAAAGTGAGGGAATTTTTCTAATCTTGTTAATTGTTTCAAACTCTCCAAACTTTCTCAATTTCACACTCTATCCATACAAGGATAACACAATCAAGAAAGATTAAGGAGAAGGTTATGAGATGTTATCATTTAGCATGAAGTTCATAAGCTTTTGGCCATGATGAAGGACTCATAGAAGTTTTAAAGAATATTCCAATATTAGACTTCCTAAAACACTCAAGAATCAACCATTCTTGTTTAAATCAACACCTACATCTATAACAATATGGTCTATCCTTCAAGTTAGTATGCACATTGATGAAGACAGTGATTCACTTTGAGGAGTTTCATGATGGTGTGGAATATCCATAGTTAGAGATAGACTTTAATGAGGTAAAATAATGCTATATAGGACTCTCAAAGATAAATTATATTATTTTCACCAAAAATTTGCACCTATGGCCTCAAGAACAATGGATTTCCTTTGAATTCATTCAAGTTGTTGGCATAGTGGTTTATGTAAGAAGTATCATGTTCAAGAAAGTTTTTAAAGAAGAAAATAGATATTATCATCACCATGAATCATGTTAAGATATATTCCAAGACATGATCTTAAATCAAGTAAACTACCAAAAGTACTCCTATAGCCATACAAGCGTCTTTCCTCTCACATAGTCATACATTCATTTTCTTAAGGATATAATGCAAGCACGCTTAAGTCAAGGAGAACATATGAAGACATATTATCCATATCAAATAAAAATATACATCTTCAATCATTGTATCAATAACATGCTAAGGCACTACCAGTGATATGAAGGTACTACAATAGGCTTGTACGAAAGAAGACAATGTGTGAGGCTTGAAACAGTCCTTGAAGAGTAAATACACAAAAGGAGGGGATAAAAGGAAGTCTCAAACCACTATCACCTAAGAATATTCCAAGATACTAAGTGAGTGTGAATTTTTATCTTAAAACACTTCTATTTCCCATGAAATTCACCTATAACAATGTTTTGATAGTCATGTCGATGAGTGTTCTTAAGAATAAAAGGTTTGAGAGAGGTGAAATGGATATGCAAAGATAATAAATGAAGGATGAAACTACTTAAATGGAGGTATTCATGAACTACTCAAATCATGTCACCATTTTTAAGCTTAAATCAATGTGGCAAGAAGTAAAACTCAATCTGAGGACTAAGCAAATAGGCATCCTATCACTAGATGTTGAATAAATACACCTACAAGCCAAAATATGCATGATCTAGCCTTGAAAATTGGTGGAGATACTAATCATGATTTATTATAAATATCTACAGTCTGATATGTCTTTTGAAAAGTGGAAGTGCCCACTATTTTTATATAGTATTAACATGTCCATTCATAGTCACCATTAGAACAAGCAGTGTTCTTGAGAGGTTTAAGGTGAGGTAGAGGCTTTAAATATTATGAAAGTGTTTTTTTCAAAATAATAGTATAATGTTATTAAAATAACCTTTTGAGAGGTTATTACACTCCAAACTCCATACAAATACACATGCAAGATAAAAAACCCATAGGTAGTCTCAAAGGCATAAAGAGCAAAGTTAGATTTTTTATAATTTGAAGAGGATAATACAAGTTTAATAAGGTAAGAAACATGTGAAAATTTTGATTTTATCCCTCATACTCCCTCATAGGTGCCTCAACCATCAAAACCCAGTTTTAGGCCTAAAAGGCCTATAATACTATGAAGGCACCTATAGCCCTACCAAGAAATATGACACCTTGGGAATTAATGAACATATTTTTACGGACCCATAAGAATGTTTTAAAATAGGGAGAAGTAATGGAGGATTCATTTTAAATCCCAAGAGGAAATTTGAACTATGTAAGCTTAAACACCCGTTCAAGCCACTTGATCAAGTGATCATATATTTCACCACATGAAAATTCAGGCCAAGTTATCTTAGCATGTTTTTAGTAACCCTATTAAATTATAATTAATTAAAAATTGAGGTTTTTTGAAGGTAATTACATTATGAACAATTGTTAAGAGCATAAGCATGTTTAGAATGTTTATAAACCCTGTAAGTAAATTTATTTATGTAGGTATCATTTCATAAATTTTGAATGGGAACCCAATATTATTAGGTAATTTTAGGGTCATATATAATATATATTCATGGAAATAATGTTGGGTTTTAAGGTCTTTACTTTCTGAACCATCGTTAAGAAGGTTCACCTCCAAAACTCTCCCAAACCCTCATAAGGACCAGTTTTAAGAAAAGTCAATTTCCTTGTAATAAAAACATCATAAATAAACTTAAATGCTCTTCAAACATTAAGCACACTTAGAGAGGGTCCCATAAAAGATAATTTTTGTCCAGAATTGTAAGGATCATGGTAGAAAATAGGTTTTTGAGATAAAAATCATAAAATATGACGTACAAAGTAGTTTACATAAAATCCAATCCATGGATATCAAATGTTGTAACTTTTAATTCATTTTAAAATCATAAGATGATAAAAAATATGCTTGGAAGTCTGCTTAGCTCATCCAAAATAGTCACTCTACAGGATTTTTACGTAGATTGACCTAGTCAACTAGTTCGATGAAGTTACAGGTGTTTTTTCATCAAAAAATGTATTTCATGATATGAGGCCTTGTTTCCCATCAAGTTCATAATTTAGGATACTAGACCTAATTGGCCTAGTAGGCCTATTTGGTCAAGCAATTGAAATGAAAATGGAATTGGAATGTTATCAAAAGAGTTCATATGGAGTTATCATGCCACATATCTACTCTTCAAGTAGAAATATCATGCACATTCAGTATTCAATTGCTAATTCATGAAAAGGAGGTCTCAATAAGTAGTTAAATAATCTTGAATGCCAATCTTGAGTTAAATAACCCTTAACTAAATGCTTTTTCCATGGTCAGCATGCAAGAGTGCTCATTTAATTATCTTAAACTCACTTACAGTGGAGTTAATTGTCCAAAATCTGGTGTATAAATCATATAAAAGGATATTTGACAAGTCAAATGAGCCCACCATCCCTTTCCAATGCCAAAGAGATCATTTAAGTAGCCCATGCAAGGACATTCAACATAAATACAAGTCTTAAGGACTATTAAAATAATTTGTAAAAGATATTTGACTTAGAGTTAATTCTAGTTGACTTATGCTTCTCAAATCTATGCCACATTAGCTAGAGCTTCTCACTTATATATATTTAGGATTTCAAGCCAATTTTTAGGATCCCTCTCTTAGGCATGATTAAATTCTACCAAGATTGAGCTTTGTAACCTTTTGAGATAAATAAATGATTATTTTCATATTTTTATATTCTGGTATAGTGTGTTATATTGGTTTGATTTACACATGTGGTAGTATTTTCTCCCTTGACAGGTCTTGATCTCACCTAGTTAGTAGTATGTCATCTTATGTAGGTCATATACAATGTTTGGTGTTGATTGATTGAGCTAACAATGGATATATTAACTAGTTAGTTCCTTTAATTAGGTCTACCATCATTTCCCTCATGCTTTGGTCACTTGATGAAACCTCTATGTGAAATATTGCTACATAGGAGTCTTTTGGAGTTGTAGGATTTAGTGATTTGCTTGTCTTATCAGTTTTTTAAGAGATCAAATTGAGTGGATGAACTAGAACTATAGGTGTATCACCAATAGTAGAATTAGATTTCCCTTTTAATTATCCTTCTCCCCCTTTTCATCACAAAAATAATAGTAGGTTTTAGTAAATAGACAAAAGTGATACATCAGAGGAGCTAGCCTCACAAATCTAGAGGTTTGGTCTGAGACTCAAGTGTCCCACACCTTAGATCATTCCAATGTTAGTCTACGTGTGAAGGAGATCTTAAGAAATCAACCTTCAGCAGGGTGTTTTCTGGGTTGCTAACACCTTAAAATAGTATTTTCTTATTATTATCAAAAGTCAATTTAGTGAGCTACTTAATTAATATTTGTTTCTAATAATAAGTTATATAAAGGTGTGCACATAATTAATGTTCATCCATATTTATAATTAAATAATACAAGTGTATCTTATACCATAAAAATGTATGAATTAATAAATATATAGACAATTGAAATCTGATAATAACAATATCAAAATCTGATTTCAACACCCATATTTCTAAAACTAGTAATATTGGAAGTGCACATTCTATGGAATATGTCCAAATTTAATTAATTATTGATTTTACCCTTAAACCCTAGAAATAACTATTGAAACATGCATAATGGAGAAATCAAGGCATAATAACAACCATTTTCACCATCTTTAATACATATTCAATAGTATTATATATTCATCAATCACAAAATCATTTTGTACATTCAAGGTACAAAGGTCTATGATTAACATCTTCGCAAGATCCACAAATAACAACATCAAAGCTTTTCATATTCTTCTCTCTCAAACCGTATACTTCTTTCTTCTCCCTATCTATCCATCTTTGTGTTTTTTTCTCTCTAATATTAATATTAATGGTATTCATATTTCTTTTGAACATTACCTATATGCCATTTTGTGCCTATCTAGATCTAACTATGCTTCTTACAGAAAGTTATATAAGTTCCTTTGAATATTTATTTGTGTGTATCTTCTATATCAATCCTTCATAATTAATGAACTTCTTTAAATTCCTTCATCCAAAAATTTCATATGTGTACCTATCATTCATCCTATCATTTTCATGGGTATGTGAGTGAAATCTCTTTTTCACTCTATGTGATACTTTGTATTTTCCTTCTTTTTGATTATATGCCACACATTTTCAGCTTTATACTTATCCATTAAACTAATATCCTTAATATGTGCAACTCTTTAACCAACATTCCCTATACTACTTTCCTTATCTATATTTAGATAATTTTTTGTGGTATAGTTTTATTCTCCCCCTGACATGCAAATAATATTTTTTCTTCTTAATACTACAAATATTATTTAAACCTATCCCAAGACTCAACTACTAAATTGATATAGTGTCTTATTCCCTACACATATTTTACTAACCCTTGAAATAAATTTATGTCCATGGATTTTAACTTGTCCATATGTTTTAAAAGGACTTCATGCATATAATCTTCTTCCTTAATTATCTTACTTTGTAGATGTTGAAATAAAATCATGTCAATGTGATTTTTTGTCATCCCTACTTTGAATACAAAAGCTTATTTTAAATATTTTGTGTTCTCTAACTTTTCCTTCTCCACATAAATGTGTGTCAACAATTTATTATATGTGACTTCATTACTTTTCATATGATTGTCCACAAATTCCTTCACATATTGAAATATTTCAAACACCTAGCTAGAATTTTTTACATTCTCTTTAAGATATTTAATCTCCTTTCTCAATTATTTTATGTGATCCTTGAAGGTTTCCTTAATATAATCAACTAATATATCACCGAGATTTTATTTTTTAGCTTTTTAATATTAAAAGTACATGTAGTAGGCATTCATATGTGATAATATTTTTCATCATCTTCATTTGATAAATATTTATTCCTTTCTAATTTGTTTTCCTCTCTTCATCTATCATTTTTTTTTAAATTTAACCTTTCCCTTCAACTTTTCAATTCGTGCATATACACTCAACTTTTGTCTTTTGCATTAGATATACTTTCTTGAATGTTCTCCTTTATCAGATATGATATATTAATGGAAATCATTACCAAAATTATTCATACCTTTTCAATCATGCATACATGTGAATCATATTCCTTGAAACCTACTTTAGTATCCTGACTCATATCATCAATTTTATGTCATGGATGATCCAATTCCCTTACTATAATATCACATATGGTGTCTTATTTATAATTCCTAAAAATAGTTTTTTAGGTGGCCACATGAAAATTATAATACATTTTCATGTTTCATGTCTCCCATTAACTTGGATGATGATGTTAAAATTGTCTCTAAACAAACTACTATTGTATTAAGTACCCTTAGACTCATTGAGTCCATTAATTTCAAGCTAGGTAGGTTTTACCTTATTTCATTATTTGGGTCCTCTTCTTGTGCTTTGGTATCTATGGCTTCTTTTTTCCCTATTTTGTATTATATGGTTTAACCTCATTTACTAGTTTTGTGCTTACCTTATTTATTCTTGGTCCATCATCCCTAATTGTGCACAATCTCTCTACATGGTATGGATCTTCTTAGGTATGTGTCTCTTCAACCAGTTATTTTTTATATTTATTATCTTGTGAAACTTTTAGTATCATTGACTTTACCATGCATGGAGACTATTAAATAAATAGGTTTTGTAAACATGGTATTTAGAATCTCATGGTTTGGTTAACTCCCTCTATTTTTCCTATGACACAATAATTTAATCCTTATTATTGAATTTTAGTGGTCATTTTTTATTCCTAAAATTAGGTCTCAACCTATTCTTCCCCTTGTTTTAGGCTTTTTACATGCATATATATTTAACCATTACCTTATCTCTCTACACTTCCTCATACTAGAGTTCCAACATATATTTTCCTCTTGACCAAAATTTAAGTTATTTAATAAGTTCAGGATATTTCTTTAAAATTATCATATGATAATAATGAGTTCTATTTTATTTTAGTAAGCTTTTCCTTAGCTTTCAATCAATCTATAAAAAAATTCAAATAATCCCTAAATATTTCATTTTCCTTCCTAAATGAAACTTATTCACCAATCAATATCTATTTTTGCACTAACTTTTTATGGAATGATTTATTTACCATTTTTTTCAATGGTAGAGTTTTAAATGGCTTAATTTCATGAATGAGATGGTAATTATTTATTAATACACTCATAATATTAGAGTTTTATATTAGAGTTTTCATTATCATAATATTCATCATTTGGTAACACTCATTACCTTGAAAGGTTATGTCTCTTATGCAAGACTATTTTATGTGCATCAATATCTACTACATCTACTGACACCCATGAAAAACCATATACTTTTTTCAATACACTTTCCAAATATTATGAGGAAAAACCACATGGTCGTTTTATCAAAAAATTAAACTTTCTATCCTTGTTTGTAATTCTCATAAAATTAAAATGTTTCATCACACAAAATCATGAAAAACCATAATAATCCTTCGACATCTTCGGTGGAATTCTACTATTATTTACAAATATTTCTAAAACATGTTCATAAAACTTCCTCATTTTACTCTTATAGGCAAAAGTCATTTGAATTTTGATAGATATAACCCATATACTTCATTGCATATAACTCTTAAAAAAACACACTTATGAATGATTAACCCTTAGTTTTTATCTCTTCTTTTATCAACATCAAGATTACCATGATTCCACTTATGAAAAATGCCTCCTTTTCCATGCACTTCTTCCATTATTTTGATCTCTTCTTCCATAATTTATTATGTGTAGTTACAATTATCATTTTTAATCCAAGCCAATGTGTAACATTGACCACTTCCTTGGACATGCAATTCCAACATCTCATTGGGGTAAAATTTTAAAATAAAAACCATGCACAAACCATTTTGGACCTATTCATGGTCTATCAAGTACCATCATATAGATTTCTCTTCTTAAATGAAGCATTTATGCCACTTTATATTGTTAGTGAGTGTTATTCATATTATGTGTATATTTTATCTTTTATTTTTCAACCCCATAATTATTTTTATCTATGTAAGATAAACATTGATTATTATTCTCATAAAGTAAATTCTTCTCTCATGTGTGTTTGTAACTAGGAACTTAACAATCTCCTCTAGCTTTCCCAATTAAGCTAGTTCTCATAAGTCTAGGAATCTAATCACTATAAATACTCATCATATTCCCTTCTCATTTTTCACTTAAAAAATGTTTTCATCAACATACCAGTAATCCTTCCTATGATTTAAATATTTTTTTAATACATCCCAATACTTCATCCTATGATTAAAATATTCAATTACACAATTTCCCAACTACATCACCAAATTATATACATGTGTGACACTTATGGAATATAGAATAATTGTATCATAATTTTTAATTAATTGGTAAATTATCTATAATTAATATTAAATTAATTTAAATATATAAAAAGTTATAAATGAATTATAACTAGAAAAATGAAATTAAAGTACCAAAATGAAAAATCTTGAATGAATGAAAGATATTAACTATGAAAACCCAAAGAGAAAAAGAAGGCTTAGTTGATTAATATTTTTTACGTTGATTGTGTGTGACTAAAATATGGTTATAAATGATCAACTCAAACTTGATTATGCATGTGTAACTAAAACAACAATTATCATTATTCTACATTGGAATCAATTAGAAATAATTAAAATCAAATTATGCATTTGATCCCTATGGGTCAATCTTTACCTTCACTATAAAATATAAAATTGATGGTAAAATCACCTTTTCCCTCTTGAAATATGATTTTATATGGAATTATATACCTTTGATTGTGAATGAATGGCCTATAAATGGCATCTTCTAGGTTGAAACCCCATTAGGGCTTATGATAAAAATCTAAAAAAAGATAGTGGGAGTGTAATGGGTTAAGAAAAACCCAACAACCCCTATGATGATTTAAATTTTCCTACATATCTCAAGTAATTTGAAGAGGGAATCAAGCCTCATGTAGTTCTCCCACCTTGAGTGCTTAATATGATCGTGTTCTTTTGCTACATGTATGGATCTAGAGATAGTTTGAATAGTTAATAATTTTTTATTGACTCAAATAAAATAAGCTTGTGAATTGAATAAAGGATAATTCAAGTGAATATAATTGAAATTGGAAATAATAGGGAAGCTTTTATCAATTTACAATAGTAAAAGTGTGGCCAAAAACTAAAATTTCAAAGTAGTAGAATAAGTGGCTTAGATGTGCATTAATCCAAATGGTTAAAACTTTGCATACCTATTATAAAAAATGGGCAAACATGTAAGGAAGGGTTTAATTTTTAAAAAAATATTGTCAGGTAAAAGGTGAGATCAACCTATAAATGTTTGGATCGATTGTTGATCCTAACCCATGTGGGTTGATGCTAAATTGGTAAGGGTAATGTTTGATCTTAATAATTTAAATAATATTTACATATGATTATGATGGTTTTTAATAAGTAAGAACATTTTTTAGGTGTAAAATAACACCTTGTGAAGGATAAGCCTGTAAAAGTAACTAAGATAAATTGAGGTGGTGAAATAGAATCCATTTAAGTTTTCAAGTCAATTAAGTCAAAATTTGGTCAAAACTAACATTATAAAGTATTCTTTACAAAATTTGAGTATCTACATTTCCCATATTTAAAATAAAAATTAAATTACTAGAGTAAAAGGAAAAATATACCTAATTGTGCACAATGTGCTTTTTATTTGGGAAGAATCTCCAATCATGCAAGGTGTTCCTTAGTAAACCTTGAAATGAGGTAAGATTAGTTAATGTCCATATGTAAAATTTAAAATTTAAATGTACTTAAATTTGGAAATATTTTAAAAAACAAGGAAGGACTACACATATATGTGTAAGACCTTTTTTTCTTTTGTAACTTTGTATGAAGATGTTGCTTCATTGAATCATTGGAGAATTATCATTTCTAATTAAGCAATCAGAGGGATTGGTTCCTTTAGTGAACCATGGAAAATTGAGGGTGATCAAGCCCCAATTTTAAGTGAACATATATATATATATATATATATATATATATATATATATATATATATATATATATATATATATATATATATATATATATATATATATATATATATATATATATATATATATATATATAAAATATAACCCAATAAGGGATACAAAACCTAAATTTACATTTTTGGTATTTGTAACCCCAAGATATAAATAGTTTGGAATCCATAATGGATTCACAAGCCATAATTTTTAAGGGCATTGAATCTCCAATATGCATTATACACTTAACTAAATCAACCATTACAAATGGTATATAAGTCTTTTTTCCTTAATTCTTATGATACTTTTAATATAAATTTTAAATTCTAAATGTTCATAGAATAAGGGAAGGGTATCGTTTCCCTTATCATTATTTCGTACTTATAAAAAATGTTTGCATGAAATAGTATAATGCCCCCTAAATTTAAAAAATAGTATAGTGTGTATTAATATGTTTTACACCCCCATGTGATAAATGTAGAATGTACAACTATATGTAGATGTATAGTCTATAATTTATGTTTGAATTTTATGTACATATGCCCATGCATATACATCAAAATTGTATGAATCTATAATTTTTTCATGTACTATGAATGCATAGGCATGTATATGCCCCCATAATTTATACTAATAACTTAATTTTGAACCATTTTGAACTATTTGAAATTGTATATACCCAAAGCAAAAAATTTGATTATATAGATTCATATCTATACAAAAATCCCACTGAAATACCCCCCATTTGAGGTGAGGGTTGTATCTTGTACATCACTCATATCAAAATAAAAGTTAACAGTATCATGTGTATCAAAAATAATAATTGAATATAGTATCATATATGAAAAGGTATGTCATCATAGTAATATATATATCATTCAAAACATGTATATGCCATATAAGGTAAGGCTTAAGTATCAAATATAGATAAATGTATCAATGAAACTCATAGTACTAGTCGTAATATAATAAACCTACATGATAGTTAATGCATGATATATATCATAGAACTCATAAAAATAACAAGTTCAACAAGCACACAGACACAAAAAGTGCAATGTAACTCATAGGACCAAGGGCCAACATGAAAAAGGCATAAGAATGTCCTGTGCTTAAATAAGTCTAAGGGACACACACAATAATACCAATGGGAATACACACAATAGACATAAAAATGTTTCAATCACACCCAAGGGTCCAAGGAAATTCACTCAATAGACATGACTATTTCACAAACACACACAAGGGACCAGGGTCATACACAATAAACAAGCAAACTATAATCTAATATGTAAAATTAATTTCATCATGGAGTATAAAACTAGAAATATAATCCACACCATGTATATGTAATGTGATCATATCCTATAAAATAACATATCCATGTACACAATGTAATATATAGATGTTATCAAGACATTTGTAAATATTATATAACATAACACAGTATAGAGGTTATAGAATGGTAACATTATAAACACTTCAATCTTTGGATAAGATACCCCCAACATGGCATGGCTACTAAGTATAGGAAAGTCCAAAATCTAAGTCCATGTAAAATTTGTATGTCATGCATAATACTCATAAATACCAATGAAATGCATGTGAGATAGAAAAAACTATTTTATCTACCAATCATGAGATAAATAACATATGGAAATGATGTTAAAAAGATGTCATGCTCAGGTCATAATTTTTGAATTTTTAGAGTATTTTGAATGTTTTATATTTTTGAAATATTTGAATTTTTTTGTACTTTTTTGAATTTTGAAACAATAACAAGAGACTAGGAGATAAAATAAGGGTTAAAATTATAATAAAGGGAAGGAATATAAATAATATGTAGCATATGCTAAAAAGGAATCTAAATAATATGCAACATGTGCTGAGGTAAAATAATCACTAAATATGATGGTATCTTTATGTATGACTAAGATGCACCCATTATATATTTGAATTACAGCTAAAAAGAATATGGGGGATAGAATAGGGATGTGGAGGAATGATTTTACATCCTTATCTCATTAAATGTATAGTTTTCAAGGTATGTAACATGTGTGTATGATGAATATAGTACAAAAAAGAAAGATTTTTCATGAATAATAGTGTTGTATAAACTAAAACTAATTATGGTATTGAAAAATAAAATGTATTGAGGATATGTTTACTTAGTTTTTTATTTGATTATATAAAAATATATAGGTCAATTTTTATGGGTCATTCATCACACCAATTTAGGTAGGAAGGTCACTCATCTAGTCTCTCCTAAAAATAGGCGTGAAGGTCTCCCTAAGGTCTATATCTATCAAGTCATAATGTACTTGATGACCTAGTTGGACTATATGTAACTATTCTAACTCAAGGGTCCTAGTGATTTTTAATATTAACATAATATTTAATGTTGTTTTGGTTAATAACATGTGAGATTGGAATTCAAGTTTTCATTATTTCATTCATACAAGTTTTAAGCATGTTTTAGGAAACAATAACAAACATGCATTTCAGATTTGATTGAATAAAAAATCAGCATGTGCATGTTTTAAATCATGAGATGCAGTTAATTTTAACAAGTTTATTACATAATTTAACAATGCATAAATGGTAATAAAAAATATTTTAAATCAATATTTATCATTCAAAGTAGATTGCACTCATACCCTGCTCTAACCCTAGATTAACCAACTTAATAAAAAAGATCAAAAAAAAGGTGAAAAGGAAATAAAACCCATTCAAACACAACCAACTCAGGTCATTTAAATTAATGAAACCCATAAAATAATCCCACATCTATCCAATATTCATCCAACCATGAATGGGGATTAGTGTCAATGTCTAAGGATTACACCATGAAGAGGAAGATCATAATCATTGTATACACATGAAAATTATATATAAATAACTCCATAACTTATATTAATAAATATTCACTTGAATCCTAAATAGGGTTTACATCCACCATTTTTTTTTAATTTTGGAAGAATAACCCAAAAACTAAGCAAATATGGAGAAATATTATGCTACAAAAAAACAAAGAAAAGTGATTGATCCACAATGTGCTCCTAGGAGTGTAAAATGATCTAACTTTTTCTAATTATTCATCACAGTAATATATATCATTTTCCTCCAACTGATGTACACTTTTCCCTCCAAAATTAGCATTGGATTTATTTTCTCTCTAAAATCTCTCTAATGTTGCATTCCATTTCGCTTTGCTTGTAAAAACAAATAAAAAAAAGTTAGAACCCACAATCAAAATAACTTTTATAAAACATGACACAACAATATGAATATATTTTATTTGACTCAAAATTTCCAAAACTTTATGGCACTAAGACATCTAGGATGAAACTAGCTTCTTGGTGCCATTTATGGCACATAAAATGGATACCTGAGAAACAACATATCTTCAAATAACTAAGAAGGGGTCCAAAGCTACCCTCCTAAAACTATTCAAGTTTTGGGTTAAAATAGTCATGCACTTTTTTTAAAGTTTTAAATTTTAGTTCTAACTTTGATTTAAACTCTTGATTAGAACTATGGGAAACTTAGGTAGGTTAATAGACATAATTATTGTTTGAATTAGTGCTTGGCAAAAACTTTTGGTTTTTTGGGGGGTTGGGGGGAGGATGAGGAGGGGGTGAGTAGGTATCAAGACCTAATCAAGTTTAGGACCCTCAAAATACTTTATGTTATAAGGCCCATATATACCACATTATAATTGGGTTTTAAAATTTTGCATACCAATGTGAAACTTGGTAATATTGCCTCATGTTGTAATTAGGGTTTTTGGCCCACATAACCTAGTGTAATTTACATGAGATGGGTTTGTATATGCAATTGAGTTCTATGGCCTAACTAACATTATGTTGTCTAGAGTATTTAATCCTTAGAATAGTTAGGATCTTTTCCTTTGGCTAGGTCTATGGGGAATGATTATTGGTATGCAAGACCTAGTTGAGAAAATTTTCTTCACTAAAAATAAATAGTCTCCCCATAACTTTCCAAGATATAAGTAGGAATTTAAAGCCCATAAACCACTATAGAATAACTCGACCAAAAATAAGACCTAGTTGGGAAACAAGATGAGTTTATCACTAGGCCAAATTACAAATGAATGCCCTATATCTAATTAGAATTTTAAGTATGATTATGTCTATAGGACTTAATCAAACATAGAAAGACTTAATCAATAAGAAAATCCTAATTATCAAAATACATGGAAAATTTTAACTTTGAATACCTAAGTAGGAGCTGGAAGCCTTATTAGGTCTCCAAATTAGGATTTTTGAAATGCATTTACAATAAACTTAATTGGGGTTTTGGGCAAGTTTTTGATGAGGTCTCTAATATGTAATAAGTTCATCAAAAACTTATTTTTGACCATGTGAAAAACATGAAAATTTGTCACATGAATGTGGTCTTTGTAATAGAGTAGGTGTTTGGGGTTGATTTGTAATGAAAACTTATATGTCCTTTAAGAGTGTCCCAAGAGATTTGAGCAACAAATATATTTGAATTCAAACTAAGTCATCAAGACTCCACTTTCACATTAAGTGTAAACAATGAATTTATCTTGCATGGATGTTGTATTTTCAATGTTGATGGTTGTGAGACTCGGTTTGACACTTTAATTAAGATGTTACACCAAAAACAACTTAAAAGAGTTAAAATAAACTAGCCCATAAGCACAAGTAGGAGCAAATAAAAAATGAAAATAAGGGGTTCCATGATTATGGATGAATTAGGGCATGTTATGAAAGTAATAAAAGTTAGTATCAATGGGTTTAGGATAGTAGAGAAATTCAATATTAAATTTTTTTTCCAATACTAAGTGTGATGATAAATATAATATGCTTTATTTAGACTATGAAAACAACATTCTAAATGGAAAATGTCTATAGTATCATATCCCTATTTTGAACAATTCAAATTGGGAAAGAAAAAAATAAGAGAAAGAGGCCAAAAAGACACAAATATCTAAGGGCTAAAATATTAATCAAATTGATCACATTTATAAAAAGTGAAAGAATATAATGATGAAGCAATCAATAAACTATGTGTAGTATTTTTTTTCTTTTTTTATTTATATATTATTTAATTTTTTATAATTTTCAAAATTAAAATGGGCTAACCAATTATCTCCTCAAGAGGAGAGTCAAAATAAAGATCTATAATAAATTTTGCAAGGGTCACCTTTCATGGACAAAAAGTGTTGTATGTAGATGACTCAGAATTGAAAAGTGCATCAAGTGTCGTGATGTAACTATTTATATGTAATGGGTTAGGATCAACTTGAAATTATCATATCTCTAAAGATCCAAAATCAAAAAAGGTTAATCAAAGATACCCAATGATACTTACTAATTCACGATATAACCAAATAAATTCATAAACCTAGCAAGAGGAGAACCTATAATATAATATCAAAGGAAAGGATTTCAAAGCTTTTAGTCTAATAACACAATGAGGTAGTTATAACTACATATATGTTTTTAATTACTCTAATATCTCAAATTGTTTTAATGAGTTTATTTTTTATTATTATAAAGATGGAAAAAAATAAATTAAGTATGGGTTTGGTTGAAAAACTGATTGATAATGCATGCATTGAAATTAGAAGATTGTGAAGAGATCCTCTTTAGCTGAGTATGACCTAAAAATAATAAATCACTAAATCAAACTTATTTGTTAGATAAATAGTTGGGTGGATTACCTAGCGATAGCTAGATCCTAGAAGTGAGAGCTTCCTTAGGGGCTATCAATCCACACGGTTTAAATAATTAAGCTTATAAATAGAATAAAAGGTACTTGCATCAATGAATCAAAAGGTACTAAAATTAAATACAAGAGTTCTTGATAATAAAATAGAATATAAATGATTAAATTAGTAATAAAATAATTAATATTAATGTTATAGGGTTGGGATTGGTCTTAAAAAATTTGAGAAGGGTCTATGAATAGGCTAGAATATAGAAAATTAGGTTTGATTGGGTGTAGATAAGTGGAATTATCTTGTTGGTTCTCACTACTAGAGTGACCATCAGTGGTTGGGATAATAATTTGTGGTTAATCTAACCATCTATGGTTAATGTGACCATCAATGGTTGAGCAGCCCATCGACGGTTAAGTCAACCATCGATGGTTATTGTGTGAGGATCTAGGTTGGTATTTTGGTTAATTAATGAGATCTAAAAGATGGATTTCAAGAGATGGATAATATTTGGGTTGATTTCAAAATAGAAATAGATTAAATGAGTATTTATGAATAAATACTTGTCTTACCAAAGTCGATTGGGTTAATGGTTGAGGTAGTTGGTTTGTTGGTAGAACCTAGCTTGATTTTGATAGGGTAACAATATCTAAAGTCTTGGTGGAGAGGTGAAAGCAAATTTACACTATTATATGATTGATGGATTATTGGATTATGATTTAATTATAAGAAAGAAACTCCTAGATATATAAAGCTATTAATAACAATTATAGATGGATTTCACCTTTAGGCTCTTCTCTTCTTATAGGCATAAGCAAGAAGTTGAAGTGAAGGTTCAACTGGGCTATCTAATTATAAATTGTCCATTTAAAGGCTCAAAATATTATTTAGACAATTTATAATTAGATAATCAAATTGGGTATTTTGCATGTTCTTGGTTGAGGAGGTGCACCTTGACTGTCAACAGTCAGGCTGACCATTGGTGGTTAAGTGCCAAAGGGTAAAAAGGGATAAAAGGATAAGTTGAAATGGTTAAGTTAAACTTAATATGGGTGATCTTGGTTAGGTTTTATAGGGTTATATTATTCCTAAGGTTTTTGAGGGCCACTTTGACATTCAAAATTATAGTGTGCATATTTTTGGTGTCTACATTTTATCCCTTTTTATAAACTTTGTTAATGACCAATTTGAGGAAATGAATTTGGAAAGTTGATAAGATGGTATTTTCATATATAATAGTGATATTTTACCTTGAAAAGGACTCACTTAGGCTCCCTCCCATACTTTTGAGGTACATAGAATTATAAGGATAGGGTGAAAATAGGGTTCTTTTGACTATTTTGTGTATTATGAAAGGTACAAGAGGTTTCAAGAAATGAAATCAAGTTTGGGAGAAATATAAATAATTTTTATAAATCCATATTTCCATTTAATGCTTTTAAAATACTCCTAAGTGTGCAAACAAATAGCTTTATCTCAGCCAGTAAAAACTAGCATAGTGATCAAGCTAGTGAAGAGGGTGGAAAACTTCAAGTGAGATAATTTTAAGGTGTAATTAATGCTTATAAGGCCATGGTGTCTTGAAAATTTTAATACACTCCCTCCCATCTATTTTAATTATCAATTTAATCCAAATTTGAGGATAAGTGTGCAAGATGCATGAAAGAAGAGTTTTTGGGACTACAGATGATGATGGCTCATTCATAGGTTTTAGATGACCAAGATTTAAACCAATGCATGGAGAGGCATACTTGAAACCCTTACCCTTAATTATAATCATTATACCTATCCCTAATAATTTTTGGGATTTTCAAACAAGTCCAAATTATGAAGGTATTTTTTGAGCCAAAATGAAGAGTTTCATGCCACTTTTCATGAGTTTCTTATCTTGTATGGATACTTGTAGTTCTTGAACTTGCATATTTTATCCCATATCCTATTATCATGCATAATTAACTGATTCTCTCATCTTTATAAGTGTCTTTTTGACCCTTGTACTTCTCTCTTCTTCTTTCTCAATTTTTATAAGAACTAGCCATTTTGGCCATTGTAACTTATGCTCCACTTGAGTATGGTGAATCCCTACTCATTTGCATACAATTTGATCAATAATAATACTAATTTTTTACCTCTTCATTAATTTTCATAGTGTTTTATACTTTAATGTTATATCTTGATTAGTGAATACTATGGATTCCTTAGCATGTTGTCTTATTATTTCATCCTATTTACAGTTGAAAAGCTTCTTATTATAAGGCATGTGAAGTTTTATAAGAAATGTCAAGGATTTATTGAGTTATTATATTAATTAGTTCCATTCAAGTCATATTTTATAGTCTTCCTATCTTTTCACATTCATCAATAACCTCATAATTTAATATTGATGTGAGATGATGCAAATTGAAAGAGTGTATGTTTGGTTGGTCCTTTGTTCTCATGTGTAACATGCTACTGATTAGAATTCATCATCTTATTTGTTGTATCACCTCCCTTAAAATATTTTTATTTTAATTATCTTTCTCCCTCCCCCCCCCAAATTTTATATGTATTTATGATCCAAAGTGGTACATCAAGGGACCTATCCCTATCTATAAATTCACCTCATTATTAGGCTACCCATAAGCCTAGAGGTGTTTCCATTGTGCCACTTGGATGAGGAGAGCTTTACCATATCCTAAAATTTTGAAAATCCAATTGAAAATAGTTTTTGTCATTTTCAATAGGACTCTTGGTGCAAGAAGTTGAAAGATTTTTGGTGTTGTCTTTCAACAATCAACCTTTGGAGATATCTATCCAAGAATCAATGGAGATTCCAAAGTTATATCATCTAGTTAAGCATCCCAAGTTATCCTTTGAATATTGTTGGTAAAAATTTCCTTTGTGTTCTTTCTTTCAATGAAGTTCCATGGCTAATTTTGGTGTTGAATATTGTTTTACATAAGTTGGTGAGACATATCCATTTTATGTCACTCCCTATCAACCTCGATGTGATCCTTACTAGTATTTTTATGATCCCTATCAACTCTCACATGTCCATTATCAGCCTTATCATGATTCTTACTATTATAATATCCAACCTCCTCAATGTCTTACTCCCCCTAGTCAACCTAGACACCTCTTAACTCAATCCATTTCCACCTTCAAGAAGACACTCTTGGGCTATCATAAGTACATGTGGTATCTTGATACACTAAGGGGACATGGTCAATATTTCCTATGCCTTTCATTAACAAGGAAAAATATGCATTAAATCTGGTCAAAAGAGAGTGGATACCTATTGAGAGATCTAATTGGCAAAGGCTCACATGTGAGATGTTAGATGTGAGTGGCTTGATTACATCCTTGGAAGATAAACTAAGAGTTCATGAGGAGTACCCTCAACAAGTATATCATCCTTCATATCTACTTCCCCAAGTTTTATATCAACCATATTTGATCCCTACTCATGATCCCAATCAAAATTGTCAAAGTCATCCTTTTCTAAATCAAGTGGAAGTGAGAGTTGAAAAGACTAACCTTATGTCTGAAGTAAACCTTGATAGGAAATTGAGTCAAACAAAATGAAAATTTCATATTCCATGTTATAATAAAATTAATTTAAATATAATCCCTCATTTCCCTCTCTTATTATATTCCCATCTCAAGAAAAGAAATCTAGATATGAGATTCCAGGTTGGAGACAAGGTGGAGAATCCAAGCCTAGGGAGATCCCAAGTTATTTAAACACTTCATCCACTCCTAAAGTTGAATCACCACCTCAAAATAATAATCTTAATCCAAATATCCTAATCTTGAATAATATATTAGAGTCATGGGGAAAGAAAAAGGAGAAAAGTCTTGATAAAGAGTGTGAATTTGAAGACAAACTTGATCCTATACAAGTCCATCCCACCCTTCCTCAAGAAGATTTTAGTGTTCCATGTTATCCCTCTTGTACTCCTAATCCTCATGAATATTCCTATGAACTTCAAGAAAAACATTTACAAGAGAACCTATCCAAGCAAATAGAGGATTTAGAGACAAGGATGAAATTGCTAAGTCAAGGTGTGATGGAAGTCTTATACCCAAAAACAAATCCTATGCCTAAACACATCCCATCTAACCTTCCTCAAGAAGGTACTCAAGATAAATTAGATGTGAATAAAGTGATTTTAAAATGGAATGAATAAAACCAAGTTGTTTTATCCTAAGTTTTTCCTCCCCTTTCTCATGAGTTCCCAAAAGAATCCCTTACAATTCATTCCCAATCTGATTTTGAGTTCTATGTTCCACCTCCACCAACTAGTTCATCTTATACTCACCCCATCACCCTTTTCCTTTATGGATCTATGGTATGGGAACATAAATATCATTAGTTTATTTATAAAATTTCAAAACTCTTTCTTGAATAAGACATACCTCCTTGGCAATCTCATTGGGATAGGTCACATGATTTCAAGATGCCTAGTCTTGGCATCAATATAAAGGATAAAGAGATATAAGATCTTGCAGCCCTTGACTAAGACTACATCTAATCAAAAATTTGTGGATAATCATATCAATTATGAGTATGAATTTTTTTATCATGGATGGAGAACAATTTCAATTCTTTCCCAAAGAGGTTGAAACCCTAAAAACTCTCTTGAGACCAATGTACAAGATGTTGTTCTTGAAGATGACCCAATACCTTAGCCTGATCTTATATCACCATCAAATTAATTAGATCTTTAATAATAATAGATTGATAAATTCACACATCAAGAAGATAATATTAAATAGGTAGTGGTTCTAGATTATGAAGAGGGTAAAGATGATTGGTAGATACAAATGGATTTCTTTCAAGGGCTTGAAGATTTTTTACAAGTTGAGGATCAAGTACATGACAAGGTGAATAAAGAGTCTTCCATGGGGGATAATGACCAATATTGGGTATAATATGCAAATCTCCTTGATGAGATAGAATAACTTGCAATTAAGAGGAATCCCAATCTTATCGAGAGCACTATGAAAGTCAAGGAGGTGTGCCTTATTGAATCACCATTAGAGGTTGTAATTTAGGATCCAATGAGAAAATTTAAGGATTTTTGGATCAAAGAAGAGTTCATTTATATAGACAACCTATTTTAATCTACCTAGTTCTCAATGAACATCATGCTAATAAAGTTGGAAAACATCATGAAAAATTTGGAAGCATCAATTCTAAAGGACAAAAGGATATATGCCTCATTCATTCCTTCATTTCATGAGGTAATAAGGTTTTAAAACTTTCCATTTGATATAGAAGGGAGTTTTCATCTTAGGTTAGTTAGTGTTTGAGTTAGTTTTTTTTTTTTTGGTGTGTGTGTTCCATAAGTGCTCATGAAGCACATGTGTGTTTGCTTTTACTTTGTGTGTCTCTTTTATTTTATGTGGTTGAGGTAGTCATTCGTATTATCTTTGTCATAACTTATGGTCAATGTTCAAATCATTTGTGTTTGTCTCATACTTCATTCGACTCCCTAAACCCAATGGAATAATAAGTCTCCTCATCTAGTTAGTATAGCAGGGATACTACCCCTATGAGTCACCAATTTATTGACCAAAATTAAGTTTTAGATCAAATTGGGACCCTTATAGGTAAAAACATTATTTTTTAGATGTTGTAAGGGGTATAATTTATTATCATGGGTTGTATTATATGTTATTTGATGTCATTTAATCTCATCCTAGCCTTAGTCTTAGTATATTAGTCTATTTGTCATTTTGGGTCATTTAGTGGGATTTTAAGGATCATAATACAAGTGGCATGGTTACCAAGGTGCCCAGGTATCCTATTTTCCTTTAAAGTGTCCAAGAAGTCAATTTACCTATCAGAGATGTCAGTCACATCAAAATATTGTAGATTATTTGATTGAAATTCAAGAAACCAACTGAAAAAGGAGAATTTGGCACTTGTGCAGCCCATGGGGAAGTGTGTCACATGGGAGAATATCATGGAGGGCCTATTAATATTCCTAAAACTAATATCAATGCTTTTCGTTATCTTTATGTGTCATTTTTAATCCAAAACCATTCTTCTCCTTCTTTCCTTTCCTAAACATATAGAAGTAACTTTCAAGTTTGTGCTTAGTATGGACAACTGAAGAGGTTTAAAGGAAAATTATTTTTAGAGGTGATATTACACTTATATACCTTAATTTACATAACAATATTGAAATTATTGATCAAATATGATTTATGAATCATCCTTTACAAGATGATTGTGTTTTTTACTTGTTGTTTCATATACCCTGTAGTTTTTTCTCCATTTTGGTTAAATACATATTAAATAATGTGTGATGTTGACTCTAGAGTATGTTGGATACCTCATAATATGGTATCCATACTTATTTTCATGTTTAATGGTGTTTTTATGGTCAAATTAGTCCATGTTGAAAGGAAGGTGCCACTATGTGCAGTCTCATTCAAAGTTCTTGTTTGTAAAATGTTGGTTTCCTATAGAGGTATCATGTAGTTAGAATATGGTGTCCCACAGGTCTCAAGTTCATATATTAACCTCATTCCATGTTTTGGTTTCACCATATCATTTTTTGGGTAGCTTGCAATCTTTCCATCTCTCATAATCAAGTCCATGTTTAATTTCACTTGTAAACATGTTAGAATACGTGTGGAGAACCTCTTTATCATGTTCATGGAGGTGTTTGAAAGTGTCATTATTTTTCATTTTGATACTTTGGTGAAAATATCAATTGATTATGAATCTAATCCCTTTATGCATGAGTCATTTTAGGTTCATTGCTTGCATACAGCCTAAGTCCTCCTATAAGGGTCTCTCTTAGATAACATAATGATTGAATAAGAGATTTGATAGTTGATCCAAACATTTTGAAATATTATAATTGTATTGTAAAATTTGGAGAAGGCCTAAAATTAATCACAAGAGAACATATCTTGTTGACTATCTAAGTTTGTATTCACTACCTATAAACAAGAAAATGTGTATCTCTAGGTAGCCTTGACAGAGAGTTAAGGGGTCTTCTTGAGGTGTTGAAACAAGTGATGAGTCTTTACTTGAGATCCTAGTGTGTTGATTATATTATATCAAGCTCATATAAAGTGATAAACTAATAAGCAGACCTTAATGAACCCTTCAAAGGTGATGATTGAGTTTTGAGACCAAATCCCTAAACTATGAAAATAGAGGCCCATGAGAATTTTTTGAGTGGAATATGACATGGTTACTTGGGATTTTGATTAATTATAATGATATTGGATGGTATCCTATAGAATATAAAATATCCTTGAAAATTTTGAGGGGGAAAGGATTAGAGTAGGATGGTGATTGAGAGGCCTAAAGTTGTCTGCAAAACAATAAACTCAGGTATTGATGTCTACATGACTTTCATCTAAAGGTGACCTTGCATTCCATAATTGATAATTATAGACTATACCATCAAGGTGGAATGGTTATAATTGGTTAAATTTACATATATGACAAAAAGGATCATCAGAAGGAGATGATAATATTTGTTTCGTTTCCCACCTATACCTACAGGTCCCCTTTTCACCATAAATTTAGCCTACAGGTTGGGTGTAAGGTTATCATAAGGAATAAGCTTGATAGCCTTGATAACATACTTATTTCCAAGCATAAAATGGAAAAAATTATCTATATTATGGTTTATGGATCTTTAAATGGGTTGAATTCTTGTCAACAAGGTTTATATCATCTATAAGCACCTACAAGAATAGGAAAGATAGGGTTTCTTAATTAAATGGCAGGGAGGATTCAATTTATGAACTTAGGGTGTATTTAAAGGGATAAAGAGAGGTTAGAATGATTAAAAATTATTTTAAAACCTCCATTAATATTATTATAAACTTTATAATCCCTTAACATGATGTAACAAACCTATACAAACCCCTTATGACCCTATGAGCACTTACAACCACTGTAGAGAACTGTTACAAGCAATGAGTAGGAAATGTTTCTTAAAATCATTAAGATAGCTTGATATGGAGTATATGGACCTTAAAAAATTCAAAATTAATCTAATTTGGATCATATGAGGTTGTCAATACTATCCTTGAGGTCAAACCACACAATCACCTTCAAGTGCAACATTTTGGAGTAGGACACAGGCAATGTTAGAACTCAGTCTTATGAATTCAAGAGTATGAAGGATGATTGAGGGGTAAGAGTGTTATAATACTTATTGGAGAAAATATATAATTTATATTAATATATACATAGGAATTTTATAGTGAACATAAGCAAATAAGGGACTCTAAACATATAGTTCACAGCCCATAGTATGAAACCCTGCACAGTCCTTTTGCCTAGAAGTCTATTTGGGAGTTTAAATATTTTGGAGGATATAATCTTGGGACCATATGTTGAATTTTGGTTTATAAGGTCTATAAAATTATTAAAATAACATCCAAAAAGTTTTTTTCCTGAGCAAATAGGGGAAGCTCCCTCTATTTTGTCTCAAATAAAGGGCACTTCCCTAAGTGCATAGGCCTACATGTTTTGAGGAATGGAGAGGAAGAGTAAATTAGGATATAATTAAAACTTTTAAAATGGTTTGTAAAGATTTATAATACTTATTAAAACATTATAAACATCTCACATAAGGATTAAACTAAATAGGGAGGCCTAAAACATAAAAGTTGCAGTCAAACCTACTTGGGCAGGGTTAGGCCTAAAGACCAAATAAGAGACCAATGCCACTTCTATCCCTAAATATTATTTCCAAATTATTTTATAGTTTTTATGGGATGTAATTATATTTTTCTGATCTATTGGTATGCATATTAAATCATGATAAGGCCATTTTGGTTCTTAAACCAACTCAGGCCTATTAGGCAAGATTTAGGCCTAAATCCAATTAAGGTGCCAAATTTTTTTCCAATCTTGGTAGAGTATTAAAATTCACTTGGGAATGTTATTAGGGTCATTATATAGGTTTATGAATAATTTTGAATCAAATAAAGCATAGATAATTCCATTTTTGTCTCAAAGATAGTTTAGGCTTCCAAGAAATGTAAGGGAAATCTCAACAAGGTGACTTTGAATGCTCATATCTTTCTTAGAATTATGCATGGATGCCAAATGAGTTTATAGGTTTTATCAGGGGTCTTGACTACAATTATTTTGTAATTTTTTTTACAATTTTAATGTTATTTTTTTATGAATAATGCTTAAGAGTGAAAATAGGGTAAAACCCTTGTAAACCTTTGTTAGTGACTAGTTTGAGGAAATAAAGTTGGAAAGCTGATAAAATGGAATATTTAATATATAATAGTGATTGGAAATTATATAATACTCAATTAATCTCCCTCCCATAATTTTTTGTTGTATGGAATTATATGAACATGGTGAAAATAGGGTTCTTTTAACTATTTTATGTATTGTGTAGGGTACAAGAGATTTCAAGAGATGAAATCAAGTTTGGGAGAAATATATAGAATTTTTATAATTCCCTATGGCCATTTAATTCTTTTAAAATTATCATAATTATGTAAACACATAGCTTCATATCAGCCAATCAAAACTAGCATAGTGACCAAGTTAGTGAAAAGGGTGGAAAAATTCAAGTGAGCTGATTTTAAGGTGTACATAATGATTTTAAGGCCATGAAGGATCTTGAAACTTGTCATAAACTCAATCCCATGTATTTTCATGAGAAAATGAATCCAAATTTGAGGATAAGTGTGCAGGATGCATGAAAGAAAAGTTGTTTGGACTACAAATGATGATGGCTCATTCCTAGAAGGTTATAGATGACTAGGCCTACAACCAATGCATGGAGAGGCATGAATATAACCCTTACCATTAATTACAATCATCAAAACTATCCATAATTATTTTTTGGAGGTTTAAATATGTCTAAATCATAAAAGAATTTTTTTGAGCTAGAATGAGGAGTTTCATGTCTTGTATGGACACTTTTACTTACTAACCTTGCATGGTTCATCCCATATCCTCTTATCATGCATAAGTAACTGATTCTCTTATCTTGATAAGTTTCCCTATGACCATTTTATTTATTTATTCTCCACTCTCTCTCAATTTCTATAAGAACTAGCCATTTGCACCATTGTAACTTATGCTCCACCTAAGTATGGTGAAGCCTTGCTCATTTGCATACCATTTGATCAATAAGACTAAAGATTTTTTACCTCTTCATGACTATTCATATTATGTTCTACTTGAATGTTAGATCTTTCTTAGTGAATACTATGGATTCCTTAGCATGTTATCTCATTCTTTCATTCTATTTTTTATTGGAAAGCTTCTTATTGCAAGGCATGTGAAGTGTTCTAGGAAATGTCAAGGATTGAGTGAGTTAGTATATTTATTATTCCATTAAATTCCTCTTGTATAGTCCTCATATCTTTGCACATTCATCCATAACCTCATAATGTAACATTGATGTGATAAGATGCAAATTGAAGGAGTGTATGTTTGGTTAGTCATTTGTTCTCATATGTAACATGTTGTTGGTTGGAAGTCATCATCTTGTTTGTTGTATCACCTCCCTTAATATAGTTTTATTTTAGTTGTCTTCCCCTTTCTTCCCCCCCACCACAAAATTTTAGGTGTACTTGTGATCCAAAATGGTACATTAAGGAAGCTAGCCCTATTTATAGATTCACCTCATCCTTAGGCTACCCACAAGCCTACATGTGTTTCCATTATGCCACTTGGATGAGGAGAGATTTACCATCTCCTAAAAGGGTGAAAATCCAAGTGACAACACTAGTATTTGTTGATCCCTTATTCAATAGTCTAATTTTTAGAGATCCCATTATTGAACCATAAACCATTAATAATCCAATACCAACTATTTCCCACTTTAGAAAACCCATGCCAATATTTGAGACATAATAGATCCAACCACTAAATCTTCAACATCCATCTTATGAAGACCCAAATATGTTCAAAATTGATATTTTGCAACCAATTATAAACCAAGGCTATGATGTTTTTGTTAAACCACCCATTTTTTATGAGTCAACCTATAATAAATCACCCTTTGATAATATAGCTATTGTTGAGGAGTCTCAATCTAATAAGACAAACTTCACTTCTTAATTATTATAACCACCTTTTAAAAATTCATTATCTTGACCATTATCCTATTTTTAAATATCCCCATCCCTTTCATAATCTAGTCTCTATGAATTTATCTCTTTACCTTATTCACTCATTGAGGGTCTCACTTTGACAAGATAGTCTTTATGGAGTCAACCCTTAAGTCATTCCCTCTCTTTGAGGGGAGTCACCTAAATGAGCCAATATATGTTGAACCATTCTTAAATGAATCTATTTTTATAGAGCCCATTATTTCATCACATGTCATTACTTGCCCAATACCAAACATTAAATAAGACATCATTATAGCAACATCCATACCATATAAATAATCAACATTAAAGTTAGGTTTTATTCTTAAATCGACATCAGATTTAGCATCAAAAGTAGAATCACTATTAATCTCAACATTGGATTTAGAGTCACTTTTCTCAAACTCAGCTTCATAATTAGAATATAGTAGTGATTGCTAAAAGAATGGTTACACTTGTCTTGTGGATCAATTTGAATACATTTGTGATCCTTCTATAGTTTTTGAGGATGATTATTTCAGCATCGACATAAGTTCTCCTAGTATCATCTATTAGGATTGTGTTGTATTTTATCATTCCATTACCAACACCCAACATAGCCATTATATTAATATTCCACCCTCCATAAGTATCGATTGAGACTGATAGAATTATACTTTGTTGAACTACATCCATGGTAACATTGTTTCATGTAAATTTTTGCTTTAAGTTATAAGAAAGAGAAAAAATCAATACATGTATGGTTAAAAAAACTATTTGTTTATGTGTGCATTGAGTTAGAAGATTTTGAAGATCTCCTCTTTGGATTGGGAGGAATAATTGCATATAAAAAAAAACTAAATCAAACTTATTCATTAGATAGATAGTTGGGTGGATTTCCTAGCAATAACTAGATCCCAAGAGTGAGAGCTTCCTTAGGGGCTATCAATCCACATGTTTTAAATAATTAAGTTCACAAATTTGGAAAGAAGGTACTTGCATCAATAATTAATAGGTACTCAAATTTAACACAAAAATTCTTGCTTGTAAAATATACTAGAAATGATTAAATTAGTGATAAACTAATTAATACTAGTATTAAGGGGTTAGGGATGCTTCAAAAAATATGAAAGAGGTTTGTGGACAAGCAAGAACACAAAAAGTCAAGTTTGGTTGAGGGTAGATGGGTGAAATAGTTTTTTAGTTTTCACTACCATAGTGAATATCAGTGGTTAGGGTAACCATCAATGATTAATGTGATCATTAGTAGTCAAGCTAACCATCAATAGTTGGGTAGATCATCAGTGGTTGAGTCAACTATCATCAGTTATTGTATAAGTTTTGGGTTGTTAATTACTAAATAATGGGATATAAAATATGGATTCTGTGAGATGGGCAAGGGTTGGGTTAATTACAAAATGGAAACAAAGTAAATGAAAATTAATAAATAAGTACTTATCTTACCAAAAGTTGATTGGGTGAGTGGTTGAAGCAGTTAACCTATTGGTGAAATTGGCTTGAATCTAATAGAGTAACGATACTCGAGAACTTGGTTGAGAGGTGGTGGTGAGTCAATGTGATGTTGAATTGATCATGTTGATGATGTTTATTGACCTATAAAAGAAACTCCTGAATACCTCAGCTCCTGATAATTATTTCAAATGGATTTCTCTTCCAAGATCCTCTCTTCTTATAGGCATGAGCAAGAGGTGGAAGTCAAGGTGCAACTAGGTCATCTAAATATAATTTATCCATGCAAAGGCTCATAACAAGATTTAGATGAGTAATATTTAGAAAAGGTTGATAGATGATTACATGCTTTTGGTCGAGGAAGTGTACCCTGACCATCAATAGTTAGTGTTTCCCAAGGGTGACCATCAATGGTTACCCTGATTGTTGATGGTCATGTCCCTAAAGGAAAAAATTTTGAAGGATAGGTTGAGCTAGTTTTTGAAACTAACTATGGATGAGCTTGATTAGGCCAGATTGGTATAGATTGGTCTGAAGAGGGTCCTAAGCAATCTAGGGGTTTTTTCAACATTTATAATTATAGTGTGCATATTTATTATGTCTACATTTTACCCCTTTTTATTTTGTGTTTTATGTGAATGAGCTTTAAAACAAAAATAGAGTGTGGGTCAAGGGTTTGGTTACCCCAAGAATAGGAGGATTTTTTCTCCCTCAATAAGAATAGGAGGATTTTTTCTCCCTCAATCTAAGAGTTAATGAGGTGAAACTAAAATTGGGTTAGGTTTTGATAAGTGGGTAGTTGATGATAAAAATGGGTAAATGATAGGTTGGGTACTGAAGCATAAATAATCACATAAAGTGTGATAAAAATGTGTAATATCCAAGATCATGCATAGACTAGATTTTTAATGTTTGGTAAAAATAAGGATCAGTGCTAAGAAAGACAAGTGACAAGTGAACTATTTGACTACCTATGGGTGTGGTGGTTGGGAAGACTCATAAATGTAAGTCTCCTTAGAATGTTTGTGTCCATTGGGTATCCAAGGTAGGAAGTGATCTTGGGGAAAACATAAATTGATCAAGTGTCACAAGTATCTAAGGTAGAAAGTGCTTTCAAATAGACACGAGTGGGTTAGGTAAGTATAAGGTGGTGCACATTCAAGATGGGTCAAAATGGCAAGATAATCAAAGGACCAAGTAAAAAAAAATCAAATTACATTCCTGATGGGGCAAAATAGACCAACAATAAGGTGATTAGGTGGTCAAGTTGGTTAGAGAAGGTAGTCTCCAAAGATGATTAAAACTTGGTTTAGTTTTGCTAAGAAGGGTAGTTTTATGTGTAAGTATAAAATTGGGGCATCTTGACCATCAATGGTAAAGGATCCCAAAAGGTAACTATCAATGATCACCTTAACCATCGATGGTTAGGGTAAACCCTAAAAATATATAGGGTAAAAAGTAAAAACCAAATTACTTTTACTCATTTGTAACTTTTGTGTGGTTGACTTTGTGCTCTGGTGATTTTAGAATTTTATGGTTAGGGTGCTTACTGAGTTCATGACTACTCATTGTTAGAGGTGTGTGGGTGTGATCTTTATGGGTTCAAGATACAATAAGCATATAGATGTAGTCAGGTAGATGTATGTGGGCTTTGACCATTTTAAAGATCAAGGAATAAGATAGGTAGTGTCTTAAATTTTGTAGATAGCTATGATTTGATATAATTTCATTAGTTTAGGAGGTTAAGGTTTTTGTTAGGAATGCTCAGTTTGGGATGGAATGCCCTAGGTAGGATTTTGGTGGGTTTTGGGTAAAAGTAGGAATTAGTGGGGTGGGTAGGTAAAGTGGGTTAGGTTGGTGGGTAGGATAGCTACTTGAGTAGTTTAGAATGTTATTTAAATGGGTTTTTGGTAGAATTGGTTTTGGTAATTATGGCCATGGAATGCCCATAGTGACCATCAATGGTTAGGTCTGACCATCGATAGTCTACACATTATGAACTAGGGGTGCCTGATCATTAGTAAACACCATGACCACCAATGGTTGGGTAGGGTAGGGGATTTTTTTAAGGGTGTTTTAAGAAGATATTGTTGATAGGTTAAGTCTTGCATGCTAGAAGGGAAATTAGTGGGCATGGGTTAGATGGCTAAGATAAATAGAAGGATAAACAAGGTGGTTAAAATCTAAGGTAGATGAGAATAGTGTAGGTAATTAAGCTAAGTGTCTGATATGATATAAGCTAAGGAGTAGATTCAGATGCATGATCACATGTCATGCATATTTTCTAAGATACAAGAGGAGATGACTCTAGAATGTGAGACCCACATGGATGTGGTGGGGTTGGGAGCTATGAGGCACTACCATCATGTGCCCTGAGATGCATCCATGGTTGTAGAACTCATTGAGAGATGGGATCTTACTACAAACACCTTCCAACTTCTAATTAGGGAGATGACCATTCTCCTTAAAGACATACAAAATATTACTAGACTCCCACTATGTGGTGATGTGATTTATCATATCAAGCATGTAGTGTGAGAGGATTTCATCAATTACTTATATGAAGATGAGAGTGATTAGGTCTGATCGCATGCTGGGGGATTTTGATACATGGTATTGTTTCAGAGATTTATGATTGAGAGGAGGCTTATAACCATGCTCATGATTATGGTGACATGTTTTGGGCTTCTAGATTCAATTAGTAGGAGGTTTCCCTATTCACTATTAGGGGTATTGGTGGAGCTCTTGCTAGGTTAGATAGTATTTGGTTGGGTTAATTTTTTACTTTTGTATATCTATAGAGAGTTGTGGGGGTTTAAGCACCATAAAATATATGTCACTAGTGTTGGCCTAGTTCTACATTGCTAGGCCTATGAGCATATTTGGGTGTTAAGACTGGTAGGATTTATATGGGAAGGCTACATATAGATAGAGTTCCATGTTAGCTTCATGTGATGGAGGGATGATTTTGTTTCATCAGGTGTATGGGGTGGTGCCCATGATGTAGAATGGTTCAAGGGTGCACTAGGTGTATTAGTGGTTAAAGATATTACTTGGAGGCCATATGTGTAGTTTTTAATATGGCTAGGGTATAGGAGGTAGACCCTCTCCCTTTAAAGCTATAGATGGATAGTCATAAGGAGAGAGGGAGAGGTGGATTTGATCCCATTTGATAGGGTACATTAGTATTTTGGTTTAGTATAAGGTAACCTAGGCCTGTTTCCCTAGTATAGGAGGGAAGATTTAGAGGTTTGATTGCTAGTGCCATAGCCTACTCCTATAGTTGTAGATGGTGAATATGAAGAGCTTCATGCTAGGGATTTTATAGATGATTTTGGGTTAGGAGATGGATACATGGCCTGATATCAACCCATAGATGCAATTGTAGACATTGGTGGGGATGAGAGAGGTGCGAGGCTAATGGTTATGGATCTAGTTGGCCACGATGGACATGCAGGGGTATCTTTAGCTATAACCTAAGCACAAGTATGGGTGATATAGTGATAGGTGATCACACTATAGGGTTAGATTATTATGTTATAGGGTCAAGTGGTGACTATCATAGCAAAGCAAGATCAGTCATAGGCATCCCTTAGGGTAGTCACATAGGAGAGAGATACTCTTAGATAGAGGGTAATACTAGGAGGGGCACCAACACCAATAGTAGGAGGAAGACCACCTGATATAGTTTCAAGGGGATGGTACTTAACCATTATTGAGGAGATAAAATATTATGAGGAGATGGCATTGGTATAGGTTCCATAGGCGATGAGATAAGGGGAGTTAAGGGCTAGTTTGGCTGGTTGGCCATCTATAGATACTCCAAGATAGTGGGCCTCCACAGTGGGATAGGTATGGATATCAGGGGATCCACCACTAGATGAGAGTGTTAGTGCAAGTGTAGGTGTAGGTTTAAGTTTGGATAATAGTAATAGCACCTCAAGGGCCTAATTTACACATGTTTTGATATGTTGGTAGAGATAGGTGTAGATTATTTTGATACCAGCCTGTGTGCTGATACAACAAGATGTATATGTTTTGAGAGAGAGTTTATACATTGTCATAGGTATTATTTATGATGGCATGATATATGTGATGATTATTTATGGTTTATGATGTATGTTTATGGTTCATGGTAAATGTGGATATTTATGTTCATGTTTATGGTTGATGGTCTATGGTTTCATGCATATGTTTTATGAGATGTTGACTCAGTAGCTTAGGCATGTGATGTTTAATGGATGGTTATGATTCTCTAGTTTTGTTCATGGCTATGATAGTATGTGTTATGGATGGATATATTCCATATGATAATGTGATCATAATGACTTTGTTTATGGTTATGTTGATGTTGTAAGATGAATTGTTGTGATGTTATGGTTGATAGATAGATAGGTAGATGATATATGATATGGTTCATGATATTTTGATCATTGATTTTGTTTATGCTCATGATGATGAATGGTATAATTAGGGTTGTTTATGATATGATATATGTTCACATGGTGTTTTGATGGTAGATAGATAGGATGTTATTTATGATGTGATGTGATATGATGTGATTTCATGGTGTTGTGATCATAGATAGATATATGAGATGTTGCATGGATATAGTTCACAATGTTATGTTTTTTATGTGATTTTTCTCATCTACGATCATATAAATAAAAGAAAAACATGTGTAAGGATGTAATGAGAATAGATAAAGTAAGTAGATAACAAATTAAAAGTAAGGAAAGTGATCAAAATTATGAGATGTGCATCTACATAAACCAATAAAAGATAATAAAAGAAACATGATGCCTTTTAATTAGTAAAGACAAAAATTAAACCCAAAGTTGGATTAACTTAGTGAAAATAAGCCTTTCAAATGCTTCACAGTAGCATGTTTAGGTTGATAAATAGGTATCTTGATCACATTAAGCTTATAGTCCCATGCATATAATAAATGAATGGAGGATGGATGAAACTAGAACCTTTGTGTGAAACTAGCATGCCTCTTATTTAGGGTTCCAAGAGGATAGTATAAGCAAGTCTATACTCATATATAAATTGTAGACTAATCGATGTGAGAAGTCTACTGAGGAGAGTTGATTGTGGCTTTCAAAGATTATTATTTTATTAGACCTGATTACAATGTTTCTCATTCATATTAATTTTGCTTATGGGTATTTCACTACTTTTGATTATGTTTTAGGGTTGGGGAAGTTGATCAATGTAATAAGATTCCAAAAAATTACTAGCATGGATAAGTGCTTTACTCAACCATCCTTAAAGGGAGTGGTCTAAGTTTATATGCTTAGTTCAAATGATTTTGATAATTGTCCTTCAAGGGAGTAGTCCACCTTATATGTTTACAATTTTGAATAAGTTTTTAATAGTTACCCTTGAAGGGAGTAGTCTATGAATGCTAAGAATGACCCATGATTCATTTTCGACTTTGATGTTTATTTTTCTTTTGTTTGATTTTCCTTAGCATAGACTTGCTTATACATGTTCAACGGGTTACCTTTATGAAGGCAAGACTAAAATCAAAAGAAGGTTGCATAGGTGAAAAGAGGATTAGGTGATAATGACCATAGGAACTGATCTCAAGGAGAGATGGGAAGTACCATGAGAATCATGTCATGGGTAGAGATGTGGTACCCATAGTTCAATATTAGGCTATGATTGTGATGGATAATCACTTGATTCAACCATATTCAGTTTCCCTTAAGAGGAGGGAAAATGAATGTGGTTACAGGGGATGAGCTTAATTTAGAAAAATGATGATTATGACCCCTCATTAACAATAGAAAGGACAAAGATGTGAAGTGTTAAGAGGCTTAGGTTATATTTTACCTTTGAGAAAGGATAAATGATAAGCTCCCGATCCATACTTATGGGTTATAATGTAGGGTCTAAGCCAATTGAAGGCAAATTTACCCTTTTTGCTTTTCTCTATATTAGTTACATGTTGATTTTATTTGAGAATGATATCTCTAATATTGATTTCTCACACTTTCAAGTGTTTTTTATAAGCACACTTGCTTCATTCTTGATAAACACAAAGATGGGAAAGAGTGGCCAAATGACACTCATAAAGTAGCTCAAGTTAAGCTAAACATTCTTGATGATAATCATCTTATAAAATAAGGTGGCATAAATATATGTGAAGAGAAGGTATTTTGACTTCAGGAAGAAATACAGCCTTAGTTCCAAACACTAGATAAAAAGATGTAGCACCTATACGGGTTCAAATGCTAGTATGATATGCCCATAAGGTGAAGGGGATGTGTAAGTGATAATCCTAACTTGAATCACTGACCATTTTGGTAAGCATATTGTTAAGGGTTTTGTTAAAGGCCTCTACTTGTCTATTTTCTTATGGGTGATAAGGTGATGAGAAGCTTAGTTTAATTCCAAATATATCACAAAGACCTTAAACTTTTTTTTTTTTTGAAGGATTTACCATTATCAATGATGATCTTATGGGGAACATTAAAGTGGCAAATAATGTGATGGGTGATAAATTCAATAATATTTTTGTCTTTTATCGAGATAAAAGGAATATCCTCCACCCATTTGGTGAAATATTTGGTCACAATGATGATTGAGTGATGTCACTATGAAGAGTGGGGATTAATTTCACCAATAAAGTCTTGACCCCATTGTGAAAAAGGCTATAAATTAGTGGAAACTTGAAGGCTATGGGTGGGTTCATGTTAAAAATTAGTGTGTTATTGACACTTGACACACTTTTTCACATAATCACAATAGTCTTGGTTACGGGTAGGCCAGTAATAGCCTAGGCTGAGGATGCATTTAGCCACAATGAGTCCACTAAAGTGACCCCCATTGATACCATCATGCATTTCCTTGATAGTTTGAGAGGCTTTTGGACCACATAGGCAAAAAAAAGAGACCATCAAAGTCATGTTTATAGAGGATTCCTCCTATAATGGTCTAATGGGAGGTGCTCTGAATAAATTCTTAATGGACATTCCTAGAGAGGCCAAAGGGAAATATGCCAAGGTTAATGCAGTCAAAGGTTTGTTGATACCAAAGGTTAGGCTAGATCTCCTCCACATTAAATATGGTTGGAGTGTCTAACTTGACTTAGGAAGGTTTAGTGAGGTGATGGACAATTATTGATAGCTTGGAGTTTGAGGGTGATGATGATATCTAAGAGGCAAGAGAAGCCATGGTGTTAGCAAGCTTGTTGGTATATCATAGGGTGGCTTGAATATGGTAGTGTTTAAATGATGTTAAGAGTTTTACGACTAATTATTTGTATAGTTGAAAAATATCATTCTTACATTGGTAAATGTCATTGACTTGATTGACCACAAGTTAGGAGTCATAAAATATGTTGATTGTTTTGAATCCTAAAGCTAAGATGGTTTGGAGACCTATTACTATGGCTTCATATTTGGCCACATTATTGGTACATTCAAAGTCAAGTTTAAAAGAGAGAGGACGTGGGTCATTGATGAGGGGGATAAGGATGATACTAAATCCCTCACCATACTAACATTTGGAACCATCAAAGAACATTGTTACATGATTGGTGAAATCCACTTGGGATAGGCTTATAATAGACTCATCTAGAAATTCAAAAGGAAGAAGTTGGTTATCTGTTAGGGGTACATTAACCAATTGGTCAGTGATGATTTGCCTCTTAATTGACTTATGTTGGAGGAACTCAAGGTCAAACTTAGCTAAAAGAATGATCCACTTGGTCATACATTAGTTTTGGTATGGCTTGGAGTGCATGTACTTGAGTTGGTTGGTATTAGTTATGAAAAATAAATTATGGTTAAGAAGGTAGTGGTGAAGTTTCATAGCCATGAAGACTAGGGCCAAGAAAAATTTCTTACTATGAGTATACTAAGTTTCATAATTGATAAGTGTGTGGCTTATGTAATAGATGGATTTCTCTTTACATTATTTATATCAATGGGAAATAATTACCCCTAGGGAATGGTTAGTGGTAGAGATATAAAGGTATAAAGGTTGGTCATCCTTAAGGGGTGTGAGGATAGGTGGAAATAGAAGGTACTCTTTGAGTAAATCAAAGGCCTTTTAACAATCAATATTACACTTAAAAGAGATATCATTTTTTAAGAGTTGATGGAAGGGTTGACACTGATCAAAGAGCTGAGAGATGAAGTGATGAATGGATTGGAGCTTTCCTTGCAAACTATAGAGTTGTTTAAGATTGGTTAGAGGTAGCATCTCAAGGATGGATTTGATTTTGGTTGGATCCACTTTGATTCCTTGAAGAGAAAAAATGAAGCCAAGGAGTTTACTCGACAAGACCCTAAAAATACATTTCTTGGGATTGAAGTGGATATGGTAATGGATAAGTCTCTCAAAGATAATTTTGAGAATGGCTACGTGGTCCTTGCGATATTTAGACTTCCCAAGGAGGTCACCCACATAGTCCTCAATGATTGTATGGATAAGGTCATGGAAAATATAGGTCATAACACATTGATAGGTTTCACCAATATTCTTAAGACCGAAGGACATGAATCTATAATAGAAAGTCCCCCATGGGGCGATAAAGGTATTTTTATGTTGATCTTTAGGGGCAATCAAAATTTGATTATAACCTAAGAATATATCCATGAAAGACAACATCTTATGGCCTATTATAAGATAAACAATTTGGTCAATGCTAGGTAGAGGAAAGTAATATTTTAGGTAGGTGAGGTTAAGGTCATGAAAGTCCACATAGATATATAGTCCCCATATGGATTTAGTGATAGGCATGATGTTTTCAACCCACTACGAATAATTAATGGGTTGAATGAAGTTGATAGAAAGGAGGTGTTAAAGCTCTTCTTTTACAAGAAGGCATATGAAAGGATGCATTCATCAAAGTTTTTATCTAATAATCTTGGATTCATGATTGGTTATGATGTAGTGGGTGGTAATTGTTGGGTCAATACCAAGCATGTCAGCATATGACTAAGTAAATGCAATTCTACAATCCTAGAGGAAGGTAGACAAGTCCAAAAGTTTCTCAATGGTGAGAGATTGGCCAAGTTTGATAACATGAGGATTACCCAAAGTGCCTATGTTAATACCTATAGTGGATTATTTCAACATGGTTAAGGTTTCTATAAGTAAGGATTTATATATGGAGGAATTTGGTGCACCAAGGTAGGTAAGAATAGAATCATCATCTTGGTACTAAATAATGTTAATGGTAGGAGAGTCTTCTCCCATAAGTATAGGATGGGCCAAAGGGATGGATAAGGGTAGCCCTTCTTTTTTATAAGTCAGGGGGCCAAGGGTGATCATGTTGAAAAAAAAAGTTAGGTGGGATGATAGGTGGGATGATGTCCTTATCCTCATACTTAGGTGTAGGGGACATTGGTGAGGAAGGGGTTTCTTCTTCAATAATGGTAGCGAAAGGTTATGTGGATTTCATATTATTTGGCATAATTAAGCTAAGGATGTGATTCTCATGAGGATTTTATGTCTAAATTGATATCAATGTGTGTGGTCTGTGCTCATATCATCTTAAGCCAATCCCTTTTTAGGCACACCTATGAAGGTATATTTTGGTGAAGTCTAGGTTGTCCAAGTAAGAGAAGGTGGAGGTGAGTGGTTGAGGTAAAGAGGGTGTAATTTCAACATTAAGTAGCTTGTAAATTCCCCCATAGATGAATTTGGTTTGACATTTGGGAGATCCCAAAGGAATAATGGCTCTAGTGTTGGGATCATTTCAACATTAAGTAGCTTGTAAAGTCCCCCATAGATGAATTTGGTTTGACATTTGGGAGATCCCAAAGGAATAATGGCTCTAGTGTTGGGATCATAACCTAGTTGATAGTTGAGTTTTTTATATTCCTAGGGAGTTTGGAAGGCATCAAGGGTGAGGAGATAATATTCTCTAAGGGTAATGCATTGGAAGGTAGGTTCTAAGGGATTATTTTTGGGTATCTATTCTATAAGAATATATGAACTAGTAGATGCCTCTATGGAAGGGAAAGCAATGGCTTCATTTTCTATTATTGAAGGATTAATGGTGGATGTTTGGGGTACCTTTATTGGGGGTAAGATGACATCATTAGGTTAGTATATCATGTTTCATGCTAAAAAAGGGCTTGGGTCAGATTTTATAGTGATAAATTGACCTTCATATTCAAACTTGACATAACAATAGAGGGTAGAAGGTACACAACCCATAGAGTAGATCCAAGGTGTTCCTAATATAACATTGTACTAGAATTCTCCTTTGACCACATAAAAAAGTTTACCAAGTGTGTGAGGTCCTAGATGAATGTGGAAGACAATAGTTCCAAAGGTAGTGGTCACAACATTGTTAAAGGATCTAAAGATGATTGAATTTTTGGACATGACATTATCTAATAATTTGAGTTGGTCATAAGCATGGGAAGAGATGATGTTGATGTTGTGTCCCCCATTGATCACAACCCATTCGATGTGGGTTTTGTTGATATGGGTAGTAATAAAGGGAGGAGGATCTGGGTTCTTGAGGTGGATATAAGGTATCTATGAGTCCTTGAAGGTAACAAGGGTAGAAAGTTAGATAGCACCTATAAAGGCCTCTATAGTTCAAGATTCTCTTAGTCTGACCTCAATGGCTTGTATATCCTCTATCATGGCTTGAAAATGGTGAGGTGAGTTATAAATGAGATCGTAAAGGCTCATCTTAGCTAGATTCTAGTGGTGTTGCTTAATAATGACTCTCTTGATGGATTCATAAGGGTTATCCTTAGAGGTGCCTAAGATGGTAACTTTGGGCTTAGCTAATGATGAAGAGATTAGGATCTAGTTTGGTTTAGGGTGAGAAGGTGGGTATGTTGATGGATTGGATACCTTGGCCTTCCCTTTATCCTTTTCTTTGTGAATATGTGACCACATTAATGGTGTGGATAGAATGGAAAGATGTGATAGGAGGTTGGGTAGGTTCCCCACCACTCTAAGGTGAGAGTGGGGGGTTAGGCATGCTTTGCCAAATGACTATTGGGTGCATTGGCAGAGATGTCAAGGAAATTTCATCTAATAAAATATCATCATCATAGAACTGATGGATAAATGCCTAGAGAGATTTTTCATTCTTTGTGTCATGTTTAGGTGTCTTGTGGTAAGAACAAACTTGACAGTCATTTTACTAGGCTAGTTTTAAACAAAAAGGATCAAAAGGTCTAATAAGAGGTAAGGTGAGGGAAGAATCTTTGAGTAACCTTCGAAAAATGGTTGAGTAAGACTTATCTAGAGGTTAGAAGGGTCTAAAGGTTATGGTTTTAGCTGGTAAGCTAGGTGTTTTGGTGATAATGGGTTTGGTGAGAGGGGGTTTAGGTAAGGTGGTGTTTCTAGTTAATGGTTTCAGTTTGGGCATGTTAGTGGTTGGAGTGTTTGAGGTTAATAGTTTGGACTTGGTAATTCAAGAACAATCAGCCTATTTGATAGTAAGTGGGTTGGTGTAACCAATAGTGGTGGGTAGCATATGTTAAAAAGAGCTTATTTCTCAAGCAAAGTTGAGGGATGAGGTTCTTATATAGAAGGTAAGGAGGAAGGAGGTAGAATCCTATCCATATGGCCTTTCAATGGTTTCACCTCTTTGGTTGGTTTGGGTTGAGGCTTACTTATAGGTTCAGATGTGGTTAATTCCACTTTGAAAGATAGGTGGACCAAACTCTATGTAGGGAAGGCACCAGGATTTGTGAAGGGTTTGATTGGCTATTTCATTGCTTGAGATATGTTTACCTTGGTTGACTGAGAGGGTGAGGGGTTAGAAGAAGTTATAATTAGTTTAAAATGGGGTGGAGAAATGATAGATTGGTTTATTAAAGGTATGTTAGAAGGTTGGGGTTTGTTGATGTAAGGAATCCCTAACTGTTACCAAAAAGTGGTTTGATCCATATCTAGTTTTAAGACAAATTCCAATTTATAAACTAATGTAGAGAAAGGTTTATGTAGCGGTTTTGATCCCTGGTTAGTGGATGCAAAGGATAGACTCATATGATAAGGAGGATGGGTGGTATTTTGGTCCATTTCCTTGAGCAAGGGATGTAAGTTTGAAATAAGTGGTTTCTGCATGAGAGTTATTGGTGATGAAGTTTCTCCTTTAGGGATAAAGTCCATAGGACTAGTGGTTTTTTTGGTAGTTGGGGAGATAGTGAATTAGTAATGGCTAACTACTTAGATATGCTAATAAAGGTGGTATTTGATGATTCCAAAGTCTTTATGAGTGAATATAGGGAGAAAGGAACCTCCTTAGTTTGGGCCTATGAAGGAGGGGAGGGTGACTCCACCACTTTGGTAAATGATATGGGGGAGGAGTAGGTATATTAGATGCTTGAGTCTTCATGTATGAGTGTATCAAGGACCATATTGACCATGTGGTAATCATGGGAGCATTTAGTGTGTGTGTCCTCACTTTTAGTAGGGGCATGTTTGGGAAAAAGTTTCCTAAAGATGTCAAGAGCTTGATTTTGGGGGGCATTTGGGTTATCCAACATGAGTTTCCCCTTATCAATAAGGCTCTAAAAATTTTTTGAAGGTATTATATCAGCCAACATCATGTCCAATTACCCAATGAAAAGCACAAAGGTCATTCTCATTATACCAATCAAGTGAAGGATGAGAAGAATCAAATTGTTGAGGAGGTTTGATGGGGAGAAGTTGTATGAGGTTAGCTTTTAATAACTTCTCTAAAATTGAGGTGTAAGATTCTCCAAGTGGAGTGAACTATTTTTGGTTACTTTGGTTTGGGTTCCTTGTGTTTTGGTTAGAGGTAATGAGAGAATTTTGTTGATTAACATTGGGTGGAGGAGTGGTTTTAAGGACAACTGCATTTATAGTTCCCTTGCTCTAGGTTCTAATATTAGTTTGGTTTCCTAGTTTGGAGGAAGAAGTTTCTTAGTCTTGAAATTAGAGTTCTTGTTTTTTAACTTCAATTTACCCTCATATATGGCTCGATTCTCTAGATTAGAAGAAATATGTTTGGCATAGGCTTAGGAAAAAAGCTCTATAATTTTAGGTTGAGGCAAGGAAAATTGAAGCTAATTAATCAATCTTCTCAGATGGGTGACAAAATTGGTAATGGATTCATCATCAAATTGCTTGATAGAATAGAGTTCAGTAATAGACACCTTCTTAGAAATGTTAATGGAAAAGTCATATAAGTAGACCTAAGCTAGTTGGGTAAAAAAATATTGAATGCTTGGTGATGGCACTATACCAATCAAGTGTTAGGATGGATAAAGACATAGGGAAGGTACTAAGGAGAAGGGCATCATCATAAGTAATCATTTAACATACGTGTCTAAAATACCTAAGGTGTTATTGGGGTTCTTCTTTACTCTAAAATTTGTTAAATTTTAGAAGCTCCCATTGAGGAGGGTAAGGTCTAATAGGGATAAAGGGATAAATAGTTTTGTTACAAATATGATCATAATATATGATGTTATGATCCCCTAAAATGTATGACTCAAGGTTTATCATTTTTTCCATGAGTATATTCATTAATTTGGTTTGAGGTGGTGAAATCAAAGGATCATAAGGTGCATATTGTAGTTTTATTTGAGTGATATACTTGTAATTGGTTGGAAGTTGAGGGGTTGTCACATATTAGAACGTGAATTCTAGAGGTTAGGTAGGTGGTATGTAAGCATAGGTAGATGATGGTGGTTGGGTAGTGGGTATATACCCTTGAAAATTAGGGATGCATCCTAGGTTGGGCACGATGGGTACCTATTGAGGGATTCCTATGGGTTAGGTATGGGCTATAGTTGGGTTGGTGAGAAGATTCGAGGTAGTGACCTTTATACTAATGGGTGGTGAAGTAGAGGGTATGGACACCATCAAGTTTGGTAGGGGGTATTGACTAATGGGTTAGGGATGATAGGGAGAAGGTTGGTAGTACTGATGGTAGGTGCTCCAATAGTAAGCATAGTATGATGGTTTAGTGTTTGGGTTGTTCCTAAGGTGGAGGAGTCATTGGTAGGGGTAGAAGGTATAATGGTAATGGTTAGTTGGATCAGTTGGTTTTCAGCTATGGCATCAAAAGGGTTAGTAGATGAATATGCCTAGGTATTCAAATGTTGGGTATTAACCATGAAAATAGAAACATCCCCCATAATTGATGATGGCATAACATAAAGATCTAGAGATGGAGTTGAAATTAGGGCATGATAAGGGGAGGTGTTAAGGTAGTGTTAAAGGGAAACTAGGTTGTTGTCCAAAAAAGTGGTAAAGTATATGTATCCCTAGGAAAATACCTAAGTAAAATTAGGGCTTCCCAAAGGATGAGGTGAGTCTTCTACTTTAGAGACGTACTCCATATATGGGTAAGTAGAAGAGGTCAGTTGGTCTAGTGATGGGTTCTACTCTGCTAGGTCTCTTCACTACTAGTGAGTGAGAACCATGAAATAAAGGGGGAGAGGATACAATAATAAACTCAACACTCAAAAAATAAAAAGATAATAAAATAATCAAGGCAATCAAGACATACACTATAAATTATGTTAATCCTAGATGTTAGTTTTAATCTCACTTTTGGTTTATGTGTTAGTTTATGAGAATGTGTGATAGAAGTTGGCTTATAAATCAAGAACAATATAAGTAGTCTATATTTGGTTTCAGGTTGTTTAGGTATTCAAAATAATCTATATTGGAATCAATATGTGGCTTGATATTGGGGCCTACCCCCTCACTTCACATATCGCAATGATAAGGGTGTTTGGTGCTTAGCCAATATATATTGATATCTAGAGTTTATACTCAACCAGAGAGTTGATTTGGTTCCCCCCTTGGTATTGACCTCCAATTAATATTACTAAGAAAGGGTAAGGTGACTAATAGATGATGAATTCCTAATTATGGTTTTTCTCAAAAAAAATTGATGTTTGATTGATGAAAATGGTTTGGCTAGTGTGTGTAATAAAAGTGGTGCTACGATAAGATTATTATGTTTTAATTCAAAGGGAACTAATGTTAAAAGAAAGAAATGGATATAGTTTATTTTAATCCCAAAGGAAATTTTAGTTTTAATTGTGATCATAGATAGAGACAAGAGCATACAAATGCAAATAAAAAATGAGTAGAGACTATAGGTCCCACCAAGCATGCCAGAATGTTTCATGTAAATTTTTGCTTTAAGTTATAAGAAAGAGAGAAGAAAAAATTGATATGGGTATGGTTGAAAAACCTATTTTTTTATATGTGCATTAAATTATAATATTATTAAAATCTCCTCTTTGGCTTGGGAGGAAGACCTGTAGATAAGAAAGCACTAAACCAAACTTGTTTGTTAGATAAATAGTTGGGTAAATTGCCTAGTGCTATCTAGATCTTGGAAGCAATAGCTTCCTTAGGGATTGTCAATCCACACATTTTAAAAAATTAAGTTCACAAAACTAGAAATAAAGTACTTGCATCGATAATCAAAAGATACTAAAATTGAACACAAGAATGCCAACTTGGAAAATAGACTAGAAATGATTAAATTAGTGATAAACTAATTAATATTAGTGATAAGGGGTTGGGGTTGATTAAAAAAATATGAAATAGGTCTATGGACAAGCAAGAAGATATAAAATTAGGTTTGATTGAGGGTATATTAGTGGAAATAGCTTGTTAGTTTTCACTGCCATAGTGACCATCGATGGTTAAGGTGACTGTCAATGATTGGGAAAACCATCAATGATTGAGTCAACTATTGACGGTTATTGTGTAAGTTATAAGTTATTAATTCCTAAATAATGGGATTTAAAATATGGATTCTAGGATATGATCAAGGGTTACGATGATTTCAAAATGAAATAAAGTAAATGAATATTGACAAACAAGTACTTATCTTATCATAAGTTGATTGGATGAGTGGTTGAAGCAATTAACCTATTGGTGAAATCTAGTTTGAATCTATTAGAGTAATAGTACTTAAGAACTTGGTTGAGAGGTAGAGGTGAGTTGGCTCTCAATGTGATGCTTGAGTTGATCATGTTAATGATGTTGATTGAACTATAAAAGAAACTCTTGAATACCTAAGCTCTTGATAATTATTGTAGATGGATTTATCTTTCAAGCTCCTCTCTTCTTATAGGCACAAGAAAGAGGTGTAATTCAAGGTACAACTATGCCATCTAAATATAATTTATCCATGCAAAGGCTCATAACAAGATTTAGATGAGTTATATTTAGAAAAGGTCAATAGATAATTACATGATTTTAGTTAAGGAGGTATACCCTAACCATCAATGGTTAGAGTTTCCTAAGGGTGATTTTCGATGGTTACCCTGACCATCAATGATCAATTCCTTAAAGGAAAAGGTCCTAAATGCTAGGCTAAGCTAGTTTTTGAAACTGACTGTGGATGAGCTTGGTTAGGCCAAATTGGTGTAGGTTGGTCCAAAGAGGGTCTTAGGCAGTCCAGGGGGTATTTTGACATTTGAAATAGAGTGTGCATATTTTTGGTGTCTAAAGACATATCAAGTATAAAATATCTAGGGGACCAAGACCATACTCATAAAGAAGGAGAACAATCTTCTAATGAAACCTTTTTAGAGGTGTTAGGGGATAATCAAAGTTTAAACTTAGCATCTTCTAATGAAACCCTTTTTGAGGCACTAGAAGATAATCAAAGTCAAAATTCAACATTCCTTAATGAAACCTTCTCAAAGGCACTATGGGAAAATTAAGATAACTTTATTGGTGTAAACCTCTTTGAGGCACCAATAACTGAGCACAATAGTTCTTCACTACCTGATGAATACATTATCATAGATCAAATTATTATAGCTTCCAATCTAGATCACAATAAAATGGTAGATACTCTCATACCCAAACAAAAAAAATATGGTGGTCCTATTGAGATCATATTCAAAAGTCTTTAGCCTCAGCATAACCAAATTTATGTCAAATCTAGAATCAACAAAATTTTGTGTGACTAAAAGTCCCAATCTTCATTTGATTCCATACCATTATACATTCCATTACAATCAACATTTTCATTACCAACTTATACCATTTATCTTATGCCTAACATTATTTACCATCCCTAGATTCACTTTCCTTTATAGAGGCTATGAAGATATCTTATCTCAACATTTGAAGGAAATAAAATCAACAACCAACAAAGATCATAATAACATTCTTGGAGTTCACATCTGTAGTAGGTTCTTGATAGAGTAGTTATTCTAAAAGGGTGTGGGCTAGTAATTTTTATTAGTGATTATCCTAGTTGTCTCATATGTTGACTAGGATGTGCATCCCCATGTCAGTGGGAACAATAGAATCATTTTTCATTTACCATTTACATTGTCATTTACCTTATTTTATCACTTAGGAGAAACCCTATTACCATTATGTCTAAATTGACATTATTTTTTATGCCATATCCTATACCATTTACTATTGACCAAAGCCTATTTTTATCCACCCTACCCAACCCTATTTTGATCTTGGTTTTATTAGTTATTTTGGCACCTTTTATAGGGGTATTTTGATCTAGTTTTGGTAGTTTTAAAATGTTGTGTTTAAATGATAGTCTAATAAGGTAGTATGATAGTGAATCTGGCAAGTTATCTTTCATTTACATTGTACTGGTGCTATTGATTATAACCACTTATGGGCAAATCAGTATTATATCTTATCTTACTAATTATAACCACCTAAGGGAAAATTAGTAGTACATACCTATAATATAGTTTCCTAATTATAACTACCTATGGTAAAACTAATAACAACACCTTTTATTATGAACTACCACATCACCTTACCATTACTATTATCATTTGCCTTTATTTATGAACTTGTTATGACCTATTAAATTTTTCACCACCTTTTGTGTGGGAAAAACTACTATAACTTGAGGTCCTAATGGGATTATGTAGGCCATGATTGATTCATATTGAGGTCAACTCAATCTTCATTTTCCATATGCTCTCACCATTTTAAGATAATTTTCAATTTTAAACACTCTCACCATTTTTTAAGTAAGCTATGTCCACACTCAAATGTCAATTCTACAAATCAGTTTAGCTTGAACGTATTTTATAGCTTCCTCTTATAGACAAGTGAACATGGATACATCATCACATGTTTTACCTATTGAATGGTTCTTCAAATTTATCTAACACTACATATTATTCTATAATTATTTTTCTATTGTTTGGTAGGCATTATTGCTTTAATAGGATCACAAAGGCCATTGCATCTGACTTTAGCTTTTATTGGAACTTCTACTCTTAGATGTGCATCTCCTTGATTAGTTGATTCCCTATGTCATTATTTATATCCATGATCCCTATTATATATGGTTTAACTATTGTTTAAATTCTTACTTGTGGAGGTGCATCTCCTCAGTTAGGTAATTCCCTGGGCCTTTTATGAATAGTTCATTTTTGTTGCTTATCCCAAAAACATAAAAACATTAGAAATTGATTAAAAAAAAACATTGTCTTGAACTTTTTGTTATTTTGATCCCATGCTCTCACCATTTTTGAGTAAACCTAAGTTTGAATGCTATCACTATTTTATGAGAACTTATTTAAATTCTCTCACCATTTCACAATCCCATTTCCTTATCTCCTCTACAACATCAATCATGTTTTCTTATCATCATTTTTATTCTATCCCATTCTTAGGATAACTACATATGGCCTAAAGTTCATGTTGGATCTCACATCTATGGAGCTATGTAGGTAGTGTCTACTTGTCTAATACATATGGATTCAGCCAAGCCACCCCCTTCCTTTTTCCTCTTTTTCCCCCATTTTATTCTGTGTTGTTTCCATATCACTTGGGGGAACCTTTTTATCTTTTTTTCTTGTTCTATTGTATCAATCTCATTATTTATTAGATTAGGGGTCACCGTGTCATAGAGAGTAATGCCTCTATTACATGTGTACAAATAATTGTTTTCTATTTCCATTAACATTATGACTAACTCTTATGTGTGTGTATTTACTTGATATGTATTGTTGTTTTGTTGTGCTTCTATGTCTCTCCATTTATTTACTTTTGTTATTTATTCTTGGTGTTTTATTATGTTGGTATTTTGTGTTACTATTTTGTCTTGTATTATATTTTTTTATTCTTTTGAGTTCAAATACATTCTATAACTATTTTTAGTCTAAGTTTTTTAATTAAGCTTGATTTGTTTAGATTCATATTTAACTTATTCTTATTCTTTTTTTTTCCAAGTACATCTTGTTAAATACACATGGATCTTGATTCTTCATATCTTGCTTTCATGTTATGTATAAAGTTGTTCTTGCTTTGCTTTTCTACATTGGTTTTCCTACTTAAATCCTGATTGTGCATATCTCAATTTTTAGTTAGGTTACATTTATGTATTATTTTTATCTTTATTTTTATTTTTTTAATTTAAATTTCAATAGTTTTAACTCTGATATTGGTAGTTTTTATCATTATCTTTAGTTATCAATATTCACATTTGAAATGGCCAATTAAAATTGCAATACAATGTTATTATAAGTTAATCATACTTATGATGCATAATTTCATTTTTATATATTAAACACAAAGTGTGCCAAGTTTAAAAGTCAATGACACTTCAAAGATCATTTTTGAATGCACCATACCTCACACAATACTCTATGCAATATGTGCTTCTCTTGACATACACTGTGAGTCTAATTGACTATTTATATGATTAGTTTGGGACATACATCTCCTAAATTATATTATATCATCTAGTGAAGGCACTATCTTGCATATTCACTACCTAAAATGATTTCACAATTTAATCGTGGTCCATCTTTCTTCTTTTCTTCATTCCTCATTCCATTTTCTCCTACTTCTAGGTAAACTACATTAGCCTATGATCCATCTAGACTATGTAGGTAGTGCTTGTATACATGACATATCTCAGATCAAATTATCTACCCTTATTCTTCTAATCATCTCTTTCATCACTTTGTGCATCCTTATATGCCTATTTTTTAATGGCTTCTTTAGTCATTAGACCCTTGTATATGTGTTTGTACCTACCCATATTTAATCCATTGAATAGGTTATATCCTTTAGATATGCTTGATAATTTTCCCTATTGGGACATAATGTTTAGACCAATCATTGGTCTCATCAGTGCTACTGGGGAAAAATTACTTATCAGTGGTTAAAATCAATCTTGTTGGGGTAAAATCAATTTATCAACTAATCAAATCTGCTCTACTAGGGCATATTATTAAGTCATTTATCTTATTTCTTTAGAGAAATACTCTCATGTTTCTTATGATTATATATTTATATCTTTTGACCTCATTATGTTAATTTCAAAGTGTGCAACTTATCTCAAGATCAATCATTTCCTAAGCCCATAACTTTTACCCTATTTTAGGTATGTCAAAGTGTGTCACTTATATTTTAGGATTGTATTCTTCCCACTTCCCCCTGCCTTGGGGTCTATTATATTCTATTTTATTTTGTATCATTGGGAATTAGTGCATGCAAGCATTAGCTCATTTGGATATACTTTGATCTATGGGTTAGTTTCACTCTTACTCTCTTTTTCAAGAGTCTATCCCTCTCTTTCATCCTCACATGCCTTTTATAGGGGGCATTATGGGTCACCTTCTTCCAACTTCTTAAAACTCTTTCATTCTTTGAAAAGACATTATTTTTACTGAATGTCTCACCATGCCTTCTCAAATAGGGGGAAAATTTAGACATATAATTTTGATCACTATAATGCTAAAATTGTCAATCTAATCACAAATTCTATGACAACACACATATGGGCCAAAACCATTAAAACATGCTAAATGGTTTACACTTGTCATGTATAGGTGTTAATTTAGGCTAATGTATCCCTAAATGATGCATTTTATGTGATTATTTTTTCTAAATCACTTCAAGTCAAATTGTAACCATGTAAAATGATGCTCTAGATGAATGAATTCTTCTAATTCAGAAGCACATGTCATGTGCATGTATTATTTCATGTCTATAATACTCCAATTAAGATATTGTTATGTAATAAAATGACACCTTATTCTATTTATACTCCATTCAAATTACAATATAGTAAATTGACATTTTAACCAATTTGATTAAGTGAATAACCAATTTCCAAATAATTACAAAAAATTAATTAAACCCACTTAAACAAATTAAACCAAATCAAAGGCTTAAATGAAAAATTCATGGAATTTATTGAAAATATATTAATTGGAAATTCATTTTTTAATTATAAATCACCTTAGGACATCATCAATGGGGTGGCATCCACAAGTTATTAATGGAAAAAATATTTGGTTTAAGCCCTCTCATGCCTCATTAATGCCCTATTCTTCCAAATATTAATGGGGATATTTATGGATTGAGCCTCCAAAACTTAATTGATTTATGGCCACACATCTTGATCTCAATTGGATGGTCATGGTTGATTCTGATCATTTCCAAAAATATATAAATAAGAGGGCCAAAACCACCATTTTTAAGATTCACTCATGCAAACTTATTATGCAAAAATTTTAATAGAAAAGCTTCAAATATTTACACACATTGATCAAATTCATGAGCCTAAGCCATTGGTGTATTGAGATATGATGAAGGAGAAAACCACTCATCATTAACAAAGACTTGGAGCACCAAATTAGTGGAAAATCATGTTTCTTGGATGCTCTTGGGAAGAGGGATGCTCTTGGGAAGGTTTTATGGTAGTTTTCCTTCTTTAAATAACTCTTATAATTCATTTTATATACCCCATAAGGGAGTTGGATTAGTACATTATGTTCTTTATTCTTATTTGGGTTTTACTCTACTAATGTATGGACTAACTTGCTTTGGATTCCTACTCTACAACTATAATTGATATGAGAATGGTAAATAAATAATAATGTCTCTTATAAAGCACCATCAATATTCCCACCCATTTCTTAGTACACCCTTTAAGGTGTGCACTCAAAGAGATTGAAACTTGATAGGTTGATGCAAGAGAGAAAGCATAAATAGAATATAAAGTTTAAAAATATTGTGTGTATAGACTATATAGATCATACTCATGTAATCCAATGTGGGAGGAGTAGCTTTAGAAGAACCAAGATGGCTTGAAATATAATGATGAGAAGTATAATTTGTTCCAAATGTTTTGTTATTTATGTAACATGTTGATTTGTGTGTATCACCAATTTAATATATGTCACATATGATGGTGATTTTTTTGAACTTAACACCTTTTTTATGATATGATGTTTGTTTTTCCAATGGTTTATTTTGAGACTTTGTCACTTTTTTTCTAGATTGGTTGTATAGAAATATTTTATATAGTTGCACCAATTGTAAATTTTCTTTATTATTTAATAGATGTGTCAATGCACTAATGTGGTGGATGGGAAGGATGAGGTACCATAGATTTTAGAGAATACTCATATCTAATTCTTGAAATTGTGACCACTTGGTTGCAATGAATGTAATTACACATATATGTATCATTTAAGGAACATCATAGAGCTTATATAACCAAGGGTGTCCTAATATCATGTCAAAGACCCAATTTTTTGGTAGAATTATAAAATGAGGGGATAATATAGTAAGATCCACCTAAAGAGGTAACATAATGTGTCCCAAAGTAGTTTGTTATTTCTCATTGAATGTTCTAGTATTTTTAGATGTTTCTTGTAGGTTGTGTTGTGTGTAACCCAATGAATGAAGTAATGTAATTTTACATGCATTATCATTTGATTCATTATTTAATGATACATTTTTTATGATTTTTTGATCAATTTATGTTCATATACATAAGGCATGGAAATTAGAATCATCATCTATTATCTCACTTTCATTAAAGATGATCATAGGATGTGGTTGTGAGATTATAATAAATGTGCCAATAATTGCATCTCATTGATGATCATGTCTCAAGAGGTTGTTTTTATTATAGGTAGCATGCATTTTTGAATTATCCTTGATTTTATCATGGTTTGGGAATGGCTCACTAAAAATATTCAACTTATCATTTTAATTACTTTGTGGATTAGTTTCCATTGTAGAAGTTATTAGCTCAATGACTATTGATAATATCTTAAATATGGTGTTTGATATTTAAACATATATTGGTAGAGTTTTCATTGCATCTATGGTAGTCATGTAATGAATTATTATTAAATGATTAATTTTTATATCTACTTGTGTCAAACTCTAGTGGTAGAGGAAGAGTAATAAGATTGCACTCAAATAATTTGTGTAGAAATTAATGAAAAATATTGGTTGCTCTATAAAAAAAAATCTTGTTTGAAGGTTGATATATAACATTCATTATGATCTTTGAATTAGTTTTAGTATTTGTTGGCTTCAATTTTTAAGATGGTTTAATTTGAAACTTCATTTTAGAATTTGATTTAGATGTAATATCATAATTGAGCTTGATCAAAGTGAAAAGTGTAACTTATTTTTATTATATTGTATGAAAAAGTTCCACACATGATTTGAATTTATTAAAAATTATTGACTCGTGAAAGGTGCCAGTAAAAAAATAAAAGTCTTTTAATTCATTATCTATTAAAGTGTTTTTCATTTTGGAAAGCATGATATTATAATAAATTACATAGATTATAATAGGCTCATTAGTTCCTTGATTAAGTTTAAGACTTTTCACATAAGTATAGATGATATTTATGGATTGTATAGCACCTTAATATTGTACACTTGGAAAACTCAAACATTGATTGTTCCTATTAGTTCTAAACCTTTCCCTCTTGTATAATTCTTACATATACTCTATCTTGTGCCTCTTTGCATATTTCTCAATTCAATAAATTTTAAGTTTATGACCTAAGCCTTCTATATTTCCCATCATTATTAAAATATACTTATCTTCCACCTCTACAAGTTCTAAGTATATGCCTACTTTCTTTTTCCCTAGACACTAACATTCAAGATAGACAATAGCATTGATGCCAGTGTCCTAACCCAATGCAAGTGTCTAGTGTCATAAAGTCATCTATTTTTTAAATGAAACATATCCGAATGGTTATCCTAAGTTCTTTGATGTGATTTAATTATCCAAATGGATTGTTATAAATACAATGTCAAACCTCATTCATTCTTCATTAGGGAAAACCTATAAAATATCAAGAGAGACCAAAGGCAACTTATCAAAAGCACTCTAAAAAATATTTAATTAAACAAAGCTTTCTTATTTACATACCATTCATAGGAACAACACACATATAGGTATAAATTACTAAATGATCACCCCAATAGCAATATTTTACAAGTTATAAGCTAGGTCACTATTGTACTTATTTATCACATGTTTCATAATTCACACATAATTCAATATGTAAGGGAGAACTACATCAATATAGGGTCATCTTAAAAGTATTGTCTATATAGGTAGTGATCACTAATAGAGGGGTATTTGGGTTCAACTTGACACCATGTGCCCACTACCCCATTTTTCCTCAAGGTTAATATGAAGATTAAGAAGTAGGGTTATGTAAATTTATGAGGAGTGATAGTTCATGACCCAAATATAAATGTACCAAATTAAAGGTAAATACAAATATAAAAGCATATAGTTGGTCACATCATTTTCTAATAAGTATTTCATATAGAACACTTATGGAAAAACTAGATAGTAATATCAACACAACCATCCCAAGATGATTTTAGTGTCCATAGCTCTAGAAGCATCCAAATCAAAATCTGATGACTATTATATAATCATCTTCAAGTATACTTCCTACATGTTCCAAATCTATAAGTATGTTAGAATCAAAACCAGCTAAGTATATTACTTCTTTGTCATTTCCATATATAGCTTAGTTATACTTTCTATATTTAGCCTAATCTCAATATTGTAAATTTAGCATATATCATATCTGATATTATCACCCAATTAACTTATTTTAGTTTATTAAACATTTATATATCCCCTTTAATATATAGATAACCCTAATCTAGAACCATTTTGGTAAAAATTTGGTGAACCTAATTTTAATGAATGAAAAAAAATTAATTCTTAGGGTTTTCAACCAGTTAGGGTTTCATATTATTGTACTTTTTAATTTCATATTTATATTTTGCATAAAACCTAAGTATAGCCCTATATTGGTAGGTGTGCTTATTAAACACATTTAACTTCCCATCTCACCATATAATATGTTACAAACCAATGAGGGGTCTCATAAAATGGATTAGGATGATACCCATGTTGACAATGAAAAATATATTGGTATGGTTATCATAGAATAAGATTATAATAATGAAAACCATGAAATAAATGAAAATGAGAAAATAGACCATGCTAAAGTGCAATTAATTTCATTCTTTTATGATCATATTCATCAAAATATTGAAGATCTTGATGAGATTCTAAAAACTATACTAGAAATAAAAAGTTCAAAAGGTATAATTAACACATCCCTCCCCTTGAATATGTTACATAATACATCTAGTGGAATCATAGATTATGTCTTCTGACTTTTGTTTCCTAAAACTAATATTGCTACATCTACCATGGAATTACCAATTGTTTCAACATAAATAGTGATATCAATTCCTATTACTACTCAAACCATATTTGCATCCCCCCTTGGTGGCTACTCAACTCATTGATCTAAATCCCAATGGGTGTATAGTTCAAACACTCCAAGTTATAAATACCATGGAGAATAAGGTTACAAACATTAAACAAAATGATTTGAAATCCCCTCATGCTATTGATTCACAAGATGTGTTTTATAACCCTATTACACTTGAGAAATCTTTGCACCCTTTACCAACTAGTTTTATCACACTTAAGTTTTCATTTTATGATGGAAAATGTGATCCTAAACAACATTTTATATCCTTTTATGTATCATGCCTTGATTATGCTATCAATGATAAACTTTTGACCAAATTATTTCCAATAATCCTTAAGGACTATGCTTTGAGGTGGTTATATGATTACCTTTCTAATACATGAAAAAAATTCAAACCTCTTGCAAATTTATTTTTAACACACTTTTCCATTAATATTTTTGAAAAATGTTTCCTATGCTTAAATTACCAAAATAAAACAAGGAACCAATGAACTTATCAATGAATATGTCTAGAGATATAATACAATGCTATCTAAAATGAATAATCATATGGTAGATAAGGCATTTCAAGACATATTCAAGTAAAATTTACTTGCTCCTTTACATGAGGCCATTGCTTTTAATAAATTCAAAATTTTTAATGAATTATGCAATGTTTTATAGGACCATGAAATGAATCTTATTTCATTTAAATAAGTTCAAGTATGTAGAAAACACACTAGATGCATTTACATCTAGTACCAAATTTACAATCAAACCAAGTTATAAGGTAAAACCTCATCAGCCTAAAAAAGAAACAACCACCATAGTTTCACAACAAAATAATAAATTTATTTTATACAATGCACCAAGGAGATAATTTTCCCAATTACCTGAGTCCCCAATTTCATTACTTCCTTGATTATTAGAGTGTCAATTTATATCTCTCCCTCATCCTATTGAGGTTGATATGAGTCAACCTCTACCTAAAGGATATGATGTGAATGCTTATTGTGATTATCAACAATGATTATGGAATTATATGAATAAATTCTTCATCTTAAAACATAAGATCCAAGATCTTATTGATGACCAGAAGCTTGAATTTGATAATCCTCTAAAGGAATTAGGTTCATAACCTAGTGATCACCAAAAATAAAAAATATTTAATCATCCTTTACAAAACCATTATAAGAAGGAGCCAAAAGTGCAAATGGAATATAATTCACATCCTCCTCCATCACATGATGAGAACCCATTAGATGGGATTATTGGTACTTACACATGGCATGGCATATACCTCCTATGGTTTAGAGGCCTTATATTACTTTCAATGATGGTGAGATTAAGGATGATGGAATTGAAATTCATTCTCTATTCATTTAATAATACCTTAATAAACACCTTATACGTGGTGTTGTGATTGATAATGGTATAATAAATAATTTTTTCACCATGACATTACTTACACACTTGGGTTATAATTTTCATGATTTGCATCCTTTTATTAGATCAGTTAGAGCATTCGATGGGACCTCCCAAAATGTTCTTGGTGAGATTGACCTACCTTTACAGGTTGGTCTTGAACATGTGGTTATTATATTTTAGTTATACCTTCCACATGAAATTTTGATATGTTATTGGGAAGACCTTGGATCCATCCTCTTCAAGCTATATCTTTTATTGTGCATGGGTGTGTTAAATACATTAACTCTAATCAGGTAGTTATAATTGTTATAATTCCTTATGAGAATCCTCTTGAACAAGATAAATTTATACCCAAATAGTTAATTACCAAGACTAATAAGGCTAACTCATTATAAATGGGTAAGAAATAATTAGTCTCCTTTACTAGGTGGCCAATACTTGAGAAACCATTACATCAAAGACATATAGTGGATTCCATTGAATCCTCATCTAATACACACCATGTTTAGACATCCAAAGAACCTACACATGTTCCTAGTATGGTTATTCTAAAGAAACCATAGATCACTCAATGATGGGTTCCAAAAACCCCTACTCTTATTACTCCTACTACTACTTCATGACCACATATTCCTATTTTACATACATAGAGCATCATCAAGATTACAATGATATATATTCAACTTATAGGTGTTCTTTGATAGTGTTACTATATTATTACACTAGGTTCATAGTGGGGAGATATCTATTACCATCCATTGGATGGAATAATAGGATGTTCTTTCCTTTTCAAACATTCCAAAATACTAAAAAAATCAAAAAAATTCAAAAATCCAAAAATATTTTTTGGCACCTACATGTTCTATTAGATCCTTTACATATATGTGTTAGTTATATGTTGATAGATGGCATATTCAGTTACTTCTACATACAAACATGTTTATCACATTGTTAATTTAGTGTGATACATGCATACACAAATACATGATCTATCTTTATTTTGGATATTGGGCCTTCCCTCTACTCATGCCATGCAAATATTAAGGGAATTCATTTCTTTGATCTTAATACACATAGGTTATATAGTTTGATGATCACATTTCATTATCATGTTTGAGCTTACATATCTACTTACACATACCTTTAACCATGATTATATCTTACACAAGGTACTTTATATGTTACACACTTGATTTTTTTCCTAACACATTTAATCCATGGGCTAATATGACATGTTATGTTGGTTATTTATTCTTTACTTTATGTACTTCCTTAAGTGTCTTTCCTTACTATTATATTTATCATTTGAGAATTTATATAATCTCCTTTACTTATAAAACCTATGCTTATGTATGCTTTCTTTGAAATTTACATATGTCATTGTTTATTATATGGATAGTTGAATATGTCATTTCTTTTTTTATGTACATTTTACTAATTTATGTCCCTTCAATTGTGTGGCATTTTAACATGCCCCTTATTTAGGGTCTCTTAGGACCATTGCCTTTTGATTTGATTTTGAGTGCTCTTATGTGTGTTCTTGTTTTCTTGTTAACCTTTTAATATTACTATCTAGACATTTCCATGATCCTTATCATGCATATTAGTCCTTCGTGTTTCAATGTTATATCTACTTAGACATGTTATTTCTATATGTTACATGGTTACATTCGTAAATTGTATAGTTTTCTTATCTTTTTGAGGGGACGTAACTACCAGTTACTATCTTTTCCTCAACTCAAAGTGGGAAATATTAGTGGTATCATGTCATAGAGGCATGTTCTCCACACTTGAATTTTTTTTCAAATTCAATGGGGGTATGCTTTGGAAACATGTTCTCCACACTTATTTAGTATTTAGCATCTCCAGATTACAATGGGGGCATGTTTTGGAAACATGTTCTCCACATTGGTACTTATATTAGTTTTTATATTTCTCCATATATAGTGGGGGCAAGATTTTGAAGCATTTTATCCACACATAGTTTTTGAATTGGCTAAAACACATAGTTATATGATTTAGATTCACAGTTGTGGTAAAATTCTGTACATTGATACCATTGTTATATATAGTTTTATCATGAGACATATCTAAGATGCATATACTATGTAATTTTTTCCTAATATTTCAAAATATAAATTAGTTTTAGATTCCAAAACTCTTTTATGGACTATTAACACATCACATATTTTTATGTATTAATAGCCTAGTAGGAATTTTAAAGAATTTATTGAGATGATCTAATGCAGTAGTTGGTTCACTTTTTAGTATGGTTGAGGTGATTAAATCACTCAATATTGATAATTTTTTAGGTTTTAATTGATTGTATCATCCAACCTCACAAAGTTATAAGTATCATTTTCTTTCTTGATTGAGCTAATCTCAGCTTCTAGGTGTCAACTCACCTTTGCTATAAGGTTAGGGGAATGGGCCTTCCAAACTCTCTCTCTCTCTCTCTCTCTCTCTCTCTCTCTCTCTCTCTCTCTCTCTCTCTCTCTCTCTCTCTCTCTCTCTCTCTCTCTCTCTCTCTCTCTCTCTCTCTCTCTCTCTCTCTCTCTCTCTCTCTCTCTCTGATATATGCACTTTAAATATTTATGTATATTTTTCCTAATCTCAATTTTAGAGCCTTGTAATGATACATCTTTTTCAAATCAAATTGCCAATATGAAAGGTAGTTATATCAACACATATATGTACTCTTAAACCTTGATCTTTCAATTTCAATATTTTCATTACTTTAAATTCTATATTATATGACCTAATTATACATTATAACATGATTTTGGTTACAATTTAATCACTATAAAAGCACTCAAGTTGGGAACATGTAAAGATAAGGTATGTTATACACACCTAGATACACATTCCTTTCTTCAAAACTAAAAATTTAATTACTAAATTAACAAGGGGGAATGTAGATGATATTTATGGATTATATAGAACCTAAATATTATACACTTGGAAAATTCAAATATTGGTTGTTCCTCTTAGTTATGAACCTTTCTTAATACTTCAAGTCTCTTCTCTACTCTATCTTGTGCCCCTTGGCCTATATCTTAGTCTGACTAGTCTTATATTGATCACCCAAGCCTTAATATTTCCTATAATGTTTAAATTGTACTTATATTTCACCTCTACAATTGTTGAGCTTGTACCTACTTTCCCACTCCCTTAACACTAATGTTTGGGATAGACACTAGTGTTGATGTTATTTTCCTGATTCGACACAAGTGTCTAGTATCCTACAGTCATATATTTTTCAAATGAAATGATCTTTATGGTAGTTATAGGTGATTTAATTCAAGTTACTTATCTAAATGGAATGATATAAATATAATATTATCCCTCATTCATTCCTCACTGAGGAAAACCTAGAAAAGACCAAAAGAAACTAAGGTAACTTATCAAAATCACTCTATCAAGCATTAAATTGAATAAATATTCCGTATTTCCATATTAGTCATAGGGATAGCACATATATAGGTATGAATTACTAAATTATTAGCCCAAGAGATACATTTTCCAAGTTACAAGTTAAGTCATTATTGTACTTGATTATCACATATTACATGATTCACACATAAGATAGTATGTAGGAGAGAACTACATCAGTATGAATCCTTCTTCAAAGTATTGGATATGTTTAAAATGCTCACTAATAGAAAGGTCTTTGGTTTTAACTCAACATCATGTTCCCACTAACCCATTTTTTTCCAAGTTCATTATGAAGATGATAACTAGGGGTCTATAAATTTATGAGGAGTGACAATCCATGACCTAGATCTAAATATATTAGAACAAAGTTGAAGACAAATCCAAAATCATCTAGGTGGTTGTGTCTTTTTCTAATAGGTATTTCATATTATACACCTACATCAAACTTAGACAGTTCAATGTAACCATCCTAAGCTGATGTTAGTGTTCACATCTCTAGAATCATCCAAATTAGAATGTGATGATTATTCTAAAATTGTCTTCCAAACTAATTTTTGCCTATTTTAAATCTATGATTATGTTAGCATAAAAAATATTTAATTATATTACTTATTTGTGATTTCTAGACATAACCTAGTTGTAGTTTCTATATTTAGACTAATCTTAGTTTTATAAATTTAACATATGTCATATCTAAATTTAGCACCCAATTAGCTTGATATAGATATATTTTATCACCATTTTTCCCTAGACTATCTCTATCCCCTTTAACCCTAGATAACCCCAATATAAATCCAATTTTAGGGTTAATAAATTAGAGAGTTGTTTATCAATGTTGATAGAAAAATGTTTGATAAACTTATCTATTAATGGGTTTAATGTTTTTCATAATTGGATAAGTAAATCATAAAACCAACAAAAGGAATAATATTTTAGTCTTCTAGGAAACAAATTCATTAACAATTTGTCATTGAAAGGATAGTCTAGACACACCACATGAAAAGATCTAAGGTGTTGTTTTATATCTCATTTACCTTCATATAGTGGAAGTTTATGATTTATAAATATTATAAGGATATGATACAATATTAGGTTCTAATGGAATTTGAAGTAAAGTGTTTTAATCCATTTATTGGCTAGATTTTGATATACCTTGCTCTAACTACAACACCTTAGCATGAAAATATGAAATAGTTTGCATGAGGGATTATGTAGTAGGAAATAGAGGTGATGTATTATCATAGCTATCAAGGATTTTATATGAGTTATTTGGTTATGCATGGACATATATGTATATTTTAATCCTTGTCTCTCCCTCAAACCCAAAGGTGTAAATGTAATTATAGTGTCAATAATCGAGGTAGCAACACTTGCAATAGGGTTTACAATGTGATATAATGGTTGTTTTAGATTAAGGTAAAAATAGGTTTTGAAGGGGCCCCAAAACCCTATTATAGAATCAAAAAAAGATAAAGCGTTGACATACACTAGGAGAATCACTCCTGAAGCCTACTAAAAAGTAGAAACACCCTAAGGTAATACTGGGACAACATAAATGTCCATTTTAAATACAGGCCCCCTAGTTTCCAAGTAATGATTTAATAACTATTTTTTAGGGGTAAAATCCAGAATCATTGCCTGCCTTCCATCAGTAATATTTTGCTTACTTTCTAGCTCTCTATTTTTCTTCACAGATCTTCTTCCAGGTTTGTCCAGAGAACCAACATCCGATTTCACCTTTAAAAGCCGTTCATTTATTTTTTCAGATTTATCCAGAGTGGAAGTCAGATGTTTCACCTTCGCTTGCTGATCTTTTTTGCTACTTCTGGTTTCTACTCCCTTGGTATTGGTCCTTTTTTTATCCCTTTTCCTTTGGTTTAGAAATTGCTTTAAATTTTCTCCATTATCGTTCACAGGAAACTCATCCAAAGGGAAGTCATTATCAACCTGAATCTCCATAAATTGAGAAACAAGAAAATCTCTCTCCTCTAATTTATTTCCAACTTCAGCCAAGATTTCTCCTTCCTCTAGCACTACTTTGCCATCAACATCTCTCCTTCGAATCCTCTACCCTTTGGTAGAGTATGATTTGCTTTCATAAATCTGTCAAATCATCTATTCCTTGTGTAGGTATTATGATTTCTGATTGCAGTCCATTACCTTCTGTCTCAGAATTTTCTTTCTCAAAAATCTCTATTTTTTGCTTCAGCAAGTGGGTCTTTAGGGTCTTCAACAGAAGGCTCTTTACCTACCTCCACATATAGATCTTTAGTTTCTTCATTACCCTTTTGTTCTTGTCGTTGATCTTCTTTGGGTTTCCACACTTGCTTTTGTTGAACCATGGACTTTTTCCCATCCATAACACTACTAGGGTGAATTTTGCTTTTAGATGGACAATTTTTTACCCAATGCCCCTATTTCTTACAAGCATAGTAGGATTTGGGCAGATCTTCAAAAAAAATTCCTTGAGTTTTTTTACCAAACTTGGATATTAAATCCACTTTTTCTGGGAGATGATTTAGATCTGCCACTTTAACATACATGCTGGCAGTTTAAAGTTTAGTTCTATTTGTCGTAGCCTTATCCAATGCCACAAGTTCCCCAAAAGAACTGGTAATACCTTTAAAAATTTCCTCATGCCAAAAATCTAAAGGGAGTCTAGGAAGTCTAACCCAAATAGGAGTTGTTAAGAAAAAAGAATCTGAAAAATCCATATCCAGCTCCCATTTTTTAATAATGAGAGAACATTTTCCAAAATACCATGGTCCTCCACACAAAACCATATTCATGTCTTCTTTATAGTTGAAGGTAAATAGGTAGAAACCATTCAACATTGGTGCAATAACTATCTCTCCTCGAATCACCCATTTCCTTTTAACCATTTTTGTAAGAGATTTTAGATCTGGTCTTGCTCCTAGAAATTTACTCACTAAGGTGAAATCCATGGAGGACACATAAAAATCTATTAAAGGATCTGGGATAAAAACTTCATATTCACCTTTCTCCGAACAAGATTTAGTAGTCACTGGCAGGAAAAGGGATTTTCCAGTGGGTTTCTTGCCAAACAGGGATGACCACGTCCTTTGTTCTGAATGCCCTGCCTTCGACCCTTCTGAGGATTTATCCTTATTAAAGTCACCATTGTTTTTATCCCTTTCAATCTCCTTCCCCAATTGAGAGCCATGAGTTCTGCATAAAGGATCAGATCCACTCAAAGAATTTACATTATTTACATCACTCACGCATTCTGACCCAATATTCTTCTCTACCCATCCTCCAGTTCCTCTTGGGTCAGTCCCTCCTGCCTGATTTTCCACAATCAGTGATATAATGGTTGTTATTGTGCACTAAAATTATAATTTTTTGATTCTCTTTTTCTTTTATAATCTAAGAGAGCTTTGATTAATTTTTCTATATCTTTTGGACTTTTATGGAGCCCTATTCATAATTTATATAAATATTAGATTTGATCATGATTTAACCCATTGAATTCATAAGAATTGATTATATATAATCATCCATGATTATATTTATTATTATTATCATCTTTAATAGCTTATTTATTTTGATTATCTTCTTGAATATATTCATGAGAATTTTTTTCATCAAAATAAGTTTAACCATTTTAAATTTGTTGAAATGGATTTGAGTATGCTCACTATTATTCCCACCTAACCTATCAGTATCCCTTAGAGGAATAAGGGAGGTAGTTCTTTTGGATGGAATAAAATAATATGGAAAATATATTGTAAACAATAATTGAAAAATGGAATGCTATAAAAAGAATGAAAATAGTTGTGTGTAGAAATTACTAAATTCCCCTAAACTCCAAGGTTAAAATAAAGTGCTTCCAGTGTCATATATCAAATCTAAAGCCATAATAAAGTGTTTTGAGTGTCATATATCAAATATGAGGACATAATAAAGTGATTTTGGTGTCAAATATTAAATTTAAGGTCAAATTAAAGTTATTTTAGTGTTAGATGTTGAATCTAAAGTAGAAATAAAGTTTTTTTAGTGTCCAATATTCAAGAACTTATCTAAAACCCTAATATAAAAATTAATAAGCAATGCTTAAATAAAGTATACAGGTTCACCAATATGTTTAATCATTATTTGGAATTAATTGGGATATTAAATTTAATTAGGATAAAATTAATTGAAAGGTATCAAATATTGTAAATGACTTGTAACTATTAGAATGAAAGTAAAGTACTGAAATGGACAAAGCTAGAATGAATGAAAGAAACTAACTATGAAAATTACAAAGAGGACAATAATACTTGGATTATTATTGCCTACTATGTTGAATATGTGTGACTACAATATTATTGGAAATGATCACCCCAAAGATAATTATATGTGGGAAACTAAAATAGAAACTATTACTGTTATGGGTTATAATCGAATGAAAATAGTTAGGACTGATTGTCACTATTGACCCTTGTGAGTAAATCTTGATCTGCATGATAAAAAACAAAATTGATGATACATTTAGTTTTATCTTCCTAAAATATGAAAGTAATATGGAATTTATACCTCTAACTATGTGCAAATGACCTATAAATGGCCTCTTCAAGGTTGAAACCCCACTAGGGCTTGTGGTAGCTTGAAACTTATAAAAATAGGGGGAGTATAATGGGTTGAAATGACTCTAATAACCTCAATAATGATTAAATATTTCTTACATATCCAAATTATTATAAATAGGGAATCAAGCATCATGTATTTCTCCCACTTAGAGTTCTTAGTAAAATAATGATCCTTTTCTACATTTATGCATCTAGAGATGACTTGAATACTTAATAATGATTTTCTTGACTCATGTATAATAGGATCATGAATTGGATAAAGTTTGGTTCAAGTGAAAAGAAATAAATTTGAAAATAATATGGAAACTTCACCCAGTGTGCAATAGTATAAGTGTGCCCAAATAGTGAAATTTCCAAGTATATGAATAAGTGGCCTAGATGTGCATGCATAGCAATCCAAATTAGTAAAACCACATGATACCTATCCTAAAAATATATACCAACATATAAATAAGTTTTCAATTTTTAAAAATAGTCATTGTTGGATAAAGGGTAAGATCGACCCTTAAAGGTGATCCTGACTCATGCGATTCAATTATGACTTGGGAAGGGTAGTATTTGATCTTAAGAATTTGAATTATCCATGCATATTATTATGAGGGTTTTTAGTAATTAATAAAAAATTTGTAGTGTAAAATAACAAAATTGAAAGGATATGCCCATATAATTACTTAGATTAAATTGAGGTGGCAAAATAAGACCAATTTAAGTGTTCAGTTTAATTAAGTTAAATGTGGGCCAAAATGGCATTATCAAGTACTCATGACCTAATTTGAGTATCAAATATCTCAAATGGATCACTTTTCTTCTTTTTTGGCTTATTTTTCTTCTTCAATGGTGTTTTGGATTGTGTTTACACCTATGCCTCCAACTCTTCACTCCCTTCACTTGCACCAGCCTTCTCACAACCTGGTTGTTCTTGTGCAATTAAGATATTTTCCTCCTCTTGATTTTTTTTCCACCATAGATCCACATGTATTTCTACTTTGGATCCCTACATAATTATTTTCCTACCAAGTAAACACTTTTTCCTCTCCACTGATAACCTATTTAATCTTAACCACCAATATCTCGTTTATAACCTCCCCTATTGTGTATCTCATAACCCATAGTTCCCTTTGTTATTATCAATGTGGCATACCCATCTATAACTATGAATGTTTTAATTGATTATTACAAATTTGGTGTCACCCTTTTTCTCTCTCTTTTTCTTTGACTCTCTTCTTAAAATTTTAAGTTTAAAATTTATCATTTCAAATACACCTTATCTCCTTTTATAAAAATTTGTGCATTAAATACACTTGGCTACCCTCATGTAATTTTAAAACATGATTTTTATATCATATTATTATCATTTTGACATCATTATAATTCATTAAACACATATGATATGACATTCTCTGATTCAAATTACAATTTGTTCTTTAGTCATGGGCACACTATTTTTTCAACCTCAACCCACACATTTCAGCTCTCTATATATATACTTAGCCTATGCACACCATATCTCTTTTTCATAACTAATTCACCATGTCCTCATTACTTATTTTTATTCTCAACATGCATTATTTGACATATTTCTTTCTTTCTCAGCATTTTTCATTCAAAGCTTATTCTATCATACCTTAAGTGAACTTTTGTTTTTACCAAAAACCCTTCTTCTACCATTTCTTTCCCACTTGATTTGTAGACATTCAAATTTTTTATTTAAAATTTAATTTTACTTCCTATAACATAAATATATGCTAAGTAATCTTATGAATATCTCAACCTTTTAGCTTGTGTGATCTATATATTATATTTGTATTTATCAAAACCTTACATTTTTCAATGAAGATGTTTATACAAATGGATCCAATCTCTCTTTTTACCATAAATAAGATAAAATACTAATAAAAAAAACTACATAAAGTAAGAAATATTTTTTTAAATCCTTTTTTGGGTCCATTGGCCTTATTAATCACTTTTCCTTACACAACTGTTTTAGCCAGGGCTTGAGCCTTCTCCTTTGAATCTTTTTCGATGCGGTTCTTCAAGTTTTCATATTTTCGTCTTTTCCAATCAATTTTCATTAATTAATTTCCAATTTTTAGAATTCTAATTTGCATCCTATATTGAATGTGTCTTATATGGTTTTGTCATCAAAACTAATGATTTTGTATTCTTCTCTCTTTTTCATGCCTAAAATTACCCATGAAAAAGTCCACATAATTACAAGTTACTTTTTTAATTGTACAATGCACACTCTACACATCCACAACTTTAACACACTATCTATATTTATTTCATAAGACACACAATGCTACATAAAACCTCACATACCTAAATTGGCATGGGTTGCAATGCACAAGTGGTCATGTGGTAACTGACCTATATGCCCTCTATTATCCTATAGCTATTTGATAAGACCTAATAGGCCCCAATGCTTGATTGAACACTCAACTAAAAGATGGGGTTAAAACAACTACTAACTCAAAAATTTCATCCTAAATCTTCATGAAATTTAAATGAGTCCCAAGGTGAATTTTGGCCAATCATAAGACCTAATTTACACTTTAAGTCATAACTTAATTATATTTTCATGTCAATTTAATTTTTTATAGAAAGGGATAAACCAATTATCTCATACTCTTCAAATGACCTCTAAAATGGTTAAAAATGTGTTTTATTACATCCTTAGGGATAGAGAATTCCATTTAAACCATTAAATCTCTTTTATCTTGACTTTTTAAGTATGATAGGTAAATAAAACCCTATGAATCCTTATGGAAGTCAATAAAGGGTTTAATCTTGACTTTTTAAGTTTACAAATTTAAATTTGATAAAGGGGAAGAAATGTTTGTAGGATGACTTATCCCTAGCAAATTCTCTCAACATTCCTCACCCCTGCACAACTATCATCAATGGGGTATCCAAGATTTTTATCATATGTAATTTTAATTTTCTACCTTGATGTGAAGTTAGTTGGGTGCATTTTGAAGGTACCCATATTTTTTTTTAGTTTCAAATTTTAAAAATTATTTTCATGTGGTAGAGAATGAAAAATTAAAGGTAGTTCCTTTTTGGGTCAACCTGTCATGTGGCTTCCAAGAACCTATGAAGACCTAAAATAACCTCTCATGTAAAAACATGTCATTCTAGAACAACACGGGTCTCATTTTCCAAAATCACTTCCAAGAAAAAAAAGGAGAAAATGTAATGGGAGTTCACTTTTAGGTCACCATTTATTGATCCTTATAATTTCCATAATAGATTGTAAAAAAAAGTATAGGGTCTTGATAAAGTTATGATTTGAAAATATTATTTTAGGGTCTAAACTATATTAAATTCATACTATGTGATTTTTAAAAATATTATAAAACAAATAATAAAAGTGTCAAATTAGAAGTTTAAGTGGAAGAGTTTCAAAGAGAAGTGATGGTCAACAAAATTTGAAGGGACCATTGAATAAAGGAGAGATGCATTTAAAGACACATGGCTTGGAAGACATACCCCAATATAACCATAACCACATGGTTTATAGAAACTACCACAAATTCCACCTATCACATGGGGATAGTCATGGTCTACCATATGACCTACACTCCAAGCCATAATAACCAACACTTTTGGGCCCAAATTTCTAGTCACATGGTCATATGGGTGATTCCCAACCAATCTTTCACTTACCCTACATAAATTTTACTACCCTACAAGGAAGCACCTTATGCAATATAAAAGTGCCCTACAGATAGTAATTTTTTTAAAATTCACAAAGAACACCCCATTTCTATGAAAAATATGAGAATAAAACTTACAGGTTTAGAAAATTTCAAGTTATATTTTAAAAATGTTTTGGACATATTTTTTATTTATTAGATACGCCCAAAATTTTCTCAAAAGAGAGGTATTTTCCTTAAGGAATTGCAAAAAAATAGTAAATTTAACTTTGAAAATCCATAACTTGTGTTTCTTTAGATGGTATTTTGTGATTATATATCACCTCAATCTTGTACACTTGGAAAAATTAGACCTTTGTTGTTCCTCTTACTTCTATGCATACTTTACTTTCGTAAACTTGGCATTTCATCTATCTTGTGCCCTTTGGCCTATCTCTTAGTTCAACTAGCCTCATATTGATGACATAGACATCTCATCATACCTAGAATGCTTAAAATTTACTTATCTTATACTTGTATAGGTTTTAAGATTGTGCTTTCTCTCCTTATCTCTTGACACTAACATTTAGGATAGACAATAGTGTCAACATTACTATCCTAACCTGACACAAGTGTCTAGTGCTCTAAATTCATCTAATTTTAAAATGAAACATATTAAAATGTTCAACCTAAGTCCTGTAATGTGAGTTATCTCCAAATAAGTTTGGTATAAATACAATATTAACCCTTATTCATTCCTCACCTAATAATCAGAATAAAAGGGCACTCAAGAAACACTCAAGTTACAAAAAGATTTTTTATTCTACCCTATTCTAATATCAGTCAAAAGGAACAACCTAGCTATAGGTCTGATGTACTAAAGGAGTTGTCATAAGGCCTTATTTTCTAAGTTACAAGCTAGGTAACTATTATTCTTGCTTTACATACATTGCATGATCCACACAAAATCCAATATGTGGGAGAACTACATGATTCTAAGGCCCTCTTATGGATTATTGGCTATGTAGGTCCCTTTGATAGTGGGGTCATTATGGGTCAGCTCAAAATCATGGTAGGCCCCTATTTTAGTAAGTATGAGATTTTCACCATCATGATAGATACTTTGGCTTGAGGCAATCATTTTGAATGATTATTATTTTAGTATATTGGCACCAACTAGAGGAATCAATGCTTACCTTATGCTAGCTGGCAGACAGCTAACCATTTCCAAGATTTTTGGGGCATCTTCTAGGTTGGCCAAGATGTTTAGAATGTAGTGTGAAGGATGCAAGTTGATGGATCTATAAAAATAATCAATAAAGGCTCCATCAAGGCAGTTCATGTGCACTCTTCACCCTAACAAGAGATGTTCATGTAAGCTATAAAAAGGGCTCAAACCAATGAATAAAGAAGATGTGAATTGAATACATCAAACCTATAGATAATTGGTTCTTCATTATGATGACTTCCATTAGCATTAGATATAACATGGACACCATTAAGGCTCCACTTATAGTTCCCAAGCTTGTGTGTGAGCCTCTAAGCTATTAAGTACTTTGAGTTAAGCTTATGCTCTATTTTTAATTATTATAGACTCTATTATGCATTTTATCCTTGCATAGGGGGTTTTTTATAATAATATTTCAAAGCCCTGAAGATAGGAAGTTCATATTGTGTCACAATAATTTTTCTTGGCAGGGCAGATTTCCTCTTATGGCCAAACCTTGGCATAAGGATTTTAATCCTCTCTCAGAATCATTTAACAAGATCCCTATATGGGTGTGACTACCTTATCTTCCATTACACCTGAGGCAAGAGGCAATTTATAAAACCATTGGAAATGTTATAGGGGATTTTTTATATAAAGAAGATAGTGTGAATCCTCTCCACTCAACTTGTGTAAGATTTCTGGTAGAACTGGATGTTTCTAAGGGCCTTCCTAAGGTGATTTGCCTTGAATCCCCAAGGGGTACCTGGACACAAATTTTGGACTATGAGGGGATCCCTTTTTGGTGTAGGAAATGCCACCAGATGGGACATATTTCTACTCATTATGTTGCTAGGAATTCTAATCCCAGACATTCACCTTCTTGGTGGCCTAAAGTTTCCTCTGAACAAAACATAGACAAACAACCTTTGGAAGCAACAACTGATTCTGAGTCTGAGAATGAGGAAAGTTCGCAATCTGAACTAGAAGACGAAGAGGAATCCATGGTGAAACATTCGAAGGAAACTTCTGTAGAGGATGTGGTAAGTGATATTGCTGAGCCAGAGGAGGAGGTGGTGGTATCCTCCCCTATTTTGGAGGATCTTTCTAAGAGCCAGACTATGTTTGATTCTCACAAGGATTCTATGCCTACTGGAATCCAAAGATCATTGTATTTTGAGGCATGGGTTGCTGAGACAGCTAAGGTAGAGGATGGATGGACAGCCATTAGGAGAAAGAAATCTAAGCCTTTGGTCCCCCCTCTAGTTATGAATCTTTGGTCATGCAAAAGAAAAACAACTTAAAATATTCACCTAAAGGTCCCTGTTGCTGACTAATTTTTTGGGGTCATTAAATTGGTCGCTTTTATGGTTTTCTGGTTACTAATCTGGGAGGTTGTTCGACTTGTTGATCCAGTTGGTTAACTTTCAGATCAGTGTTTTGTCTGTTGTTTTTTCTGGTCTTATTTGTTGGTAATAGGTCCCTATAAAACTTGGTTTTGGTACTTTTCTGTAATCAAGTTCTTTTGTTAACCTGGAAGTGCTTTATGGTTTATCTTTCTACTTATTGTCTAGGGTTTTGGGGTCCCTTCAAAACCTATTTTTACCTTAATCTAAAACTAAGAAGGTTATTACGTATAACACAATGTCTTTGGTTTATAATTCCTTTATGTGGATATTTTTATGCATAATGTATGTAATGGATAGTATGCTATAGCCTAAATTCATTTATGCAAAGGAAAGTTTAAGCAACCTTCTATTTTACATCATTAATGGTGTCTTTATGCTAATTTATGACATCAGTGTATCTTGTAGATTGACTAAGTGTACATAGGTTCATGCACTAAAGGTTCCTACCTTTGCTAAGAAGTATGAGCCTAACATGAGAAATTAAACCAAAATCAACCTCTTGACCCATCTAGTGCCTATATGATGTTAGTCTTAGTGAAACAAAGGCTTGCACCCTTTAGATTATAAAATCACCCCTAAATAGGTTTTCACCTATAGACCATCAAGATTGTCCCAAAAAATGGTTACACCAATAAATCTACTAAAATCCCTCTTTCAAATGACCAAGTCTCATAATTGATATCTCACACCATGGTATAACTATCCCAACATAGGCCCCAGTTATTTCTCTATTACACTTTGGGTGAGCACATAAGGCATGTACCTTAAATGAATTAATTCTATCATAGCTAGGTGTAAAATGTTGAGCGTTATGGGAATATCCCATGTTTGTGCCTGATTTTAATGAGTCTATAACTAACTTAGACATACTTTAAAGTGCCACTAACTAAGTCTACAACATTTTGGTTCCATTGTTGGGACCTATGTTGAATTTTTTTGTTGTAATGGTGCAATAGAATGATGATCTAAATCTCTTTATAAAACATTGAGTGTTGGTTACAATAGGTGTAAGATAGCTTTGCACTAAAGCATCCAACCTATAAAGGACAAAAGCTAAGAAAATGGGTTCAGAACAACCTATATGATGCTTTGTACGAGGTCTTTTTCTATAAATTACGTGAGCATGTATACCAATGGTTGGCTACATATGCAACCCATAAAAGAATCATATGTGGATAGCACTATGAGTGGATGAAGGAGCACCTAGAGAGGCTTGAGACTCTAGATACCATTTGGACTAGAGTAATAGCCAAATGGTTGTAAAGAGTGATAAATAGCTACATGCTTGAGTTTGTAGTTTCAACATACTCATGCCCTAAGGAAGTAGAGTATCATTTTTTATGCAAACCCAAAGTCATGTTTGTGAAAGAGTTTAACTTAGAGATAAAGAAGCTAATGGTGGATTATAGCTTTGAAACTTTAGGAATGGAATGTTAAAGTCTTTTCATGTATGAGTAGCATAAAGGGGGAGAAGGGGATGTGTAGGTTAATTTCAATGGAAGGGGATGAGAATATTGACACCTGAGAGCTTAGAAGATAGACTTATAACAAAATATGGTGTAGATTGATAGAAGATATAGAACTTGGAAGTGTTGATAAAAACCTATAGTAGCAAGTGGAAAGGGCATGGGGAAGTATCTCTTGAAATATAGCAGTGTGATGAGAGAAACAATGAAGTGATAGATCAAGCTCAGTAGTTGATGGGTGTAGAATGCACTGAATTACTATAAGATTTGGTGACTAAAGATACACTTGATGTGCCTACCCAATTTGAACCTATGATGTAAGTTCATATGTTGTATCCCTAACTTAAACAAATAAATAGAGAGATAATTGACCCTGTGTCAAAATAAATTTTAGAAATTTTATAGACTTGGAGTGTAATTTTTTGATTGAATAAGTTATTCCCTATAAGGAGTTGAGTGAAACTAGCTCTAGACTAGTAGGCACTAGCTTATAACCACATAACATGAGTACAAGAATACCAATATAGCTAATGTTAGCTATGCAAAGTTGGAAATATCTCATAGGAAGTGGTTTAGTACCACAAGTAATAAGTACAACACCATTGATATCTACAGTGCCAACAATAACTACCAAACTAGTGCCTCACCCAATGGCTAGAGGCATTGGAAGACTACCACCAAGACAAATGTTAGGGGGATAAGTGCCCCATAAATTATATTTCCCTCATAGTAAATCTATTAATAAATGACCATGCACTTACTAGAGTATCATGACATGGAAAATGCCATAGAGCATGTGCTAAAATTGAATTACAATGGCATACTCAAGTAATAAACCAATCAAAGCATAAGGCAACCTAGCTCGTGACCACTTTGCTTGATTTTGCCCATACTTGGTATATAAAATTTGACCATAACTAATATATGGTATATTATGACACCCTAAAGGAGGTATTCCTTAAGTAATTTAACATTCCAAAGTTTGAGCAGTAGAGCATCACCACACTAAAAAAGATAACACAAGGACTCTCAAAAAGTGCATGCTTATACGATTCAAAGTTAAAGACTCTCCTTTTGAAGCTACCTTATGACATACACCCTTTCTATCATGCATAATGGTTCATTGGAGGGTTATTAGTGTCATTCTTATGATATTTTTCCATGAAGAGATTTATAGAGCCTCATAAATCACTTGAAGCCATGCTCAGAGCCAAGGTATTTATAATCACTGATATTGGGAATACCTTATTTATAGAGGCATACATTACATTCATGGCCTCTTAACTCTAAAAACTTACCATTATCTCATCATAATATGCTTTAAGTGGATTACGGTGCATTAACTACAAAGTAGAAGGCCATAATAGGAATAACTACCTTGAAAGAATGTGCACACATTACTTCTAATCTGTGAAGTCTATCGAGAAGCACATGATGTTCAAAACTACCCTTTGTTGTAACATTCTATCCAAGTCAACAATACCATATATTGTTGATTTTAAGGCACCTACACCCATACCATAGCTGACTGTTAGGTGATTGATAAGATTCATGATAATATGGAAAGAGGCATAAGGTAGGCCACTGTAATAGTCAGAGGGTAGGATAACCAAGTAAATGAAGTCTATGTCCAATATAATATGGGATTTAAGATGTAATGAGGCACCAGAGGGTGAGGTGGAGAATGTGATGGTAGAAGGTTCCCACCCCACTCATGTTAAAAGTGTGGCTCGATAGAGCACTATCAATGTGATTTATGTATACATCTAACATGTGGGTATTGTCGAGGGGCCCATAAGGTTGAATAATGCCCTAACTTGTACAAGAAGTTAACCTAAGGTAAGCCTAGCATAGATAAGGGTATAGGGATGGTCAAGTATGAGATGAAATCAAAGAAGTGGGCTGGTCAAGTATGAGATGAAATCAAAGAAGTGGGCTCTGAAGGCATAACTAAACCACATAGAGATAGTCAAAGTGCAAGTGGCTACTTGTAGTGGATTCACCACTCAACCACCAGTTATGTTAATGCCTAAGTTATGTTTAGAATATGGAGAGGAGTTACACTAATCACATAGCATGGTCTGAACCCAAATATTTTCCTTACCCAAACACATCATGCTAGAAAGATGTATTACAGTAAGCCATGAGTGTAATTCAAAACCTACAAGGAGAGATCCAATTGGTGTGAGATCTAGAAGCACAAGTTGTTGCTTCTCAAAAGAGGTAAGATAACTAGGAGGTTGAGATATAATAATTAATTGAGATATTATGCCTCTTACAAATAGAAGGAATGTTTCCCTTATTTAAAAACTTGTTTTTAGAGCAAGCAAGGCAAAATCTAGTTGAAATCATTATGCCACACATGAAATGAAGATGAAAATTTTGGCACACATATAATGTGGAGTATAATCAAGAAATCCTAGTGAATTCCACCATTGATGGATGGTTTATATATGAGGTCCTCATGGACACAAGCGTTGAGGTCAGTATCTTGACCAAGAATGCATGGGAAAAAATGGGTAGGTCATCCTTGAGGCCTTCCCCTCATGTATTTTTCATAGCTAATAAGACCCAAGTACAACCAATTAGAATTTTAAATAATGTATTTGTACATATCATGGGTACTGAATTTCATGCTAACTTTGAAGTGATCGATTTGGTAAAACAAGATAACTACCTGATGCTTGTTAGAAGTATTTGGTGCTATGTGATTAATTTAGACATGCACTTCAAGAGGCACTACATGAATTTTTAAAATGGAAAGTAAAGGGTATTTATACCACTCTCAAGTGACCAATGAACCCCTATGTTGAGAGTGTAGACCTTGAGGATGAGATCAACCACATTTACAACATCATGGTGCAAGGTGTCAAGACTCTCAACCCCAATGACTAAGGAGTGCTTTCTTGGGAAGATGAACAATAAACCTTAGACACCACTAAAATTTTTTGTGATCATTGTGTCCAAGAAGTGTATGAGATAACTATTCAAAGGTTCCACTTGGTGCATGTAAAGGCACTAAAACTAATAAGATAGGCTGGGTCCAAATTGATCTCACTCTAAAAGGTAGGTCCCTTATGCAAAAAATAAGGGTAAGAGAGTGTTTTTCCTAATTAAAGTTAAACTTTTAGTTATCCCAAGATACGAGGGGATTAATCTAGTATAATATCATGTTTGCAACCTCAAATCATGCATCCCAAAAAAATTATGTAGAATGGATGCACTAGTGTATACATTAAGGAACATTATTGCCATTGGTGGGAAATGTAAAGGACTACCTTTAAAACTTGGAAAGATGTGAAAGTAGACATATATAATATATTTAGGAAGATTAATGAGGACCTAGACATCTCAGCATACTCTGGCGACTCTGACCCTATAGCACATGTGCACATATGTGAAGAAACATGGACTGTTAGTAGTGAGAATGCCCCAAGGAACTTATGGGGTCATGCCTATTATAAAACCTTGAAGATGTGGGCATGATCATGGTACATTTTTAATGAGATGTGTTATGAGATAGCCAACTAGGATGCACTTAATGAGTGGTTTGGGCATACCTTCTCCCTTTCTTTGCAAATCTTAGAATTGATCGATCCACTATAATAAATTCATAGGTTAGTATTTAAGGACAATACAATATTAGAGGATCATATAAAATACATGTTTGGTGAAATGGGTTGGCACTCCTAACATTATTTAAAGATCAAACCCTGAATAGTGACTCTAATGATGAGGATGATGAAACATGAAAGGTGCACAACTAGACAAACTTGATAGCCAAAAGGAAGCTTGTGCACTAAGTTAAGGATAGTAATCTAGATGAAAAAGACCCTACCCACCTTCACATATAAATAATTGAGGGCAGTAGTCAAGTTGAGGACTCACATTAGGATAAGAATGAACCCTATCATGTGCCACTAAAGACTACTAATGTAGACATTAGCTCAAAAGGGGAACCAAATATTGCTACTTAAGATGTATAATGGTCTGATGTGGAACTAGTACACATTATGGATATCCTAAAGGAGTTATAAGACTTGTTCCCTCATAAGAACCATGATATTTATTATTCCCACCCATTCTTTGGGAAGATGATCATAAAACTAGTCGATGATGCAAGACCTATTAAGAAGTGACCTTACAGGATGAATCAAAATATTCATGCCAACGTTAAAATAGAGATTGATGGTATGTTATCTATAGGCATCATCTACCCTATGCAATAATATTAATGGGTTAGCCCCATGGTTATCATTATTAAGAAGTATGGGTACATCTAGATTTACATCGACTATAGATTGTTGAATGTCACCTATGTAACCAACCCATTTTCAATTTCATTCACTGACAAAGTCATGGATGGAATCATAGGCTATGAGATATACAATTTCACTAATGGGTTCTTAGGATACCATCAATTCCAAATCAAGGAGGATGATAAACCCAAAACTACCTTTATAATATAATGGGGTTATTTCACATACAACATGATGCCCTTTAGACTCAAGAATGTGCCTATCATATTCTCTTGAGTGGTAATCACTATTTTCAAGGACTTCATTCACAATTTCCTTCAAGTGTATTTAGATTACTAGACTATGTATGGGATAGTGAAGGACCATTATGACAACTTATGCCTAATGTTTTAGAGGTGTTGATAGCCACATATTTCTTTGAACCTCAAAAAATGTATCTTCATGATGCCATTTAGTACTCTACTCAAGCACATTGTGTTCAAAGATGGTTTATTTGTTGATCCATTGAATATTGCAATCATCCTTCAATTTTAGACCCCTTTGACACATAAATATATTATTACCTTTATTAGACACTATGTATATTATCAAAAGTTCATTAGGAACTATGCAAATATTATGGCATCACTATAAGAGCTCTTGTGTAAGGATGGCTTGTTCTATTGTAGCACAATGCAAAAAGATGAATTTGAATTAAGTACATCGATACTCCAATTTCATAACTAGATAACTTCATTCCACATCCATGTTAATGCATCTAGTTTTATAATTGGTGTCACTCTTTTACAACCAAGTTAAGGCAAGATAGACCATCCCATTTCTTTTACCAGTAGAAAATTTACCAAGGCCAAGTAGAACTACACTGCAACTAAGTGTGAGGTACTTTCCATGGTCTACTCCTTACAAAAGTTTAGGAAATACTTGTTGGCAACACCATTCATCTTATTCATGTATCATGAGGCACTTAAGTACTTGATAAACAAGCCCATCCTCCATAGGTGAATTTATAGATGGATAGTTCTATTTCAAGAATTCCAGTTCTTAATTATAGTAAAGCTTAGAAAACAAAACTTAGGTCCAAACCATTTGTCTTGTATCAACTCTATTAATATGATAGAGTCTATTGAGGATGGTATGTTAGACATGTAACTCTATAGAGTATATCATGTCCCTAAAGACTTGGTAGAGATCACCACATTATTGATATCTAGGTCTACACCCTAGACTATGATGACTAAGGAGAAGAAGTATTTCATAGTTTGTGTTACCCCCTTTTAGCTTATTGGTGGGGAACTATATAAATTCAGTCATAATAAGGTCTTGTACTAACATGTCCTAGAGCATAAATAGGACTCAATCTTATAAGAGGTGCATGAGGGGATTCTAGCAGGCCATTATGCTAGAGATGATATGGCATGCAAGGTGATATAATTAGGTTTATAGTATCCAAGTTTGTTTTAGGATACATGCAACATTTGCTAGTACACAAAAAAAACCACCAAGATGAGATGCCACTCATTCCTATTCTTTCTTAGGTGCCATTTTAAAAATGGTCCATTGACTTTGTTGGACCCATTACTCCTATTGCAAGATGCACATGCATGTGATACATTATGGTGTCCATAGATTATTTCACCAAGTAAGCCAAGGTAGTGCCAACCAAATATTCCATAATATCCACAACTATAAGATTTATAAGATAACATCATCAGTCACTATGGGTGCTCACTTAGTCTAACTATTGATAGAGGTGTGTACTTAATCAATGAAATCATGTGCATCCTAGTGACTAGATATATAGTGGTGCACCACAAGACAACACCTTATCATCCCCAATAAAATATCACTATTGAGGTGTATAATAAGATATTGGGAATATGTCTCATAAATATATGCAATGTTGGTCACAAGGATTAGGATTACCATGTGTCAATAGTGTTTTGGGCCTATCATACTATATACAAACACCTAAATAAGTCCATACCATTATAACTAGTGTTGTCATAGAGGCAATTTTATCGATGGATTTTCTAGTGCCCTTATTGTGTATTGTGCATATTGGTCTTCTGTATGACCAAGAGTCTTTGAGTGCACAACTAGAATACTTAGAGTGCTTGGACAAGACACACACCCAAGAAAGATGGATCCAGTATATAGAGAAGGTAGGCCAAAATTTGTGACATGATAAACATATCAAGTATAAGGTACTAACTGAAGGATCATTAGTCTTACTATATGACTCTAATTACCTCAAGAACCTAAGCAAGATGTATATTATGTATATGGGCCCTTATGTTATCCATAACATATTAGAGACTGGTGCATGCAAGATATGCATGTTGATAGGTGAAATACTCCTTGGTAATTTCAATGGAAACCAATTGAAGTCTTATAGACAATAGAATGGTACTTGTCCCATTATACATTAACTTCCTAGTCACAAGTTAGTTCTGTTGTGATAACTAGAATAAAGTTTGGCATGAGCTAAATATTTCCTTATGTTTTGTTTTGTTTGTGCTAAGTGAATCAACATGGTGCTTTTATGCCCATAGGAGAACTCTTCTATCACTTACATGCAAAATTCCAATCAGTTGAGCCAAACACAGATCTTTTCTAAATGCCTAAAGTTAGACACCTAAGATTTTGGGCACATGGAGTTTGCCAAACTTAGAAGGATATGAGTACCAAGTTGGAAAAAGAGAGGCACACAAGATGCTAGTTCATAAGAAACCTAGAGAATGAAGCACTAGAGGACCAACACATAAATTTGTATGGGGTAAGGTAGGTCAAGGCAAGAGATGAAAAGCATAGAGAAACTAACCAAGAAATGAAAGTGCACTTGAAAAGAAGCATAGTTAGAAGAAGGGATGTAATTGAGGAGGTATAATTGTGCATACATGAAGGGCTACACTCAAGTTACCATAATAAGGGTGAAGGTCATGCCAAGGTGAATGAAGTGTAGGAGGAAGATCATTAAGAAAAGCTAACATGCACCCAATGGTAATTGGGAAGTGACCGTTTGAATCATCGGTCCCTTCACTAAATACACTATTAAGGAAAGTTAATGTGGTGATGGTGGAAGCACAAAGATCCATAATAAATGTGAATGTGGTAGTATATTTCTATATATTTTATGGGTTTAGAAAATTTCAAGAAATCTATGTACTACCATACCATTACTCACCTGTAATTAAGAAGGTAACTAAAATTAAGGTATAAAGGAGCAAACAACTGACTATAGTAGGCTAAAAAATCTTATCCAAATTTAAACATAGAACTAGAGCCAAACCAGAGCTAAAGATATAAAATACTACCAAGTGAAAACCTAAGGACCCACATGCACTAAACAAGAATGGTTGAAAAGAGAAAGAAATTACATTCCATTTGATATTGGAAAAAAGGCATGTGGAGAGAGAATTACAAGTCAACCAAGTAGTGATAACTCTATATGATGTTGAGGCCACCATTAATGGTGAATAAAGCTCAAGATCCAAAGTTGTAATCCCAAACCCCAGGACCATAAGGAAGTGCAAAATTAAGGGCTTTGGGAAGATCAAATGATCATAGTTTAATAGTAGCCAATTTAGAATGGGAAAAAAATGACTAATTTTAGGTCTACCCCAAGCATAGAAGGATGCCAAAAAGGTATGGATAGTAGAATAAAATACCACTATGAATAAAAAATCATATCTGGTGGAAGGATTCAGCATCATGGTGTTTGACTTGGAAGAAAGTGCAAAGATTTTGAATATAGAAATGTAATTTCCCCCTAAAGTAATAATAGAGGAGATTCAGGTATCATTTCCACATATATGTAGGTTAAAGGAATATAACATTTCATTTTGAGCAATGTGCAAGAAATCCAATAGGACTAGATGGTTGATACAAGAGAGAATATGAAGGTAGGTATGATTCTATTTAACATCTCTATCTGAGACAAGCTAGTGACCACTAGAGCAACCTAGATGTATGAGCTTCCAAGTTTTGGAAAGCCAGAGGAATTGGTACAATTCCTCCTTTTTCACATCCAGGTAATTGATTTTATTTCATAGGGAGGAAAATGCAAATATCAATGCACCTAATCAGTAGGATCATAATAATCTTAAGTGTAGGAGTTGAATCCACCAGATTATGGAAGATGATGTGGAAGTAGACAGGGTTATGAAACTCATGTGTTACTATAAGGTAGGGTTCAAATTCCTAATAAAAGATATATAGGACCCCAAAATGAGGTTTTTGGCATGCCTTATGAGCTCTAAAATATTCCTTAGTAGATGGTGCACTGACATAAGCAAGACATATTTATGCATTGCCCACCACATGGCATAAGGGGTCAAGTTCAATATTGTAAAGTTTATTGCTAAGGAAATGGTGAAGAATGCACTAGAATGCCACATAACATGTGAGACATTTTAGTGTGGGTCCATGCTAATTTTTATTGTGATGGAGGAGATTAGCCTGCCTGATGGTGATGAGGATAACCTTTGGGTCTTTTCAGTGTATAAAGACTCTTTGGTGCTAAAGTATCAAGGACTCTTGGGTGCTAGGATATTTAAATGGAAATTAAATGTTACCTTTTTAATTAGGGTGGTGCCTTGATACATAGAGGCATTCATAATTGAATGGTGCATCTTGTAAGATTTCCCCCAACACATGTTAAGCATGGTGACCTTCACTATCATGCAACATTTCTATGTAGTGCACCTAGTACTCATAGATAGAAACCTCTCTAGTTCATTAAAGCTACCTTAAGCATTTTTTCTAAATTTTTCACAATGGTACTAAGGATAATTCCCAAAATGCAATAGTTGGAGATTCTATTAAAGGTTGTATACTAATAAAAAAAAGGTTGAGGTCCCAATATTTGTGTTTAAGATAAAAATCCATAAAGGATGAGCAGGATGACTCTAATTGATTAGACCTTTATCCCCTCTAGAGGGTAATTATAATAGGGCACATCTTCAATCTCTTCTATAATATGAAGGCATTGAAGAAGGGCATCAACCCTAGAAAATATGATGATTGCCTATTCTTGATCAGTGAAGAAGAGAATCCAGTGCTAACAACATAGCACAAGTCTCCCCAAAATAAGTGGGGAGAGACACTTGAGTAAATTTAGGAGCACATCAGATTGAGGGTTACCTCTAACAAATAAGCAACACCTTTATCTCCCAAGAAACATGTAACCTTCATGTTAGATACTATTTCCTCTAATAAGAAGTATAAAAAGAAGAAATCTAAGGGACCCATTGCACTCCCTGATAAATTTAGAGTAAATGGAGTTGGAAGAGGCCCTTATGCATGAAAAGTAAGAAGAGACAGAGGAAGAAGAAGGAACAAAGATCTACATTAAGCAAGAATAATAAGTGGAAAAGGAGCCTAGTGATGAGGATGTTCAAAAGGCCCTCCAAGGTGGAAAAACTACCATGTTTAAAGAAGAAGAGAAGCTAGCCAGTGCCTCATCCAGAGAACCTTCCACACAACCTCCACAAATAGAAGAGGAAAAGAGAAAGTTGTGGAATAAAATGGGCCACAATAAGGAAGAAATCAAGATGGCATTGGTGCTAGAGAAGAAGAGGAAGGATTGGAAGGACATGGACCTAAGTGATTTGGATATTGAGAAGGATAAAATTGAGGAAGAAAAGGAAAGGGAAAAGAGGGCCAAGAGAGAGAAGAAGATGAAGAAGGTTCCCACAAGTGCGGGACTAACTTTTGAGAAAGAAAAGATGGCACCCAACACCCCCATTAGAAAATTAGATGAATTTGCACAATAGGTGTGCCAAAGTATTGAAGGGGTGCCTAAATAAAAAAAAGGTGATAATGGTGCCTTGGAAAAAAAGGAGAGTGTTGAGGAACTCCAGTTGGAATAGGAATAACACAAAGCTAGTGCTAAGGAAATACACCTAGAGGTAAGCATTAAGAAACCCTACGAAGAAGATGCTGACAATGGGGAAAAGTTTGAGGAAGAACCCATTATAAAACAAGAAGATGAGTCCTTGGAGGAAAGATCCAAATAAAGTGGTGGCTCTAGTGAGGAAAAGGAAGATCAAATGGATCTAGCCATATTTGAGGAAAAAGGCATAGAATTGAGAATTGGAGAGAAGGTATAGAAGGGGTAGATGGATGAAGACTTATATATGTTTGACTTCATGCCCCTCAAATCCACCATAGCCAAGATGTGAAAATAAATTTTGTTTACATATGATAGCTACATGGATGAGCCTCACTTTAAGGCACCTCAAAAGGCCATATTGGGTGTAGAAGAACCTGAAGAAGGGCACGACTCCCTCATCATCAACACTTTTTCCATGAGCCCAGTCTATTCTAGGAATGAACTTAATCAAATGGCCACTAAATTTTCACATGAAAATATCATCAATGATGGTAGGGAAAATAAATGGAAGAAACTCTACAAGGATTTTAAAGATGAAGTGCATGCCATGAAATTCAAATTGCATTAGCTATATGAGTGCATAAAGATAATTGAACCTTCCCTCTTGATCAGCATTGATACATCCAACCTCTCTAAGGTCAATAATATCTATGTGCAAGTGGAATATATGCTCCCAAGGATGAAATTGGAACCATTTAAGAAGAATAAGAAGAAGATCCTTGCATTATGCTATAAAAGGAGTTTATTATTAATCTTGAAGAGGTGGAGTAACTATTTGCAAAGCTATAAGATGTCATAGATGTAGTCGATGCTAGCTTCTTGATATTTTTCAACTAAGTGTTAGTCATAAACATACACCTCAAGTAGGAAAAGGACTAAAATGAGAAGTTGATGGTGCAGGTATACTCTACAAGTAGATCAAGGTGCATGTAAATAATGGGGAAGGTCAATGCACTAAGCACCTAGATAAATGACTAGGAATAAAACTTGGACGCACTCTTTTGTGCCTTCCATACTAATGCCTATGATCAAGGAGTAATCCTAGATGGGGGAGTGACAAAATTTAAGGCAAGTTTAGAGGCCTTCAAGAAGGAACTAAACAATATGGGTGTGCTTGCATTTATCATCACCTCAATAAAAATATATTGCTACTAAAGAGATCAAGCTCAATATCAAGGGCTTTGAAGACTTCAATGCTAAGCTTAAGGAGAGTGCACTTAAGTTCTATACACTGAAGACTTTGATAGACTAGTCTGAGGTCAGACTAGAAATTTTGTATGGGTTAATGTTGGGCCCCTATTTTTTTAAGTATGATATTAACACCAACATGATAAATAATTCAGTGTGAGGAAATCATTTTAAATGATTGCTATTTTGGCATCTTGGAACCAACTGGAGGAATCAATGCTTATCTTTCACTTATTGATAGGTCACTAACCATTTCCAAGGTTCATAGGGCATCTTCTAGGTTGGATGAGATGTGGAGACTATAATGTGAAGTATGGAAGGTTATGGAGCTAGAAAAATGATCAAGAAAGGCTCCAACAAGGCACTTTGCATACACTCTCCACCCTAGCCAAAGATGTTCCCATATGCTATAAAAAAATATCAAACAATCAATTAAAGAAGATGTAAATTGATTATAGTGAAGCTCTAGATAAGTGATTATACATTGTGATAGCTAATAATAGCATTATATATAGTATGGTTGTCATTAAGGCTCCACTTTTAGTGCCCAAGATCACCGATGAGCCTATGGGTAATTAAGTACTTTGAGTTAAGCTTATGCTCTATTTTTAAGTGTTATAGACTCTATTCTACATTTAAACTTTGATTAATGAATAAGTTTGTTCCATATAACATAATGCCTCTATTTTATAATTCCTTGATGTGGATATATGAATGCACAATATATGTAATGGATAGTATGTTATAGTCTAAATTTATTTATGCTAAGGAAAGTTCAAGCAAGCTTCTGTATTACATCATTAATGTCATCCTTGTGTTAATTGATAATGTTAGTGTATCTTTTATATTAACTAAGTGTAGAGAGGTTCATGCACCAAATGTTTCTTCCTTTGCTAAGGAGCACGAGCCTAACATGAGTAATTAAACCAAAATCAACCTCTTGACCCAACTAGCACCTATATGACACTAGGCTTAGTGAAACAAAGACTTTTGCCCTTCAAGATATATAATCACCCCTAAATAGGCTTGCACTAATAAATATATCAAAAACCTTCTTCCAAATGACCAAGTCTTATAACTGATATCTTGTGCCATGACACAACTAGCCACATGTGGGCCCTGATTCTTTCTCTATTGCACTTCAGGTGAGTATGTAAGGCTTATGCCTTATGTGAATTGATGTTAGTGTAGTTGAGTGTAAAATTTTGAGTGTTACAGGAATATCCCATGTTTGTGCCCAATTTTAATGATTCTAGAACTGACTTAGACATACCTTGAAGCACCACTAACTAAGTCTATAACACATCATGTGCCCACTAACCCATTTTTTCCCAAGGTCACATTAAACATAAAAAGTTAGGGTTTTTTCATTTCACTAGGAGTGGCATTCCATGACTTAGATGTAAATACACCAGAGTGAAGGTGAAGCAAAACCCAAAAGTAATTATGTGGTTGCATCCTATTTTAACAAATATTATATATAAGACACTAGCATCAAATTTAGACACTAACATCGACACAACCATCCCAAGCTAGCACAACTATCTAGAGAACCAAATGCACTAGATCTATAATCTAATGATTAATATAGAAATATCTTCCCATCTTCTTTTTGCATGTTCTAAATCCATCACTATGTTATCATCAAAACTAGCTAGGTACTTTATTTTATGTCATTCTTATATCTTGCATAGTTATACTATCCATTAATAGTCTATCTTAGTTTAATAAATTTAGCATATGGTACATCTAAACTTAGCACATTACTTGGCCTATTTTAGATCTGATATTCACCCTTGTGCCCTATCATTTATATATCCTTAACCCTATCTTCCCAAGTAAGATCCACATCCAAAGTAGCATTAAGCAGTTTCATATATCCAAAAATCACTTCATAAGTTTATGTCAATTATTATAGAGTATAAAATAATAATTAATTAGTAGGTAAAAATCAATGAACTTTTAATTGCTTAAAAATTATAAAATGGGATCATCTTTTTTAAGCTTTAAGCTCTATATGCAAATTTATTTGTTTTCAAAGCAAACCCAAAAATGTTTATTTGTTCCTTTACATAAGGAATTTAAATTCAATCCAATGAAATTTAAAATACTTTCTTTCATGTGAATGAATATTATTTTTAATTTAATAACTCTTTAAAATGATGTGTGTTAATAAGGTTACAAAGGGAATAATTTCACAATTTTACATCCAAATCTAATCCAATTTTCTCTCAACTTTATTTCATTAATTTCATACAATTTCAATGCATTTAATCCTAAAACTTTGATCTTAAAATATGGTAACACCTTTATCTTGAGATCCAAATATTTTCCAAGTAGTAAGTTCCAATACCAAATAAGTTGTCTCATGTCCCATCTATTTGTCATCATCAAGCAACTGCCATAAACACCCATGAGCCAATAAATCCCAAATCAAAGCATCATATAACTAACCACAATTTTCATAAAGTAATAACATGTCCTTATCCAAGGAAAGGGTGTAGGATACAATCAACTACACATAAAACAATTCCCACTTAAGAGCAAAACCAATAGTTTATCAAGTTACCAAACCACAATCAAAACTCACAAATAACACAAGGAGGTTTATTTACAAGCTTACCTAAGGATAGGGATATAATGAAAAGCTAACTCTACTAACTTATCAATAAAAAATAATTATAATTTTATTTTCATAATAGGGTGAATTTAATTTATTAAAGATCTACATCAAAGCACCAATTTTAAGGAGATGATCTAACATATACACAAAGGTTAAGTCTAAGTAGCAACAAGATAATACCACTCTCATCAAAATACATCAAGAGGTAACCAAAAAAAGGTATTTTTAACACACTTTAAAAACTCATTAAAAATGGGTAGTACAATATGTGGGAGACTTAGGTTTCACCCTACCTGAGTAAAGGATTATTTAGGTCCTCTTTCTCGAAACTAGTCCAACATGGGAATGACCCTAGGCTATGGGTCACCTAATCTTGAGTCAGACCTCTATGATTTTTTAACAGGGATAGCTACTTTGATATGATAATATAGTTATTCTCTTAAACCTATACTTATACCAAGGAAAAAGGATAGGGAAGAAAGCTAAAAGGAATAAAACCTAGTCTAAATGGTGATGCACCGAATGTTCCATGATCCACTCTCAGCTTAGACACTTTTATGACTAGTAATGAATCTAATTAGGATAAGAACTAATTAGATTCTATGATAAGGTTACAAACATGAGTATTTTGTATGAAGGCTGAAAAGAGACCTACAACTTAAAGGATAGAAAGAGATAGGTTTAAGCAAAACACTATGTACTTATGACACTTCAAGGGAAACATCACTAGCCAACACTTCACAAAATTTGAAAGAAACTCATAGACTTGAAGAAAGGTACATGAAAGAAAAACCATTGATGAATAGGAAAATACACTCTATAAATCAAACTTTAGTAAAGCACACTTAGCATTCAACTATAATCTGAGATATCTTATATTACTTTAAAAGAGTTTTACAAAGTGATTTTGGTAGAGATTTGATATATCAAGCCAAGGGATCCAAATCAAGAGCTCAAATCTTGATTTTATAAGAAGAAAGAGAGAAATGGGCACTAAATGGGTTATTAATGAGCCCAATTCCACTCAAAATAACCACCACCATAATACTTCTTGATCTTCCCCTACATCAATTCCCTTCACTATATATCTTTCTAGCATGATGGAGAATGTGAAGATCAAGACCAGTTGCAAGAAGTAATCCCCACCATTGCATGAATCCTTTTCAAGCTCCTCTACATTAATGCCCTTCACTATAAGTACAAAATCCTCATATATTTTTATCTAATAGAGCCATGTTTATGTCTATTTTGATCGGCTATAGGTACCTCTTTGTCAAGGATGTGACCATTTCAAAAGATGAGACACTCCTTTCATTAATCATAAATAATCCCCTATTTTAAACCTGATCATAGGTTTATTATAGATGAAAACCAATCTCATTTATTGGTTTTCCTATAGTTATCCTATCAGTGAAAATCATATAGGCCATGTAGCTTTGTTCTTGATCTCTATTAGATCTAAATAGAACTATTCTACCTTTAAATCCTATGGAAAATGAGAAGTCCTTGCACATGAGGATCTTCCTTCTAAAAGAGAAATGAACATAGCTAGGGAATAATCCTACAATTTTTGAGAATAGGGTCGACAGTTTATAAATCATTGACTAGAGGTCCTGTCTAATATTTAATGGCAATAAAGCTTCATCATTAACCATACTGATTGTATAATTATGTTTTCTTATGACATTTGACCAAGCTCTAATTGTGATGGGATGATCCTTGCAAGACTTGCTTCTATTTTGACCTAGGTTGAAATTGTTCTTTATGAAGTCTTTGGCTTTCAACTTTTAACATTGGCCATCGATCTTTATCTAAGACTTTGAGATTAAAACATTTGGTAATGATGTGTTTATCCTCAGGATACATTGTTAGTTTCATATGTCCCTAAGATTGTGTCATGTTTCAACCTTGCATTTAATCTAAGCTTGTTCACTTCTTGACCTTACTCACACCATTGATCTTTATTTGCATGAATTAATGTGATCCATAGATATTCTACCAATTTAACATGCTTAAGACACTTGGCATCTTCTTGATTGTCTTTAGGATTCAATGACATTTTGACTTCGAGCTCATCGTTGATCTACTTTTCATGATCAAATATGCTCTATTAGATCTTTGGGACCCATAATGTTGTCAAGTTACCACTCACTATTATATTTGATCTTAGATCCTAAGATTTAGACACTTGTTAGTTGTACATTCATCCCTAAAAAATTTAAATTTAAATGTCTATTTGTCATAGCTTTAACTTGACATCCTTGTACATGTCTTCACTCTACTTGTTCAACTTTGAACACTTATATCTTGAGATAGACAGCTCATTAAAACATGAAATTTGAAAAGTATCATATTTGAAATAAATACATTGATCCCATCTGATCCTTTGGCATTGGGAGGCTTCCTAAGCATACTTATAAAATTCACAAGTAAACTAACCTATTTATTTTTGTGTGACATGTAAGATGGTCTGGTTTATTTAGACTTATGCTAGGAACTATTAATTGATATTTCAAAGCTCCAATGAGTTTATGAGGCATGTGTGAACTCATTCTATGATCTTGACTACATTGATCACCATGAGAACTTGTTTCCTCAAAATTTGACAAATTATACTTTAAGTTTACTTAAAGTGTTTCAAAAGCTTTACAAGCTACATGTGTTAATTAGACCACTCATTCCATCTATAAATCTATCCAACTCATCGATTCAAGTAGAAGCTTTGTATGTAGGCCAAAATTGGCCAACATTTATGGTGACTTGGCTGGTTTGACCAACTTGTTGATCATAGAACCTAAAATTTGATCAAGCTTGCTCATGATGACTCGACAAATGAAGTATTACTTACAAAAGGATTATGCCTAACTCTTGTAAATACTTTGAATAAATGAGACACACATAAATGATAATAAAGCAACAAAACACACCAAATAACTACCTAAATATAAAAAAAAGTAACAGATAGAGTAATGTGCAAGAGCACTTGGAGGTAAAGACAGATCTCTCTACCTATGTACAAAAATCATGAGAAAACACTAGTAGTATCATTTAAGATAATTCCATTGATAGGGATGGGAATTATCTCTCCATTTAACCTATAAATATCAAAGGCATTGTCTCCTTGCAACCTACAATAACATAAGGGCCACTCTAAAGGCTATCAAACTTGGAGTGTTTTCCTAGTTTTGCATGGTCTTCACCCTATTTGAGGACTATATCACCTTATTATAATTTCTTTGAGGAATCTCTCTTGTCAAATGACCTCTTCAATTAGTGTTTATTGGACCACATAATGTGCATAGTAGTTTCCCTTGTCTCCTCTAGATATCTTAGCTCATTCAACCTTATCTACATAGAATCATCCTTTAGGAGCTCAAGTTGATGTGTAATCTCTAATGTAGGAATTTCAAGAGATATAGGAAGTTTGGATTCTTTCCCATAGACAAAGAGGTATGGGGAGCATCCATTATCATTCTTAGGTATCACTCTATATACCCATAGGATAGTTCTTAGTCTAGTATGCCATTTCCTATAACCATCTTCCATAATTCTCTTGATAATCCTCAATAAGTTATTATTTGTGGACTCTACTAGTCCATTACCCTATGGGTAATATTTAAAGGGTAACTTGAGATAAATCCCATGTGAAAGATCCCAATCACATACCTTGTTTTTTTTGAAGGCCAATGCATTGTCATAAATTATTGTAGAAGGCACACCAAATCTGGTCAAAAGGCTATCATAAAAGTTCAAAATAGAATCTTCATTAGCTTCCTTGAGGGTAGTTGCTTTAACCCACCTTGTAAAGTATTATATAGCTATAATGATTCATTTATGTCCTTTAATTTGAGGGGGGTGTATCATCCCTATAAAATCTAATCCCCATTGCATGAAAGGTTATTCTACTTGTATGGGTTACAAGGGAAGGGCAGCAAAATTCTACTTGCCAACAAACATTGCACATTTTGGGTATTTCCTTACCCAAGAGTTTGTATCTCTAAGAATTATGGGCCAAAATTATATTTCTCTAATGGTCTTATAGGTTTTGGTCTTGGAAGCAAAATTCCCACCATCTAAACCATTATGGAACTACTAAAGTAGCTTATTTATTTGGCATGATTCCACACACCTCAAAAGCATGCCTCCTATGTCTCTCTTGAAAATTAATCCATTTATCAAGACATAAGGTATAATTTGAAACCTAAAGTGTCTTCTTATATCTCTATCTAGTCCCATAGTACATTGGCCTGTCTTAATAAAATTGAGTATATCATGTGTCCAACTATAAGGTGTGTTGTTTACAACTGTCTGTTGTCTATCATGGATTACCAACACTTGATAGTTATCTTATTTTAACCCTATTTCAAGGTATTTAGATAACCCTCTACCCCTTATAAGTTTTATAACTCTAACTTCAATTTCATACTCCATGCATTTTATCACCCATCTATCTCTTTTCTTATTGATGTCTTTGTTGAGTATAAACTCTTTAATACTTGGGTGTACCACTAGGAGTATTATCTTAATATTGGAGACCGTGTGCCTAAATTTCATCAAACCTATCACTAATTCAAGCACATATTTATATACAAATATATGACTCTCCTCATACCCCTCCAATACCTAACTAAATAAAGCAATAGGTTGTTCCAAACCTTGTTCATTTTACTACATCAACATGGCAGAGATTACATCTAATGTAGAGAAGGCATAAAAGTATAATTATTTGTTAAAATTAGGATTAAGAAGTATATGGGAATGAGAGATAGAGTCCTTAATGGCCCAAACATCCTCTTACCTTCTTTTTTCTATGTAACCTCCTTACATTTTATTAACATGTGAGTAAGAGGCTTGACCAGCTCTATAAAGTTTGGGATAAACCTTCTTATAAAATTAATCTTTCCTAAGAAACTTTGTAGACCCTTATTTTTCTTGGGCAAGGGTAAGGATAAGATGGATTCAAATCTTTTAGGATCTATGTAAATACCATCCTTAGACACTACATGGACTAATAACACACTCTCATGAACACCAAATACATTTTTTAAGATTCAATGACACACAAAATTCTCTGCATCTTTCAAATACTAACCTCAAGTGAGCAACGTGATTAGTTGGGTCCTTTGAGAAAATAGTGATGTCATCTAGGTAGATGATCACCATGTCATTGATCAAACCTTGAAAGGCAGCATCCATTAACCTCTAGAAATTTGCTCCAATATTGGATAAACTAAAGATCATTTTCATATATACATAAGTGCTCAAATTTATGTGAAGGAAGTCTTATGCTTATCTTCTTCCTTGACCATAATATGATTATCACTAGATTAGCCATCAATAAATGAAAATATTTGAGAATTTTCCACCTTTTAAAGAATTTTATCTATTGAGGGAAGTGGGTAATGGTCTTTTAGGGACACTTTATTAAGGTCCTTAAGGTCAATACATAATCATATTTCCCCATTCTTCTTCTTCAATGGAACAAGGTTTGCCACCCATGAGGAATTTTAAAGGGGAATATTATCTTTGATTCAATCAACTTAAATAATTACCTTCTCATCAACTCCTCCACTTTTGGATCGATGGTCCTTTATTTTTACCTGACTGGTTTTGCATTGATCTCTAGTTCAATCATATGTTATGTAATTTTAGGATCAAAACCCTTCAAATCCTTGTATTCCCATGCAAATACATCAGAGAACTCTTGGCACATAAAGCAAAAAATTCATCTCTCTCTTATGATTTGTTAATCTTTCCTAACTTCAACAATTTATCTTTAAAGATATTTATCCTTCCATAATGTTCCTCCCTAGTTGAGATACATGCCTTACCTCTTCTCACTTGGTCATATTCATTGAATATGATTTCCAATGTCACAAGCCCCTTAGGTAGGTTTTTAGATCTTAGTTACACTATCTGATTATCATACTAATGTTGGAATTTGTTTTGATTCTTATGGTAGAATTCTACCTCATATATCAAAAAATATATAATTTGGTCATCATTATCAAATACCTACTAACTCACCTCATTATTAGGTATAGGTGGCTTTTTTATGACCTTGATCGTATCTTGACTCTGGTTTCCTTTGACTCCTTATACAACCTCATAATGAGCTCTAATGGCTGCAATCCTATCTACATGTTGATTTGCCTCTCTTGGTATGGATTGTATATTGAATGCCAAGAAGTCCTCTATGAAATCCCATACATGATGCTTATAATATTTCAAATGATGGTTCTTGATTAAAATTATGCCTCTCACTTTTTGAATAACAATCTCACTATCACCCTTGACTTGAAGAAGTTTGACACCTCTTCTTCTTGCCTCTTGCAAACCATGTAAAAGAGCCTCATATTCAACTATGTTTGAAGTGAAACTAAATTGAAATCCTAAAAATGAATAGTACTTATAATTTGAGGGTGAAACCAACATGGCTCTAGCTCCACTACCATTATTTGACCTTGATCCATCAAATAATAAATGCCGTAAACCATCTTTCTCTTGAGTGGTGTTAATTAGGTAAGGTATAGCAGCACCCTCCTCATACATATAATACACCCCTAAGATTGTTTTTTCAATATTAGTATAGGGATCAAATCCATGATTATCAACTACCCATTCATCTAAGTATAGGTTTGAAATTACTTCAATATGTTCATGAGGCTCTTGCTCACTAGCACTTTCATCCTCATTTAATATGGTATAGTTGAAATTTGCAAGGTTAGGCATATATGGCTCTAGATGGAACCTAGAGATAGGTTCTGACCTAATAGTGACCCTAGTCCCATATCTAGTCTTTTAATCCATGTATGACCAATCAGAGGAGAAATATCCCCTAATTTTTGTAATAAAGTCCCTAGATAAGCATAGGGTAAAATATGGGGGTAGGTCTACAACCATTACATCCTTAGTGATGACATAATTTGGGCAAGTTTCCAATGTAATCTTAAGATCTTTTGATATACCTATTATTTTAGTGGGGGAAACATCCAATTAGAGAACACCTTTTTCATTAGGCACACACTTAATCTCAAGCTTATTTGTTATGGATTTAGGCATAATTATGTTTGAAGCTCCTAGATTTATCATACAATTATGCACTAAATAGTCCCCTATGATAATTGACAAATAGAATGAAGGGGTTTGACAACCTTAGGGGGATGAAAAACATTATGAACTTGATATTGACTAGGAGCTTGACTAGGAACTTGAATTTGACTAGGCTTACTATTATTGCTAAAGATAATGTTCACCTTATCAGCTGTCTCATTCACATGAGAAGGCTTGGAGAGATCTTGTTGAACAATCTCTTTCTATCCTAGAATAGATATAGCATCATACATAGACATAGTGACATTATCCTTTTTCATATGATCTATAATATTTAAAGGAATACTAGTTCCTTTGAACTACACCTTGGAAGTAGAAGTATCACTTGACACTCGAGTGATATGAGGAATAAAAGGAGAATTTTGTTGTTGCCCATGATGTTGAGGTATGTTTTGAGTTACAGGAGCTTTATCAGTTACATTTAAAGGGGTAGGTTATTTTATAGCTTGTGGAGATATTGAAGAAGCCTTAGGTTTCCCCAAATTATCATCTAACATCCTCCTCTTAAACCTTGTATGGGTTGTAACTGGTTCATATGCCCTTTGTGTAGTCTACCCCATGTTTGTTTCTATATTCTCAAACATATGTTCCCCTTCTTGTAATTTCATGCACATGGTATCAGCTAGTACCTTACCCATGTTCCCTTGCTATTGAATATGAGATTCTAATGGTGTCAAGGTAGGCATATTACCTTTATTCATTAGAGGGACTTGTGGTTGAGGAGGCATTATGTCATGGCCTTGAAATGAAGGCTTATTCTACCAACTAGGATCCTAATACATTTATCCACTTGTAACCCTTACCATATCAATTGACTACCCTCCTGATTTCTATTGACCCTTTTTTGCAAGTTTGTTTTGTGTGGGTACCAAGGCTCTTGAGCTACTTACAATTATGGGGTTGTACCTATTATAAGATCTACCTTGAGTAATTTGGCTTTAGGATTGTTGATTTGATGGATAAGGGGTCTATTGTTGGGTTGAGTAGGGTATTTGTCTTGGAAGGGACCTTAGTATGGCATATATAAAGTCTATTGGTGTCTCTCTATAGCCACTAGCTTGTTTTTTTGTGCCTTCAATGAGCTCTCAATCCTTACAAGCTTGTCCTCTTGACTATCATCAGGTTGGGCTTGATTGTTTGGAGTAGGAAATGGAAAAATGGTAGGTGGAGTTAAATGAAGCTTAAGAAAAAGTGGCATGAGAAGTATTTATATCAATTTCCCTACTTGTATCAAATATTTTTATGCCCTTATAGATATCTCATAAGCCCCAGGCATAGTTGTCCCACCCATAGATTGGATCATGACTATAATGTCTTAATTCAATGCTCTCAAATAGTAAAGAAAATCATAATTGGGTATGGGTTTTATGATGACAGGGATCCTATCCCAAGTCTTTTGGAATCTATAGTTGAAGTTAACCATAGATTCTTAGTATGCCCTCTTGATTGAGGTGAGTTATTCAACAAGTGATAAATGGTCACTTCTATCTTTAAAATGCTTACATAGCCACTCACCAAACTTATCCCAAGTATTGATTGAAGCAATAGATAAACCCCTATACCATTGTAGGTCTTTTCATTTCAAGGATATGGCTATTATTCTCATAGCTATAGTCTCTTCCATAATTTTATATACTAAACAATGGTTTGCAATGTCAACTATGTGCTCTATAAGGGTGGTGGAGTTTTCCCCTGTAAAGCATGATAGACTCTTCAAAGAGGCAATAGGGATTTCATCATGTTGTTTAAGGTTAAGAGGGTTACCACCATTGAAGGGTATAAAAGCTTGCATCCTTGGCCTTGTCATTTGCATAGTGGGGGTTACAGTGCTTAAAACAATAGGATGACTAGGAGATGAATATTTATTTTAAGGATAAAGACCTATCCTATTGAATCTTTATCTTTTAAATGAAATAGAAGGTATCTTAATGAATTTAAAGGGAATACCTTTACTAAATGACCTTTTAGTAACCTTTGGCATGAGAGGTTTTATCTAGATGATGTTATTAACTCTACAACTTAGAGAATCTTTAGCGTTTGATGATGGTAGATGTCTCCCTCTACTATAAATACTTATTCTCAAATCTATACTTTGGCTATGACAATAATAATTTGTCCTATTGGGCATGCCAAAAACTATAGGAGACTTAGGTTATACATTATTTGAGCAAAGGATTGTTTAGGTATTCTTGCTCAAACCTAGTCCAACATGGTAATGAACCTATGTTGTGGGTCACCTAATCTTGGGTCAGACCTCTAGGATTTTTTAATGAGGTTAGTTCCTCTGATATGAAAATATAGTTCTTCTCCTATACCTATACTTATACCAAATAAAAGGAAAGAGAAGAAAGATAAAAGGAATAAAACCTAGTCTAAATGGTGATGCACCAAATTTTTAATGATCCACTCTTAGCTTAGACACTTTTATGACTACTAATGAATCTAATTAGGATAAGAACTGATCATATTCTATGACAAGGTTACCAATATGAGTATTTTATATGAAGGATAAAAATAGACCTACAACTTGAAGAATAGAAAGAGATAGGTTTAAGCAAAATAATATGGATTTATGATACTTCAAGGGAAACCTCACTAGCCAACACTTCACACAACCTACAAGAAACCAATAGACTTGAAGCAAGGTACATGAAGGACATATAGATGATGAATAGGAAATATACACTTTGTAAATCAAACCTCAAAAATCACACTTAGCATTCAACTAAAATATGAGATGTCATATATTATTTAAAAAGAGTTTTATAAAGTGATTTGGGTAGAGATTTAATATATGAAGCTGATGGATCCAAATCAAGAGCACAAAGATTGAATTTATAGGAAGAAATAAGGTAAGAGAGAGAAGTGGGTGCTGAAAGGGTCATTAATGAGCCCAATTCCACTCAAAACAACCACCACCATAATCCTTCTTGAGTTTACCCTTGCATTAGTGCCCTTCACTGTATCTTTTTTTGGCATGATGGATAATGTGAAGATCAAGACTAATTGTAGGAAGCAATCCCCACTACCACATGAATCCTTCTTTATCTCCTCTATATTAATGCCCTTCACTGTAAGGACAAATCCTCATGTCTTTGATCTAAGAGAGCCATGTTTATTAATGTTTTGATCAGTTGTAGGTACTTATTTTTCAAGGATGTGACCATATCAAAAGATGAGACAATCATTTCATTAATCACAAATATACCCCTATTTCAAACCTAATCATAGGTTTACTATAGATGAAAAACAATCTCATTTATTAGTTTTCTTATAGTTATCCTATCAGTGAAAGCCCTACAAGATATGTAGTTTTGTTCTTGATCTTTATTAGATATAAATAGACCTATTTTTCCTTTAAATCATGTATAAACTGACAAGTCCATGCACACAAGGATCTTCCTTCTAAAAGATCAATGAACACATCTATGAAATATTCTTATAATTTTTGAGAATAAGGTTGGCAGTTTCTAAATCATTGACTAGAGGTCTTGTATGATCTTTAATGGTGATAGATATTCATCGTTAACCATCCTAACTATATAAATGCATCTTCTTGTTACATTTTAGCAAGCTCTAATGGTGATGGGATGATCCTTGCAAGACTTGCTTCTATTTTGACTTAGGCCACATTATTCTTTATAAAGTCCCTAGATTTTGACTTTTGAGATTGGCCATCAATCTTGATTTGGGCCTTTGAGATTAAGACACTTGGAAACAACATGTTTATCCTCAAGATACACTATCAGTTTCATCTACTTCTATACTAATTCCATGTGTCAACCTCACATTTAGTTTAAGTTTGTTAACTTATTGACCTTACTTACACTATTGATATTTATTTTTATGAATAAACATGAGTCATAAATCTTATGCTAGTTTAACATGATTAAAACACTTAGTAGCTTCTCATTCATCTTCAAGATTTGTTGGCCATTTTACTTTGAGCTCACCATTGATCTACTTTGCATGATCAAATGTACTTTGTTAGATCTTTGGGACCAACTGACATCATCAGGCTACTAGTTATCATTAGATTTGATCTTATATCTCAGTATTTAGACACTTATCAGTTACACATTCATCTTTGGAACATTTGAATTCAAACATCTATTTGCCATAGCTTTAACTTGACATTCTTGCATATGTCTCCACTTTGCTTGTTTAACTTTGAATGCTTATATCTTGAGATAGATAGCTCATTGAGACATGAAATTTTTAGAGGATGATCTTGGCACTAAATACATTGATCCCATGTGATCCTTTGACTTTGTGAGGCTTCTTGAGTATACTTATAAAATACACAAGTAAACTAACTTATTTATTTATTCATGACATGTAAGATGGTCTAGTTCATTTAAACTTGTATTAGGAACTATTGCTTGATCTTTCAAAGCTTTGATGAGTCTCTATGGCCTATATGAGCTTGTTTCATGATCCTAACTACATTGATCACCCTGAGAACCTGCTTACTCAAAACTTGACAAACTACACTTTAAGTTTACTTAAAGTGTTTTAAAATCTTTTCAAGCTACATGTGATCTTTGGAACACTTATTCCATCTAGAACTCTATCCAACTCATCCATTCAAGTATAAGCTTTATATGTAGGCCAACATTGGCCAACACAACACATGGTCAAAATTCTTAAATTCTTCAATAATCAAGAAGCCCATGAGCCCCAAAATGTCATCAAGATAACTAAAACAATATTTATAACAAAGGAAGAAGACATGGGAATAAAATAATATTAATTTAATCCAAACATGGGAGGATTCCATGACTATGATTATACCTTATGTCCAAATATTGAAATAATGTAACTATCCTTATTATAATATTTTCCCCTCAAACTCCAAGTTCAAACCCAAAAAATCAAAAAATCTAAATTCTTACAATGAAAGAATATCTAAGGGATAACCAAGGATGGAAGAAAAGAAGAAAGAATAATTTACTCACAAGTGAATATCTCTCATAATTATAAAAAATTTTCCCAAAATTCTACCTAATTTAAACTTTCCATTTATCATGCTCATCTCCCAAGACTTTCCCCTTAAATATTCTTCACCAACAACTCTCCCTTATAAATAAAAAATATTTCTTACAAGTTGCATGGGAACCATGCCCCTCTTACACTTCCATGTACTACTCTTACACTTCATTTTCTCTCTCTTCAACTAAGGCATTCAAGAGTGTCTAAAGACACTCATTATTTAACAAGATGCCAAGGATATTTTCCTTAACCTATCTGCAAAGATGATATGCCTAATTAATCAGTTATGGAAACTAAAAATTTTCCAACACCCCTCCATAAATGACCCTCCTTAAATAGATTGATGAACTTTAATAAATATCTTAAAAGTCTTCTAGCAGCTTCTACGGGTCAAGGGTCAAAAGGGAAGAGGTTGAAAATAATAACAAATAGATTAAAACTTAATATAATTATAGATTAACAAGAATTTTAATACATCAAAAAAGACTAAGAAAAATAGAAACACATTTAATGCCCTAGGGGAAATCAATCAGTAATGGATGTTTCATGTGGTTATAGCTCCCTCACTTGGTCTCCTTGTTACTTGTACACTCAATCACACATATCAAAATGTTATATGCCTATAATAGATGAAGTAGTTGAATTAAATTTATTTAAAAAACATTATATATATTCTAAAAATCATACATAAGCATTATATGGATCATAATACCTCAACATATTATGTGAAGTAATTTAAATGTCTAAGTATTTATTTTATTAAACAATATAGCATTAGTGTATGAATACAACAGTCATAGTTAAATAGAAAAAGATGAAATTTGGCCTTAACTCTTCCTTGTACAAAGGTCCTTATCTTTTTACCTCTTATGTATATGACTCCTTGGTACCTAATTTATTTTTATACCATTATAGTGAAAATTAGCAACCTCTGATCTTTATTCAATTATCTTATGGACATACACCTTTAGATTTTGATCCTCAGCATTTCTAAAAGTTATCCCTTATTCCTTCAATTATTTCTCTAGTTCCCTCTTGTCTAGTTGAGACATCCTCTTAGGTGCCTTGATAACATGTAAAATCCAATTATTAGTCAATTTTTATGCTAATTTTTATTATGTGTGTGTTATGCCATATCATTTTGTGTCTTTTTAAGATTAAGTATCTTGTTTTCACTTTTGTGTGTTTCCACCCTACAACCTCATATGTCTCTTGAACCCATTTATCACATGTATTTTTGGTGGTGTCTTACATTAGCACTTCACCATTTTATCTTGAGTTAAACTATGTATTCATCTATATAAAGATGTTACAAATATAATTTTCACCCTCATCTATATCCACACTCCACAAAATAATATCCATATTCACCATCCAAAGGAAAAAACAATATTATTTCCCCATTCCCAAAGATCATATCATTTTTTAAATCGAATATCCACTTTATTATCATAACAACATGGCATCTTAAATAAATATGTGTATTTTTCTTCTTTATCTAATTTTATTATTTAAAGATCAATAATAAAGTTAACACCCATACTCTCCACTTCTACATTTTTTAAGACCCAACTAACCTTTAATGAGTCTTTTTGGCCATGAATAAAAAATGGTTTGAGGTTGTAATGATGGCTTACACAATTTTATCCATGCATCATTTTTCAATATGTTTACATTTGCACCTATATTGATCAAGATTTTGTTCATTTATCGATCATTATTATTATCATCAATAGTCAAATTTTGATCATATGATGTATTCTTGGTCAAGTGTATTTATCTTGGTTGCTCTTATACTAAATATTTTTTGTCTCTAAATAATTTTCTTGAGAAAAGTCTTCAACAAATGTATTTATCCTTTTGCCTTCAACAAAGAAAAGATATCAAAGATCTACTCCAACTTCTTTGGTTTGGGGCACTTCCTTTCATCTTGTATGTGGTTTGTATATCACCTTGGATATTTATATTATCTATCTATCCTCTGTAGGGATCATATTTTTCAACAACGCATCTAGGTAGTTGGCCACTGACACCTTTTTCTTGTGTTGCACCTTCTATTTTTTGGGGTTTAGGATTATTTCTACCCTTGTTTCTATCCCACTCCTTTTTATAATATTCACTTTCAGGCATGTATTTCCATTTGGTTCCCTTCTCTTCTTTTCCCATATATCTTCTTGATATGCACTTATAACCATATCGGTTCCTTTCTATTCCTAGTCTACTTGAAAACATTTTGGTAATGATCAACAAAAATCTTTAGTTGTATGTACTCCCCCATAATTCACACATGTATGAAACTTCATATATTAGTTTTGATAATGATCAACTAATCCATACTTGAAACATGTTCTTTTAATTCAACCTATACTTTTCCAACTTCATTTGTTCCCATAGGATCTTCCTTTGTTGTATCCTTATTTTTTATGCATCGTTGTAGTAGTATCCTACCTCAATCCAAGCTCTCTAGCCTTACAAATTTTATCAATAATTTGATGATATATAGTGTCATGCATGTTATCCTCACATTCTCATCTGTTTTTCACAAAATAAGAGTAAATACGTGTCTTTTCATGATTATAAATTTTTCCCAATAAGCTATATAAAAGAGAGAGAAAATTGTTCTTAGATCACATACATAATATTCCAACTATTTGTTTGATACAAGTGAGAAGGGTTACTACAAACAATAATGTGTGCACCACGCACACAATAATAGATTAGAATGAATAAAAATAGAATAAATAACCCAATCACAACATTTGACTATTACTTGATTTACATGTTACACTCATACATTGTACATGGAATTCATGACAATCATTCAACAAGAAATAAATCCTAAAATATTACACTCTATGCATTACTCATTACACCTGGTACAAGAAGGCTTATTAAACATGACAGAAAGCATTAAAAAAATCACTTTAAGTATTTTTCACTTACATCATACCATAATTCATAGCAATATTCTAAAATCATTGAACATGTATAAGCATAACCAATAGTTTAAATCTAACATATACAACCACAAAAATTTAACATAATAAGAGGACGTAGGATAAATATCATTTAAGTCCTTATATTTATTGTTCTACCAAACTTTATTAACATTTATTTATATTCAAGAGGAAACATTAAAACAACTAGATATCAATTATCATTTCAAGAACATTCTTGAACATAGACAAGGTGTTATTTAATTAACTTAAATTTTTATTATAAAATGGCAGCACACTCTTGACTTTATATTTTTTATGGTCAAAAATATTAGAGGAATACTTATTGTCTAAATTTATGCTAATGTTCTACAAGAAATAATTTTTTATAAGTAATTTATCTAGTTTCTAAAAAAAGGATTATGCACTACATAATTACATACTTCATATTTTCCCTAAAAATTGCATTATTTCCAACACATCATGAAATAGGCCATCACAATATAAAGAGGGATTTGGGTTTCTAAATTTAGACACTAGAGAACCATAGAAAATGGTTATAGGTGTTGAACTAACCCCTAAACCACCTTAGGACCCCTTAAGGACTCTTTCACAACCTTTCAATTACAAACCTTGAGTCAAGTTAACTGACTAGATAAACTGATTAGCTAATCCACCTTGACCAAACTAAACCTTACCCTCAACTGAAAATGGTCACCCTAATCATCGATGCTTAGGCCTAATCATTGATGGTCATCTTTTATCTACCTAAACAGTCAACCCTAGTCAAACTCTATCTTGATTTTTTATATTTATCTTGTCTAATTTATGTGTGAGCCAATGCACATAAAAGCTAAATTTAAACTGCTTGTTGAACCTCTTGTTAACCTATTGTTTCACCTCTCCTTCATATAAAAAGAGAGGAGGAAGAGGTGAAAAGGGATCGATAAACCAATCCCTCATATTCCTTATCTAGAACCATGGCTCTTGCATTAGAGCTTCTTTTCTAGGTATTTTCTCAATGAACCAACAACTAGGCTAGAGGTCCAAAGTGTTACAGCAACTCATCAGTCTAAAACTAAGTACTATTACTCTACCCAAATCTCCCTAGGCTCCACCAATATATTTCTCAACCACCTCAACCCTCCATATCAGTAACCAATAAGCTAAGTATCTATTTTCACTAATTAGTTACTTTGTTTCTATTTTGAAACCAACCCAGCCTAAACCCACTTTCTAGAATTCTATTCTGCAACCTCATCAGACCAATTTCTTGAACCAAAACAAAACCACAGTAACCATCGATGGTCACCTTAACTTTTGATGGTCTATCAATAACCACTGATAGTTTCTCAACCATCGATGCTCACCCTAACTATCGATGGTCACCCTAACTCCTGATGGTGACTATGTGACAAATAAATAGTAAGCTCTTTTCACCCACCAAACCTCACCAAATCCAAATTTTAGACTTTCTACCTAATCACACCCTAATTTTTGGACCATACCTAATTCATTTAGCATTAATATTAATATATTTATTATTGTGATTAGTTAAATTCATTTATTCATTTATCAAGCACTTCTTGTATTTTTTTTCAATATCTTTTTTGATATATGTAAGTACTTTATCTTTCACTTTTAGAACCTGATTATCTAAAAGTGTGGATTGATAACCTCCAAAGAAGCTCATGCTTCTTGGATCTAGTTTTCTAAGAAATCCACCCTATTATCTAACTAATGAAACCATTTATTTAGTGCTTTCTTATCTGTAGTTGATTCCTCTCAAGCTAAAGAGGACTATCTACAACCATCTGGATCAATGTGTGCACAACTTATCAGGTTTTTCTACTATACCCTTCTCAAGTTTCTTCCTCTATTTCTTCTAAATAATATAAGTGAAATTTATCTTAAACATTGTTGCACACCTGGTGGGACCCTTGAGTATTTTCTTGGGTTCATAGTTGCATCTAGGTGTTTCTTCTTGTCTTTCTACTCATATAATGAAATCAAAATTTCATTTTGGGCTTAAAATTGATTGCATCCATCATTTTCTTACTTATTTTAGCTCATATTGATTAATCAATCAAGTGAATCAATTTTAGTTTCACTCTTTCACACACATAAGATCAAACCACTTAAACTTAATGAAGCATAAAAACATTGACATAAAGCCCGACTGGGATTTCATCACCTAATAGTCACCTTTATTGGCTATCCTACATGGATTTCATCATCGAGGAGAGAACTAACTCAGCTCTCTAGCTGAGTATAATCTTTGGCAATCAGTATATCTTGGCTAATCACCCTACACCTTTATCACTGTGGTGTGTGAAGTGAAGGGGTAGGCCCCAATATCAAGCCACATACTGATTTCCAACATACATCCATTTGAGATCCTAAACACAACCTAAAACCAACCATAGACTTCTTTTCTAGTATTTTCTCTACAAGCCAAGTTAAGTCACATAATTCTTAAAATTTAAGGCATAAGCCACAAGAGAGACTAAAAAGCACCTTAGGATTTAATGTGCTTTAGTATGTGTTTTATTTCCTTGACTTTTTCTTATCTTCTCATTTTTTGAGTTATAAACTTGCTTGTATCATCCTCCTTTCCTCATATTCATGGTTTTTACTAGGCAAAAACTAAGAAACCAAGTAAATCAAGACCCAAATCCTACTCATCCATCTTCCTCATCCCCATCATCCATAGAGTATATCTCAAATGCAAAAAAATTCTTCTCATCCTTTTAAGAGTCCTACCATCCTTTAGATGGTTTCACAAGGTGATGTGGATTTTTCCACCTTTCTAGATAATCACCTCATAGCCCTCTGGCATTACCTTAACAACATATCCCATCATACCCCTACTTTGGTTTCACCAATTGACCAGCCCTATGGCATGCCATCCCACTTTATGGGCAACACTTCTATAGTCACCATATCCACCTAATCTTTAGTCACCCAAACATCATCCTCTACTAATAACCCCATCGATTCCACCATTTATAACCAACTTACTCAACCAAGCAACACCCAAACACCTTCTTCCCCAATTAATAACCCTCCTAGTATAGGAGCAACCCAACCTTTGGGCTCCAACACTTACCGTATCATAGGATTATGCTCTATTGATGTCACCACCATTCCTCTCATTTCTAACCTACCTACATCCACCCCATTTCAGAGCCTAGTGTTTCCAATACCTTCCACCCTTCCACCCATCAACACCAAAGTTACCACATACCCTCTATATACTAACCTAACCATACCTCTTACCCAACCTATGTTAATCTCTCAATAGGTGCCCATTACACCAAACCTGAGCTATGTAAACTTAACCCATAAGGGTATACACTTCTACCTTCCACCCAACCACCTATCTCCATGTATTCATATGTGGAATCATCCCAACCACCCATTTCCACATACCAATATGTGGCATCTTCTCAACCTCCCACCAACTATACATATGTTGCACCTACCCAAATCCAATACAACCTACCTTACAATGATGGAGGTACATAACCCCAAACTAACCTTGTCAAAATACTAATGGACAAAATGACTACTTTGGAGTCATCCACTTCTGGAGCTCATAATATTTTGTCATATGACCAAATATATAATGAATTGACTCACCCATTCATCCCCATTTGACCATATCTTTCTCAATGGGAACTTCCAAACTTTTTGAATTTTAAAAGTAAGGAGGACCCTCAACAACATATGAGAGCATTTAGGCATTCATGTCATATGATTGCCTATGATGATGCTCTCCTTCTCCATGCCTTCCCCATGTCTCTATCAGGTTTAGCACTAAATTTCTATAGTGTTATTACAAACCACTCCCTCTTTTATTTTACCCAACTAGATCATATTTTCTTTGATCACTTTTCCATAAACATCTCTAAGAAAGTCTCCATCACTGATCTTTACTCCATTCAAAAAATTTATGATGAATACATTGTTGACTTTGTGGCCCATTGTATAAGTTTGTTAAACTAACTCTCCTTCTCTCTACCCCAACCTGAGTTGATTGAGATCTTCACTCGAGAATGTTCCAAGCACATTTTCTATACCTTATGGGTTCAGAGCTTCAAGACCTTTGATGAGGATTTTACCATGGCATGAAAACTAGAGAATAGAGCCATTAATGAGGGAAAACTAAGGTTGAGAAATAAGAACTCTATCTTCAAATCAAATGAGACTTCCTCCTCTAAACCCAACAACCAAACCAACACTAACTCTAAAAATAAGGGAACCATGAATATAGTTATCCTTAAGACCACCCCTCTACCCATTATTAACCAATCTAACTCTTCCAATTCCCCTAATCTAAATAATAGAAACCCAAAACACAACACCTAAAATCAATTTACTATGCTTGGAGAGTCATATGCTTCAATCTTAGAGAAATTGTTAATAGCCAATATCATACAGCTTCCCTTGATTAAACCTCTATAGTAATTTAATTCCTCTCATCTTTTACTTGGTTGGTACAAAGTGAATGAATTGTGTGCCTTCTATCAAGTCATTGGACATGATTTTAGTAGGTGTAATGCCTTGAAGAACATTGTCCAAACTCTCATTGAAAATGGGGAAATTGTGTTGGATAACCCCAATGCACCCCTAAACCAATCACATAACATCTTTAGATAACCATTTCCTAGCCATGATCCTTTCATTACTAGCAAAAACAAAATAGAATCCTCTCATACCCACAAGGCTCATACTATTAATATGGTTCTTGGTGAACTCATTATTGAGGAAACTATTGACCAAATCACCTCTTCTCCTATTCCACTGATTGAGGTGGTGGAGTCATCAACCTATCCTTTAATATGCACATCAAAGGAAGTATATGTTACTATTCTACCTTTTTTCTAAATCATACAACAATCCACTCTTCCTTTATAAATCATTCCTAAGGAAGAAACGAATTCACCTACACTTTCCATCGAGGAATTACCTTCCCAGATATTGGAAAATTTTGATCAAGAAAAGGATGAGGTAATAGTTCCTTCCCCTTAACCCCTAGGCCTACCCTTTCCACCCACTATCAAGGGACTTAGACCCATATATAAACCCTTCTCTAAACTAGTTAAAAACTTAGAATTCATATCTAATTCTAACCTAGATTAGGCCATATTTCGACAACTTGGGCTCCTATATAGAACCAAGTAAGATCCTTATTTATAAGAATATCCTACCCTTTCCACTATCAAATCCACTATCACCACAACCCAACCATCAGACACCTCTACCCATCAAACTCTATCAGCACCATCAGAACCAAACTCACCCAAAGTTAACAAATCACCTCCTACCATTCTAACCAAACCCACCAAGAACCTTGGCATATTTCCTATCCATAAAATTACTCACCTGTCAGTAAAGATGGATTTAAGAACACTAAACCTATCAAATAAACCACAATCTAAGATAAAAAAGAAGGTAAAACTACCTAGAATCCCAAAAACCAAAACTCTACCTCCCCTCTCCACTTTGCCTTCTATTTTTAGACCCCACACCTCTACCTTAATTGGGAAACCAACCATCCTAATCAAAACACAACCTCCACTTTTGTTTATTCCATAACTTCTAATTTTATCCATACCTATTTTCACTAAACCACCCATGAACATACCTCTTATCTCCCAATCATGTATAAATAAAGTGCTTATCTCCCAAACATGTACTCTAAAACTTTATAACCCCAAACTCTTAGGCTCTCTACCGAAACCAAAAAAATTTCCAAGAATGCTCATTTACCCAAAACCTCTACCACCAATTCCACTCCTAAAAGGGATTCTCCCTCAACTACCAAAACCAAGACCCCTATACCTTTGCCACCATTACCTGAGTCTTACTTAAACATCCTATAGAGGCTATTACAAGCATCTTTCCTAAATTTTCCATCTATCAGACCATTTGACCCACATACTCCTAAACCATCTTGGTATAATGACAAATTAGTATGTTCATACCATAGGACACCTAGGTATGACATAGAGAACTACAAGGCCCTCCAATTAATAGCCCATCATTTGTACACTTATTATCAGATGAGCCTCTTATGAGCATGACATTGATCCAAGAACTAACATCCATCAACCAATACCTACCTACTCCTACACTGTTATCTCAAACTAAAGAGGAACCAAAGAAATCATCTATCCTAACTTTTCCCCCAATCCATACCATCCATATGGTCACATGATCATAATCTCAACCAAAGGATAAGGGAAAGACAAAGGTGTCTATTCCATGGACAAATCCCTCTTTCACCACCCAACCACATAACCAACACCAAACACCTTTACCTTCAACCAAACACAAAGTGTCCATCTTGGGACCCTCTCACTCTAATCCATCTAAATCAATCCAATGAGTAGTTCTAAAATAGCTCCACCAAACACTAGTAAAGATGAGTTTTTATGAACTACTCAATACCTTACCCAATCATCACCAAGTGATGATAGAGGATTTACAATATATAGAGGTCCAACCAAAAGACCCACAACCTATAGCAACATTTGTCAGAGCTCTCTAGCTTTTTAACCTTGTTACCTTCAAGGATTCAAAAATACCCTTCATCCATTTAGATAACCTAGATCTTCCCCTCTTTATTACCGTGTACATCAACCAAACCCACATAAATTGGGTTAAGATTGATGGGGGAGCTAGTATAAACATTATCTCCTCCCATGCATACAACCAACTCAAATTACCTGATAACATCATGTCAAAAACCTCAGTGATGCTTTGATCATTCAATGACACCATGGCCATGACTCTAGGAATTGTTTTCCTTCACATTTGCCTATGACCCTACATCCTTCCTGAGCTTTTATATTTATTAGAAGAAGAGTTATAGTAGAATTATTTTCTAGGACACCCTTGGATTCATTTTATGGTTTGTGTGTCATCTACCCTACACTGGTGTGTCAAATTTGATCATGAAAGTCAATTTATTACCATACAAGTTGACTTGAGTCCTTTCACATCATGCAATATGATGTATCAACCCAATGACATTCTCCATCCTCCATTCAAAAATCCTTCACTAGTAAAAGATAAATCTCCATCTCCCTCTAGTACTGAGGCATCCACTAGTTCATCCATTCCTTCCACCCAAATCCCCATAACAAACCCTTTGGAATCAACCTTCTAATGTCTTTCATTAGGGGAGTATCACCTTCTAACCCTTGATGCTTTATTTACTCCCAAAGAGTATGAAAAACTCAACCACCAACCTAGTTATGACCCCAATATCAAAACCATTATTCCTTTTAGACCCTCAACTTGTCAAACCAATTTCATCTATATGGGACTTGATAATCCCCTTGACACTTTTGCCACCTCTTTTTCACCTCATCCATTCACCTCTAGCTTCTCTTATCTAGATAAACTTGACTTTTCCCAAACATACCTTTATAGGTGTACTTAGAAAGGATTTGGTCTAAGTTAGTATGAACACAGTCTGCATGAGTTACTTCCATTTATAGACATTAGAAAACTATACAGTTAAAGTTTTCAATGATTGAATGCCTCAAAACCCCCTAAACACCCTCTAAAACCTTCTTAACCCTTAACCAACCCCTCTTAACCTAACCAAATCATTATTCTCCTACTCACATAGCACTATTCAAAAGTACTATTTGAAAGCACTATTAAAAAGTATTATTCACTATCACTATGCACTATGGGACCCACTTTCACTATTCATGATGACATGTTAAGTGACATGGCATGTGACATGGAAATTGACATGGAAGGTGATATGGCAACTTACATAGCTTGAAATTTAGGTGGATTAAGGTGGGACATCATACCCCACTTGGGACCCACCTCCAAGATACCTCATGACATCATAAAGTACCAAAGGGCCCCTCCTTTGGAGTGTGGAAATTTTTTTCCACGGGACCATCATTCAACATGTGTTTTTTTCCTCATACATGGAGGATGATGCCAAAATACATGGGGTACTTAGACAAAAGATGAAAGTAAGTGGTGGATGGTATTTTGGACCCATGTGAGCCCATGTGCATGATTCCCTCTCCATTTTGGAATCTTTAGAAATTTGGGAGATAAACTAACCAAGTGGGAGACCTATTGGCTAAGGAATCTCACCCCCTTGTCTTTCATAACCACTCATGCACCCACATGGATAATGGTGAAAAAATTCATGAGGCGCTTAGCCAAAAGACAAAATAGCTTGGTGAAAAGTCATTTGGCCTCATTTGAGCCCATGTGCATGATTTCCACTCCAAATTGGACTCATGTTCAAGGTGGGAGACAATACAATAAGGTTTAAATCCCACTATCTTTATCCCCTTTATCATTTATGATACCACTTGAAAAATGGCACCATACTTCTACTATTCCCTCTTTTGGCATGTTTCTTGACAATAAATACTATAAATATGACCCTCCCCCTTCACACATGGTTAATATGGGAAATATTTGGTAAAATCATTTATTTTTTTAGGTTTTTGTAGTATTTTTAATGATATCATCTTGGAGGAAAAGATCTCAAGCAATGAAACTTTGCCAAAATCTTCAACAAGCATCAAGGTATATTGTTTATTTTAGTCATTTCAAATATTTAGTTTTCTTGGCCTCCATACCCTTCACCTCTCAACCTCTGCCTTGTTATTCCTTTTACCCCTTTTTCATCCTTACCTCTTTTCCCCCTTTTACCCCATTTTCCCCTTTGTTCCATTTTCCCCTTTTTACCCTTCTTTCCTCTTTGCCATCTTTACCCATTTTTCCCCTTTTGCCATCTCTATTCCTTTGCCCTATTTACCCATTTATCTCTTTGTCTATTTTCATCCTTAATAATTTCCCCAACCCAAATAAACAATATTTTTGAGCTTTATCATCAAACCAAGAACCACCATTTTACCTTAGCTAATTTTCAGCAATAGTTGATTTAGCTTAGTCATCTTTTAAGCAAAGTATTTAACTTTATTATGCTAAACTTAGTTATTTTCTATCATATTCTTGTATTTAATTTCAGTTTGTTTTTATTTTATGAAAATCCTTTCATTTTTAATCACAAACTCAAGTGTTTGAAGTAGGTGGATTGACAACCTCCTAGGAAGCTTTTGCTTCTAGGATCTAGCTCATGTTAGGCAATCCACCCATGTACTTGTGTAACAAACAAGTGTGTGGTGGTGATTTATTATTACAGGTCATCCTCTGAAACCAAAGAGGATAACTCACAAAGTATGGAATTCAACATGCGCATCTCTTAATAGGTTTTTCTACACAACCTCTTAACTAGTTTCTTTCTTTTCAACACTAGGAAAATGCAAAAAAAATAGATAGAAACATTTGGGCATGCCCCATGGGACCCTAGAGTTTTCTTGGGTTCATATAAATTTTAGGAAATTTAGTTTCATTATTAAAATTTAATTTAGATGTAATTTCATTTATAAAAATTAAGCATTCATTTCTTTTAAAATGTAAGTTTTAGTTTCTCTTGTTTTAGAAAATTAGAAAAAATTAAAAGGTAAAAAAAAGTCACTTTTTTATTGAATTTTGAAAATATCACAAGAGAATCCATCCTAATATAAGGATTGAATTTTTATGCTTAATTTAGGTACATTTTATTTTTTCTTGTTTTCATAAAAATAAAAATAAAATCCTTTCAGATTAGAATTAACTTACATAGTTTGACTGCTTGTTTAATTAGCTCATCTAGTTTAATTTAAGCAAATAAAATTAATCATATTACAAAAATGTTATGAAAACCAAACCACTTGAACTAAAAAAAACATCAAACACACTTAAGACAAGGCCCAACTAGGATTTCATCACCTAGCGGATCACCTTACCCTTTATCGAGGGGATAACCAACTCAATTATCTAGCTGAGTATAAGCTTTGGTAATTGGTATATTAGTTAAGCACCTACACTATCTCTATGATTATATGTGAGGGGAGCAAGACCCAAGTATCAAGCCACGTACTCAATCTAATATAAACTTATTTTGAGCACCTAAACATAACCTGAGGCCAAACATAGACTACCTTGTTTAGGACCTATTATGCAAGCCAAAATTCCTCTTCACACTTTTTAAATCATAAGCCAAAAGAGAGATAATTAAAATTTTAAGGTTTAGCATACTCCTAGTGATTGTATTATTTACCTTAAATCTTTTTTTTCTCTTTGTTTGACGTGTGAGAACGTATCATTCATTTCTTATCTTCTCATATGGTTCTTACTCACCAACAATTAAGAGACCTTGAGGAACAAAACTCACCACCAAATTAACCAACCTTTTCCACTTCTACATCCATGAAACATGTTTCCAAACCTACTGACTCCCCTCACTCTCTAGAATTTCCTATTTAGATAATCCTAAGAGATGCAGATTTTATTGTTTTCCTAAACAATAATCACACAACTTTACAACATTACCTTAGAACTACATCTCACCAAATCCTAGTTTTGACCCCACCTATAGATCCACCTTATAGCATGCCTCTCCATATTATGGGAGGTACCTCCGCTACCATGGATACTACTCAAATTTTAGTTACCCAAGCCCTATCATCAACCAACAATTCCATTGAGGCTACTACCTAAAATTAAACAACCCAAATTACCATTTCCCTTATATCACATATCAATCACTCCTCCACAATATGAGTGCCTACCTATATCACTACTCATCTCCCTCTAATTACCTCCAATGCATCAAACACTACTCCACTTGAAAGCCTTGTGGTGTCCATACCCTCCATGTTACCACCAATTAGTATAAAGGTCACTACAATTCCATCGGCCACTAACCCAACTACCACTCCTATCCAATAAGTGATCTTTATTTATCTCCTTAATTCACAAGGGTATATACTCACTACCCAACCACCCAACCCTACCTAGTCATTGACATCCACATACAAATATATCCCCTATACCTAACCATTAGCATCCACATACCAATATGTGGCAACCCCTCAACCTTCCACCCACTATCAACATGTTTCTCAACCACCACTATAATATGCATCCCACAACCTTCCAAGTGCTCAACCCCAAATGTACTTCATGAAGATGATCATGGAAAAGATGAATACCCTTGATTCATGCATCTCCAAATCCCATAATCTCGTCTTATGATCAAATTTGCAATAAACCTATTCACCATTTGGTCCCTATCAAAATTTATCTAGTACAGTGGGAACTTCAAAAATTTACCAAGTTTAATAGTAAGGAAGACCCTCAACAACATTTAATATCATTTATGAATTCATTCTACTTGATTTCCCATGATGACACTCTTCTCCTCCATACCTTTCCTATGTCATTATCTAGACCAGCGCTGGATTGGTACAGTGTCATACCTAAACATTCTATCTTCCCCTTCAACCAACTAGCCCAAAACATCTTGGATCACTTTTTGATCAATATATCCAAGAAAGTTTCCATTATTGACCTCTACTCCATTCAACAATTTGAGGATGAGTCTATTGTTGATTTTTTGGCTTGTTAGAGGAACTTAATTAGACAACTTTCTTTTTCCTTGCCTCAACTCAAACTTATAGATATTTTTGTTTAGGCATGTTCTAATCATATCTCATCCACATTATGTGTCCAAAGCTTCCAGACATTTGATGAAGCTTTTACCATGGCTCAAAAACTAGAGAATAAAGCCATTGATGAAGGAAAGTTAAAGTTGAAAATAAGAACTCAACTTACAAGCCCAATGAGCCCTTTTTTTCTAAACCAAACCACAAAACCAATCCCAACACCAAAAATAAAGAAACTGCCAATGCTATTGTCCTCAAAGCTACACCTCCACCATCTACCAACTAATAAAACCTAATGAACCAAACCTCCAAGTCCTCTAATTTTTCAAACCAAAACCCAAGGAACCAAACTTGGAGTAACTAGAAGCAATTAACTCCACTAGGGGAACCCTATGCTTTTATTTTGGAAAAGATATTAAAAGCTAATATCATCCAACCTTCACCAATCAAACCACCCAATAGTTTGATGCTTCTCACCCCATGTTGGTTTGGTATAATGAAAATGACCATTATGCCTTTCATCAACTCATAGGACATGACATCAATAGGTGTAATACCTTCAAATACCTTATCCAATCCCTCATTGACAAGGGGGTGCTTAGATTGGATAACCCTAATGCACCACCCAACCAAGCCCTTGACATATTTAAGCAACATTTTCCAAACCACACTCCCATAAAAAATGAGAGTAACAACATCAAATGCTCTCTTAACACTCATACCGTTAACATGGTTCTTGACACACCCACTAATAAATAACCTTACCACCAATCTAATAACCCCTCTCCACCTATTAAAATATTGGAGTTACCTTTTACCCTTTTGGACATATAAATAGAGGAATTAATTGTATTCATACCTTCAATAGAGGTTACCATAACTATCTCACAAGAAAAGATAACTTCACCCACCAAACCTCTAATTTTGAAACCTTTCATCAAAAACTAGGACAAAGGTAAGGGAACCAAACTATAACCTATAACCCCTTATTTGGTGGACCAACCTAGCCCCTCTAAACCAACCAAAACCTCCTCCAAATTAACCAACCCTTAAACATGTAAACCCACCAAGATAATTAAAGTAACCAACCCCCCTTCAAAACCAACAACCAAAATAACCAAAGAAGTAAAAACACCCAAAGGCCCAAAGCCTCAGATTTTACCTCCCTCAACCTTTCCCTCCATTTTGGGTCCTCATCCCTCTACCTTGAGCATAAATCCCATTATTTTCACCAATACCCAACCACTTATATTGGTTATACCTTCACACTTGCTTCATAACACACCTTTTACTACACCAATAGTATCTAAGTTACCTACCTTTCCATCCTCTAACTCTATATCATCAACCATCTTACCTAAACTAAAACCATCAACCAAGCATACCACCTTACCTAAGACACCTATCACCAAACCTACTTCCAAATATCCTTCTACCTCAACACCCAAAATAAAAATTTCTAAACCTTCACTACCCTTAACTGAGTCATACCTAACCATTATCCAACGGTCATTGAAAACCTCTTCCTTGAGATTACCACCCATTAAACCCTTTGACCCTTCACATCCCAAACCATCATGGTTTAATAAAAATTTGATTTTTTATACTATAATATACCTGACCATGATATAAAGAATTGTAAAGCTCTCCAATCCATCACCTTTATGAGGAGGATGATATATTAATAGATGAACCTCCTATGTCACCTATACCAACCCAAATAATATCCATATCTATTGAACACTTACCTAAAAATGAATGAGTCTTACCACTCTACTAACTCACCCTCACCCTCTATCCATACTGTCAATGTGGTCACTAGATCATAGCAAAAGGATAAATAGAAGGCTAAGGTGTCTATTCCTTAGACATACACCTATTCAAATTCTGAAGTAAACCACACCCAACCATATCCATCTTCAAGAAAATCTAAGGTGTCTATCTTAGGTTCCCCATAATTTAAACCTTCATACCCCAACCCCTATTCAATATCTATCTAAAAAACTATCTTTAAGTAGCTCCACTAGACCTCAACAAAAATGAGCTTATATGAGTTAATTTCTAATTCTCCAGATCAGCACCAAACACTCATATAAGCCTTTAAATCCATCAAGGTCTAACCCAATGACCTTTAACCTCTATCTACATTTGTTTTTTCCCTCTAAACTTCCAACCATGTCACCTTCAAGAATTCAAAAATACCTTTCATCCACCCCAAGGACCCAGATCCCCCACTCTTTATTACTGCTTACATCAACCAAACCCATGTCAAAAGGGTGATGATTGATGGTAGGATAGCATGAACATCATATCATCCTATGCTTATGGTAATCTTATCTTACCAAATAATATCATGTTAAAATCTATAGTGGTCATCTGATCCTTTAATGACACTATGGCCACTACCTTAGGAACTATCATCCTTCATATATATGTGTGACCCCACACACTCCCTAAACTCTTATATGTGGTAGAGGGAGAATTCTAAAACAACATCTTATTATAAAAATGTTAGATTCACTCCATGGAATGTGTTCCCTATAACCTCCATTGATGCATTAAGTTTGAGCATGAGGGCTAGGTTGTCAATATCCAAGTAGACCCAAATCCTTTTTCAACATGTAACATGACCTATCACCCCAATGATGTCTTCATACACTAATCTAATGCACCTTTAGTAGTTACATCTCAACCACTAACCATTGATGAAAATTTAACTAGATCATTCATCCCTTATTCATATATCCCCATAGAGAAGCCCTTGGGATCTATGTTCTAATAATTCTTGTTAGGGGAGTATTGCCTTCTAGCATTGGATGTTTTCCCTAATCCTCAAGAATATGAGAAGCTCAAACATGACCCTTCTTATGACCCTAACATTAGTACCATCATCTCTTTCAATCCCCCCAACCATCAAATGAACTTCATCTATGGGGGACTTAATCAGCCACTTCTTACTCCCACTACTACCTCTTTTATCTGGCCATTCACCTCTGACTTTTTCTACCTTGACAAACTATCATTCACTAAACTATAACTTCACAAGTGTGCCTAGAATGGATTTAGTCTAGGCTGATATGAAAAAGGACCTCATGAGTTACCTTTGATCAAAACTCAAAAACATCAAGAGTCATTTGTCCTTGGGTTTGTACCACTTGAATAACCCACCAATTCACCTAAACCTATTGACACCATCAAAGAAGACATCCCTTCCTCACTAACCCAACCTCTTTTGAAGTTTGATTATTTTGCTATTATTCATCCTAAATTTTTTTTCTAATTAACACCATTAGTTTAGGCCCCCTAACATATCAAAATGGTGGCCAAATTCAAACCCTTCCTCTCATGCATCTTGAGATGATAGAGAAAGACTCTCCTACCATCAATACCATCCACCATCAAGATGATGATTATATTATCACCTACCTTAGTGCCCTAGATTATTCAATCCATAAATCCCTTCCTCATAAATCCCTAACCATGTTAAATGAATCCACCATAGATATTAACTTGGGCACTACGAATAACCCCCATGTTGTCAAATTGGGTCAATCATTAAATACCAAAAAACTTTGAGACTTCTCCTCTTTCCTTCTAGACTGGAACATAACATTCACTTGGTCTTACAATGATATTCCCAAGATTTAACCCACCATTTCCACCCATAACATAGTCACTCATCATGATGCCAAGCCTATTAAATAGAAACTTTGACACATGCATCCCTGCATAGCCCTTATCATCAAAGAAGAGCTTTAGTGTCTCCTATTTGTAAACTTCATTCAACTCATTGACTACCCCCAATAGGTATTGAATATCATACCTATTAACAAATCCACTAGGGGTCTATACATTTATGTGGACTTTCATGACCTTAATCTTGCCTACCCTAATGATGACTTTCCTCTACCTAGTATTGACCATATTTTTGATCTTACAACTAGCCATTAGATGTTATCTCTCATGGAGGTTTTTGAGTTATAATCAGATCTTGATTTCTCTTGAAGATCAACCTAAAACCACTCCTTGGGGAACTTTTTGCTATAAAGTCATGCCTTTTGGGTTAAGGAACATGTTGTCAATCAGACTCGCACCCTTGTGAAGGTAGTTTCAATCCTTCACAGTCTATTGAAACATGGAAATAACCTTAGGTTGTGGGTGACCTACTAAGTGGATTGAATCTCTAGATTGTAAGGGCTAACTCCCTTTGGTGTATCAATTAGGATCTTACACTATGCTAAAAAATAGGCATAATTTAAAAGACTAACTAGTCACTTTCATCCACTATAACTTCAACCAAAAGATATCAAACATAGAACATGATCGGCATAATCTAATTAGATAATAACTAGGTAAGAATTAGGACTTGTCAAGGAAGAAAAATTCTATCACGTGTACAAATCACTAACATAAATACACTATACCAACAGTTGGAAATTGAAAATAGAACATTGATGTAACTTACCAATGAGCCATGGCATACACCTTCCATGACCTCATCCACACCATCATATAGGACTATGTCAATGATCTCTTAGGAAAATCCAAATCTCATCAATATCATCTAAAAGTTCTTGGTATTATCTTCAAATGCCTAATCAATTTTTGTGTCAGACTTAACCCCAATAAATGTGTTTTTGGAGTCCTTTCAAGGAAGCTTCTTAGCTTTATCATCTCCCTTTGAGGAATCAAATTAGACCTATCCAAGGTCAAGGAAATCTTGGAAATGCCTCCTACTAACCTTAAGAAACTTTTTATCCTATAAGGAAAGCTTCAATCCATTCACTATTTAATTTCTTAGCTTTTAGACTAGTGTCAACCTTTCCATCACCTTCTGAAGAAGGATGTCTCTTTCAAATGGAATAGTGATTTTTACAAAGCCTCTAAATCTCTCAAATAGTAGCTTTTGTCACCACCTATCCTCATCCCTCCTAAGGATGAACACCACTTTCACCTATATATCTCTACCACCAATCATTCCCTAGGGGTAATGTTGGCTCACCAAGATGAACAACATAGAGAGAAAGTTGTATACTACATTAGTCACATGCTTATATAATAAGAGACTTGGTATACCCATACTAAGAAATTCTGCTTAGCCTTGACTTTCATGGCCACCAAACTTCACCACTACATTTTTAACCATAAAACCTATGTCATAACCAACACCAATCCACTCAAGTACATGCATTCCAATCCATACCAAAATTAGTGTATGGCCATGTGGCTTATGCTCTTAACAAAATTTGATCTTGAGTTCCTTCATCAAAATTTGATTAAAGGACAAGTCATTACTGACCAATTAGCCAAATCACCTTTGATAGATCACCAACCACTTCTTCTTGAGTTCCTAGATGAATCCATTACTAATCTTTCCCAACAGGACATAACCTACCAAATGACTATGTTCTTTAATGGTTTGAAGTGCCAATAAGGTGGGGGTGATAGATTTATTCTCATTCCTCTCCATGGTGAACCCCTTCCTCTTTCCTTCAAATTTGACTTCGAATGCACCAATAATATGGCTGAGTATGAAGCCCTAGTCATAAGTCTCTGAATCGATCTAGCCTTGGAAACTAAGACCATCAATGTCTTTGGTGATTCCCAGATCATGGTCAACTAAGTAAATGGATCCTATTAATTTAAAAATAATGTCTTACATAAATATAAACATTTAGTTGAAAAATTATTAGCATCATTCAAATGTTACCTGGTCTAATATATTCCCCAATCTACCAATAAATTTGTAGATGCAATGGTTAGCCTTGCTTCCCAAATACTTTCCCAACCTTCCAATTGTAAAATATTTGTCACAATTCATCCTTTTAATACACGCTCTTATAACCAATCCAACCTCCCAACCATTTATAATGTGGAGAAATCCCCATCTGACATTTGGTATGACCAAACTTTTAACTACCTCAACCTAGGCATCATTCCTCCCAACCTCTCTAGGAATGCCCAAACAAACTTTGTTTAGAGTACCTCTTGTTACACCATACTAGGGAGAATCCTTTACAAATATGGTTTTGGCAATATCCAAAAAAATTTAGATACAATGGTTAGCCTTGCTTCCCAGATACTTTTCCAATCTTCCAATTCTAAAATATTTGTCACAATTCATCCTTTTAATACACCCTCTTATAACCAATCCAACCTCCCAACCATTTATAATGTGGATAAATCCCCATCTGACATTTGGTATGACCAAACTTTTAACTACCTCAACCTAGGCATCATTCCTCCCAACCTCTCTAGGAATGCCCAAACAAACATTGTTTAGAGTACCTCTTGTTACACCATACTAGGGAGAATCCTTTACAAATATGGTTTTGGCAATATCCTTTATTCATTATGCAACCATGAATCTTCCCATGCCATCATGGAAACACATGATGGGATTTATGGGGGACACTTTAGCGGTCTAGTGGTCATTAAGCATATCCTTCACCTTGGTTACTATTAGCCCAACCTCAACCAGAACTATTATAATTATGTAAAAAGGTGTGTTTAATGTCAATAGCATGCTAATTTACATTATGCACCAGCCAATGGCCTTCAATTATATAATTACTTTTGGCATTTCTCATAATAGGGACTCAATTTCATTGGGGAAATCAACCCCCATTCTTCATAATGGCATAGCTCCATCATCATAGCCACTAAATATTTCACCAAGTGGGTAGAGTTTATCCCTTTCATCTCAACCAAACTAGAGAATATCATTGACTTTATCAACCATCATATCATATATCGCTTTGGTGATCCTCATAAGATCACCACTGATAATGGCAAATCTTTAAAAAACAAGCAAGTTTAGGGTCTGTGTGATGCATTTGGCATTGACCTAAGTTTTTCCTCACCTTACTATTTGTAAGCAATGGAAAGGCAAAACCCTCTAACAAAATACTCAATAAAATTCTAACCAAAGTAGTCAGTGTTTTAGGTCAAGATTAGCATTTGCACATCCCCTTCACTTTATGGGCCTATTTAACTAACATTAAAACCTATATGAGTGCTACCTCTTTCTCTCTGGTCTTCAAATTTGAGGCAATCTTACCTCCCAAATTCCAAATCCCATCCCTTCACATATCTTTTCAAGAGCTCATCTCTGAGGATGATTATCATCAGCACCATTTGGCTTAGCTTGAGTTACTCGATGAGCATCATCTATCTACCCTTAACCATCTTCATTTCTATCAAGAATGCATTAAGCATGCTTATGACAAACACCTCAAAGCGTGAGACTTCACTATCAAAGACCTCATCTTAAAATAAAACCAACATGTGACCAACATGGAGAAAAGTAAATGAGGTAAGTTTTCTTTCAATTGGCTTGGACCCTACATCATAACCAATAAGTATGGATTAGGTGCTTATCATTTATCCTCTCTCGAAGGCAAACCAGAACCTAAACCTCTCAATGCTTTGTATCTACATACATTATTATATTAAATAAGGATCAAGCTCACTATTTTTGTCTAACCTAAGCCCATCCCTTGATTATGAGATTCTAACCTTCACCCATCTTCCTCCTCTCCTTTTGAGGACAATTGATTACAACATAAAACCATGTGATTATCCATCATAGTCATAACCTAATCCTAAATATGGGTACCATATCTCTACCCATGGCATGGTTCTCATGGATACTTTTCATCTCTAACAAGATGGAATCCCATGGTCATTGTCTCTCAAAACCACAACTCTTCACATATCATTAACCTTCTTATGTTAAAGTTTTGTCCTCATAGCGTAAAACCTCTAAACCTAATTAAAATTTTCCATGTCTAAAATACATCACATCCAATTTGAATACCAAAATATTACTTAGGTCAATATCTTAAGCATTGTAGAATTCTCCCTTAAAGGATAGCTAGCCAAAAATAATATAAAAATTATCAAATATAAGGTAGAATGCTCCCTTGAAAGATAACTATCAAGAGCATTAAACAAAGTAACTAAATGTAGACCACTCCTTTGAAGGATGGCTAAGTTAACTTTTTCAAAGGAAGAGAAATTACTTGGAATCTTCCCACATTGATCAGCTTCCCATGTACATCAATAAATCAAAAGACCCACTACCACAATAAAAGCTAAAGCTACAATTAGCTCTCAAGCAGCATAATAAGATGGAAGCCATAATCATCTTTCACATGTAGACTTCTTGCATTGATCAGTCTACATCTAGCATATGACATGGACTTGTCTATTATCATTCCTAGGTCACCTATAGAAGGGGAAAACTTACCCACAAAAGGTTACCATACATATTACCCTTTATCCTTCACACCACTTATCGCCCATCTTCTCTTTATACTATCTATAAATAAAGGGATTTCTTGTTTACTTGACACACTGTGATCAAGAAACTTATTTTACCAACCAAAAAATGCTAACATGAAGCATTCAAAAGGCTTATGTTCCTTAAGTCAATCCAATCTTGGGTTTTTTTTACTTTGTCCTTGTCAACAAATAGGTATTATGCCTCATTTATTATTCTCTCCTCATTGAGTCATGTATTGTTCATATCTTTTTACATGTCTAGTATGGTCATCTAACCTACTTATGGGCCAATACTATCATCCATCCAAACCATAAACAAAATTTTAATATCATTAACATCAATCAACCCACCTTTTGGGGATACCTTTATCTACAACCCTAACTTGCCTTTGATGCACATGATTTCTTTGCAAACTATCAACAAAACTAAACTATGTGGTCCATCAAATTGGGGCAACCCATTTGAGCACCATTATCCAACCCTAGTTGAACTACATTGGCATGATGTCTATAGACTACATAGGTGTTTCTTGACTTCTAAAAGTAGTTTGGCCATTAACAACTAATTACCCTCCCCTTTTTCTTCTCATTAATTTTCATTGATAATAGCACCCTCATGCTTAGGGTGTCCTATATCAAGGAATCTTTTAATTTTTCCTAGCATCTTTGTATTTTAACATCACCTAATACTTCCTCTTTACTTTTCCCCAATTATTGGGAGAAATACATAGGCCTGCTATTTTTTTGGACTATGTAGGTAGTGTTCAGTTACTGAGGTCAACTCAATTGTATCATTTATTTTGTTTTCCTTCCTAAAATATCTTCCTCCACTTTTATACCTATCTCCTCACCACCTCCCTCCCTTCAATTTTTCAATCTCTTTTAACTATTTTTCCATCTTGTTAATCTCTTTTAACACAAGGATTGATAGCCTTCCTTATTGGCCCCTCTTATTTCCCATAAATCCATCAACTACTCTACTTCGCTGGCCTCCCCATCACATTTCCTTGCACATGCTTTGTAGCTCACTCTCTCACCCACTTTTCATGTTTTTTGTCCCTCTCCACTTATTACCAACCTTTCCCTTTATCCCCTTTGTCTTCTTTCACCATCCTCATCATCTCCCCTCACCCTTGGCTATTTGTTGTACCCTCTTTATCACTCTCTTTTCCTCATCAATTCCATATCATCCTATTCCCATACACAATGAGGGATACTTTTACCTATTTATCTTCTTTTAACCATTTTTCCATCTTGTCAATCTCTTTTAACACAAGGATTGATAACCTTCCTTATTGGCCCCTCTTATCTCCCATAAATCCATCACCTACTCTACTTCACTAGCCTCCCCATCACATTTCCTTGCACATACTTCATAGCTCACTCTCTCACCCACTTTTCATGTTTTTTGTCCCTCTCCACTTATTACCAACCTTTCCCTTTATCCCCTTTGTCTTCTTTCACCATCCTCATCATCTCCCCTCACCCTTGGCTATTTTTTGTACCCTCTTTATCACTCTCTTTTCCTCATCAATTCCATATCATCCTATTCCCATACACACTAAGGGATACTTTTACCTATTTATCTTCTTTCTTATTGCTTTTCCACTACTTCTAAACCACCTTCATTCCAATTTTCAATTCTTATTCTCCTCTTTCCCATATTTTCAATCTATCATGGTTTTTATTTCTTGTGTTTCTTATAGCATCCCATTTTTTTCTTACGTGTGCCACCACTCTTTTTTAATTTACCACTCTTCCCACCTTTTCCATTTTTTTCCTCCATAACTAGCTTCTAACTGGTCTTTATCCTTTAAGAAGCATTCCATAATTTCCCTTTTATTCTTATCAGTTATAGCCTTTTGCACTTTGTATTTCCCTTTTCCTCTTTCCATCTCAGTACTTGCTTATCTTTTGCATATGTGTGAGTGTCTATGCTTTATATCCCTACTTCAATTCTTCCTTTTCTTTCTTATCATCCTTGATATTTATGCCTTCTTTTCATCTCATGCCCTTTCATTGTGTTCCCTTATTTCTTCACCACCTCACCACTTTTCATCTTGTCAATCTCTTCTAATCACCCATTCAGCTTGTTAATCTCTTTTAACAATATGATTAACACATACCTTATCTCTTTAGCTTCTTATCCACCCATCCTTCACTTCCCCTCATTTTTCTTAACCCCTTTCCCATTTTCCATCTCATTTTCATCTCCAACACTGCCCTATAATTTGCTTCATTATTCCTCTCCTTGCCTATCATCATCCATGCTTACTTGGTCATGTCTTCACTTTCTTCTTCACTCTCTGGTCATCTTTTTTGTGTCCTAATTTCACTCCTTTTTCCTCTTATTTCTTTTTCTTCCATGTATTTCCTTTTTTTTTCATTTTCATCACCAAAATATTTTATCCTTTGCCTTTTTTAGACTTCTTTTTAGAATTCTCATGGCCTCCCATATTTCTCATCCTCCTATTACCCTTCAATATTGTTACACTTATTATCCCATCCTCTTCAATTTTCCAATCTGTCATTATTTAGTGCATTCCTCAAACCCACATCTTCTAATTTTTATTTTTCTTCTCTTTTTTCCATTTCATTTCATCTCCCTTGATGACATTCCTTGTTATTCCCAACATTTTTTTTCTCCTCCATATCCATGATTTGTTCCTTCTATCCTTCTCCACCTTAATCTTTATCTGTGACCTGATTGTTTTCTTTGTCTATCTCTTTATCCATCTCCTAGTCCACCTTCACCTCATCCATTTTTAGATCCCCTTTATTTTCTCTCATTGGCACTCTAAATTCTCACTCATTAGAGTGTGGTCACTAGTCATATTGTTTATACATGTGTATACATGTTTGTTTCCTCATATCCTTGACTCTCTTACTTTAATGCATGAAATCTTGTCAAGGTCCCTACTTCAAGACATCCATTTATTCCTTTAGTTTCTTTATTAGTTAAGCATGGGTCCTCCTTTTATCCCTCTCTAACTATTCCCTTTACCCCATCCATCACCTCAGCAACCTTTAAACCCTCTACAAATTTTGTATGTACTTGATAGAGTGTGATCAACACACCCTTTTTTTAGCCTTCAAAGCATGCTCATGTGATGCATTCATAGGGATTATGTTTATTAAGCCAAGCCCACTTTGGGTCTATTTTTAGTCCTTGTCATAGAAGGAACATTGTGCCCTCTTCTCATCCTAATGTGCTTAGTTGATATTTTCATTACGACATTTGTCTCTTGATTATATTCTCCACTTTACCATTAGTGTTGTTCATTTCCTTAGCCCATATACTTTACCTCAAGTGAGATTACCACAACCATAAACATAAAAATAATAACCATAACCATAGCATTCATGAGTATCCACATAACCTTATACATGATAACATTCAAACAATGACATCCAATACATTTTTTACATATTTATAGTAAACTATGCAATATTTTATTTAGGGTGCAAGGAGTCGCATGACACATAAAAAGTTATCAAACTATCCACACCTCACCTAAGGCATATACATACATTATTTTATTACATAATTATTAGGATGATTATTTGGTGACTCTATATTTATGTTCTACCATCCTTTTACTTCATTGCTCCCTGAACTAACATCTGTAACATTCCCTGTCCTAGTAGCTACTAAAGGGTATACTATGTTCTCCTCTTTTGCATTCATCCCCACAAGGTGAAAATCATATTATTCTCTAGGTATTTCACATTTCTCACCTATTATAGCCATTTCATCCCTCTACTTTGGTTGTTCTACATGCATAAGTACCATTGGTTATTACCTCAACACACATCCCCTTGGATAATGAGGGTTCTCTCTATGGACAAGTTGAAGGTCATGTTCTCTAGCCCAACACCTTACACAATGAAAGTCTCACCTTATTCACTACTGAATAGGTAAGATTTCAAGCTAGAGCTCAGATTATGGATAACTTTTCTCTTATTTTTGGTTTAACAGCACTTCCATTATCACCATTATATGTTGTAGTATTCGATAGATTCACATATTCATCATGTAGATTATTTTGGGTCATGGGGGTTGTTTATTATCTCCACCATTGCTCCCATTATTCAACATCTTCAACCTTTGGTAGTTCTCTAGACCCTAAATAACCTACAAAAATGAATTCATGATAGGTATGCATTCTTACCATGATTCTTTAAATAGACTACCTAAACATTCTTCCTCATCAACATGATTATCCATTCTACCGACAAGGAAGGTCATATGATGTCATCAATTCCCTTAAATAGTCTTACCACTTGAAATGGTCATGTCTACTTACCTTTTCATGTGGACATGTGGCCCTTGATCCAACTAGTCATCTCAATATAGTCATTATACATTATCATGATGTCTTCTTATTTCTCATATCATCTAACCTGCATCTAATGTCTCTACTTGCTTTATCATCTTGTGGTCCTTGTGGGTTTGGTGGTCATTTTCATTGGTGTCACCTTAACCTGGTTGATGTAAATTGTCTTCTATCCTTGGGCCACTACAATGGTCACACCTCCAAAACTGCCATTGTTATTGGTGGTGGTAGCTCCCAAATACTTGCCACTATGGAATCTCCCCCATCTTATCCAACTATCTAACTAATATCCTAGACCACATAGCTCCTTACTAGCAGGGCCTCTTCTGAGTAGAACCCAAAGTCCTTGGTTTTAAGGAATTGGGATAGAGGATGAAGACATGACCATCATTTGGATAGCCTACCCATGAAGCTCTTAGGTCAAGCAAGGTCCATCCTCTATCACTCACCACATTGTCAGCTTTATAACTCATAAAATATACTTAGCCATCAAATAAAGTATTTACAATTTGTCACTTCTTTAATACCCTTAAAACTTAGCTCATAGTAGTGATGAACCTTTACCAAAGAGACTATGTAGATCTTGATAGACACCCATCTCTTAAAACTTAGTTTATAGTGATATATGCTATCATAATTCTTATACCCTCACATAATTTTAGAAGGCATAACCTCCTCACAAAGGAACCTCTCTCTTTGGCTTACTCTATCATAGGATATTTTTTATCCTTAGAATTTTATTACCCACTTATTTATCCTACCTTGCCCACATGTGTCTTCTCCTCCTAATGCATGTGGGATTATTATGGTGAATATTCACCAATCTCTACCATGACACCTCATCATTACCAAACTATCAACCCAAACCTAACCATGTGGTATATCGCATTGGGATAGCCCATTTAAACTCCACTAAGAACTAAATTTGGCCCAAAGTTGTGTTGGATATCACATCCATGGAACTATGTAGGAAACATCCACTTGCCTAGTGTATACGGAGTTAGCTTGGCCACCCCTTAATTGAACCTTTGCCAACCACTCTCTCTAACTAATTGACCATTTGACCACATCTACCTTGACATTAGTCATTAGGACCTTGACTACTACATATATTTGTGATGACCTTGACTAGGCCATTTTGAGCACACCAACCAACCTTGCCATGTTGCATGACTTAACCATTTGGGTTATTTTGTAGGACCACTTCCTACCTTGCATACCTACAACCAACCCTGACCCTATCTTGATCACTTGGTAGGCCTAACCTAATCAGTTATGACTAATGTTGTGGATTGGTTACCCCTGACATATGTCCATCTAGACCCAAACTTAAATTAACCAACATTGGCAACTTTAGATCATGTGTGCTCTTGGCTACCACACTTAGTCATATTTTTTGTGTATGTTTATGTCTAAAATACCTAACTACCTTGTGGCACCACCTAGTACCTCCCATCAACTACTTACCAAACCTACACCTGATTCTACTTTACCTCATCAACTCCCAATTTTAGGGAGCACACCTCTCACACTCAAGGCATCTTAACCTTCGACCAAGTGATCCATTTTTGTTGTGTAGCTTGTTAATTCAAAGCTACATAATAAAAGGGGGCAAAATGTATATACTATAAAACTATACACTTATAGTTTTTGATGACTAAATGTCTTAAAACCCCCTAAAGAACCCCTAAAACTTTTTTAACCCTTAACCAAACCGTCTTAACCTAACCAAATCACTATTGTCTTATTCAAATAGCACTATTCACAATTACTATTCATTATCACTCTTCACTATGGGACCCACTTTCACTATTCATGATGACATGGCAATTGCATGAAAATTGACATGGAAGATGATATCGAAAGTGACATGGATTGAAAGTAAGGTGGTACATCATACCCCACTTGGGACACATCTCCAAGGTACCTCATGACATCATAAAGCACCAAAGGTCCCTTCCTTTGGAGTGTGGCACATTTTTCCCCATGGGGATATCATTCAACATGTGTTTTTGTCCTCATACATGGAATATGATGCCAAAATTCATGGGTCACTTAACCCAAAGATGAAAGTAAGTGATGGAAGGTATTTTGGACCCATTTGAGTCTATGTGCATGATTCCCTCTCCATTTTGGAATCTTTATCAAGTTGGGAGACAAACTAACAAAGTGGAAGAACCATTAGCTACATGGGAATCTCACCCCCTTATCTTTCATAACCATTCATTCACCCACATGGATAATGGTGGAAAAATTCATGGGGCACTTATCTAAAAGAAAAATTAGCTTGGTAAAAAGTCCTTTGGCCTCATTTGAGCCTCTGTGCATGATTCCCAGTCAAAATTGGACTCATGTGCAAGGTGGGAGACAATCCAACAATGTGGGAATCCCATGATCCTTATCCCCTTTGTCATTTATGATCCCACTTGAAAAATGGTGCCATACTTCTACTATTCCCTCTTTTGGTATGTTTCTTGACAATAAATGTTATAAATATGACCCTCCCCTTCACCCATGGTTAAGTTGGGTAATATTTGGTAGAAGCATTTTTTTTTCAAGATTTGGATAATTTTGAAGGAGTTCATCATCTTTGAGTAAAATATCTCAAACAATGAAACTCTACCAAAATATTCAACAAGCCTTCTTCAACAAGACATCTTCATCAAGCCATCTTCACCAAGCATCAAGGTATATGGTTTATTTTAGTCATTTAAACTTTTTAGTTTTCTTGGACTCCATACACTTCACCTCTAAATCTTTTCCTTATTATCCCTTTTACCCCTTTTTCATCCTTACCTCTTTCCCCCCTTTTACCCCATTTTCCTCTTTGTACCATTTGCCCCTTTTTACCCCTCTTTCCTCTTTACCATCTTTACCCATTTTTACCGTTTTTACATCTCTAATCCTTTTTCCCATTTACACATTTATCTATTTTTCTATTTTCAGCCTTAATAATTTACCAAACCCAACTAAATAATCCTTTTGACCTTTATCATCAAACCAAGAACCACCATTTTGCCCTAACTAATTTTCAGCACTAGTTGATTTAGCTTAGTCATCTTCTAAGAAAAATATTTAAAATTATCATGTTAAACTTGGTTATTTTATATCATATTATTGTATTTAGTTTCATTTTGTTTTTATTTTATGCAAATCCTTATTTTTTTATTCACAAACTCAAGTGTTTAAAGTAAGTGGATTGACAGTCTCCTAGGAAGCCTTCACTTCTAGGATTTAGCTCACACTAGGCAATCCACCCATCTGCTTGTATAAAAATTAAGTGTGTAGTAGTGATTTATTATTACAATTCATCCTCCCAAGCCAAAGAGGATCTCTCATAAAGTCTAGAATTCAACACATTCATCTCTTAACAGGTTTTTCTACACACCCTCTTAACTAGTTTCTTTCTTTTCAACACTAGGAAAAAGCAAAAAAAATAGATAGAAACACTAATCAAAACCCAAAAACCTCATGAAAATAATGGCCTCAATTTCATTCCACATAAATAGAAAACTAACTTGCCTCCCATTACCATCATTGATGATGAAATCCCATACCACCATTCACTCCACCATCAACAGTTGAAGATTATGACATCATCCCCCTAACTTTTTTTTCATCAACATAATTAGCCTTAGACCCTAACTTATCAAAATCATGGGGTGACCATAACCATTTCTCTAACCCACCCTAAGATGATAGGATATGACTCTCCTACCATTAATACCATTCAGTGTCAAGATGATGATTACATTCTCACTTATCTTGGTGCAGAACATTCCTCTATCCACAAATCTCTTCCTCCTAATACTTCAACCATGTTGAATGAATCCACCATGGATATCAACTTGGGCACTCTATACAACCTTCATATTTTCAAAATTGGCCAACTACTAAATTCCAAGGAGCTTTGGGACTTCCCCTCCTTATTTTAATACTATAGCATAGCATTTTCTTGGTCTTACAGTGACATGCTAGAAATTGACCCTCCATCACTACCCACAACATACTCACCAACCATGATGTCAAGCCTATTAGTCAAAAACTTCAATGAATGCACCCTCACATAGCCCTTCTCATTAAATAAGAGCTTTAATTTATTTTATCAATCAATTTCATTCAACCCATTTACTACCCTTAGTGGGTCTTGAATGCACAAGGGGACTTCACATTTGTGTGGACTTTTGTGACCTTAACATTACTTTCCCAAAAGATGAATTTCCTTTATCAAGCATTGACTAACTAGTTATCTCTTATGGATAGATTATTGGTTTACAATTAGATCTTAATTTCCCTTGAAGATCAACACAAAATTGCCTTCATCAACCCTTAAGGAACTTTCTATTATAGGTTCATGTATTTTGGACTAATGAATGTTAGTGATACCTACCAATTTTCCATGACCTATATCTTTTATGACCTTATTCACAAAATCATCAAAAACTATGTCGATGACCTTCTTGTAAAATCCAAATATCATAAAGATCATTTGGTCATTCTTAAGACTATCTTTGAGTGACTCATCCATTACCATGTCCATCTTAACCCCAAAGAGTGTATTTTTGGGGTTTTTTTAGGAAATTTCCTTGGTTTTATCATCTCCCTTCAGGGAATCAAAGTCAATCCAACCAAAATCAAAACAATCTTTGACATGCCTCCTCCTACCGACCTCAAGCAACTTTTTAGCTTGCAACAGAAGCTCCAATCCATTAATCACTTTATTTCTCAACTCTCTGATCATTGCCAACCCTTCCATCAACTTTTGAAGAAGGATGTATCTTTTAAGTGGAAAAATCACTATCAAAAGTTCTTTGATTAGCTTAAAGAGTAACTTTCTATCCCCACTTATCCTCATTCTTCCCAAGGAATATCAACCTTTTTACCTTTATATTTCCACCACCAACCACTCCTTAGGGGTAATGTTGGCTCATTGAGATGAATAACATAAAGAGAAAGCCATCTACTATATTAGTTGTATGCTTGTAAAGTACACAACTCAGTATAGCCATACTGAGAAACTTTGCTTAGCCTTGGTCTTTATGGCCACCAAACTTTATTACTACCTTTTTAACCACAAGACCTATTTCATAACCAATACTGACCCACTCGAGTATATGCACTCTAAACCATACCAAAACCAATGTATGTCCAAATGGTTCATGATTTTTGATGAGTTTGACCTTTATTTTATTTAGAAAAATTTAATTTAAGGGCAAGTCATTACCTTCCAATTGGCCAAATCACCATTAATAGACAATCAACCTCCTCCTCTTGAGTTTCCTGATGCATCCATAACAACCCTCCCTTAGGCATACTTCACCTATCAAGTGATCATGTTCTTCGATGGATCAAAGTGTCACCATGGTGGGAGAACCAAGATCATCCTTATTATCTTTCATGGTGAACCTATTTCTTTATCCTTCAAGCTATATTTTGAATGTACTAATAATATGGCTGAGTATGAGGCTTTAGTGATAGGTCTTCAAACTACGTTAGCCTTAGGAGTCAAAATGATCAACATTTTTAGTGACTCTCAAGTTATGGTCAATCAAACCAATGGCTCTTATCAATGTAATAATGATGTATTACAATGGTACAAATAATTATTTGATGTAATATTAGCATCATTTAAACACTACCATATCCAAACCACTCCATGATCTATGAACAAGTTTGCCAATATGATAGCTTCTCTCATTTCTAAGATCCCATTTGCACCTTCTGAGTCTATGTTATTTGTCATTATCCATCAACTTACCCAGCCCTCTTATGTCAAATTAGACTCTCCTACCATCTTCAATGTGGAGAAAACCCAACTTGACCTTTGGTATTATCAAATCTTTGACATCTCAACCTTTCCATCATTCCTACTGATTTTTCTAAAAATGTTCAACAAGCATTTATCCTGATCACCTCACATTATACCATACTAGGCGGATTCTTTATAAATATGGCTTTGATGATCTCCTCTTCCATTGCATACATAGTGATGAATCCTCTCATGCTAGTATGGAAATGCATGATGGGATCTGTGGGGGACACTTTAGTGGCCTAACCATCACTAAATGCATCCTTTTCCTGGGCAATTATTGGCCTACCCTTAACCAAGGCTACTGTGATTATATCAAAAAGTGCATCAAATTCAATAACACACTAAATTTCATCACACACCTATCCATAGTATTTTTGTATCCAAATATTTCTATCCCTTCTCACAATAGGGTTTAGACCTTATTGGTGAAATTAAACCTAATTTTCATAGTGACATCATTTTATCAACACTACGACTAAATATTTTACCAAATGGGTAGAGGCTATTCCTCTCATCTCCATAAAGTCTAAAAATATTATCAACTTTATGAACCATCACATCATCTATCATTTTGATGTTTCTCACAAAATTATCATTAATAATGGCAAATCTTTCAAAACAAACAAGTCCAAGGTCTTTGTGATGCATTCATTATCAAGTTAAGTTTCTTTTTTCCCTATCATCCACAAGCTCATGGATAGGCATAAGCCTCTAACAAAACTCTCAATAACATGCTAACTAAAATGGTTAATGCATCTGGTTAGGATTGGTATTTACACATCCCCTTTTCCTTATGGTCCTATCGTACTAGCATTTAAACCCCTACAGATGCTACTCCTTTCTCTCTATTTTTTGGAGTAGAGATTGTCTTGCCTCTTGAATTACAAATTCCCTCTCTTTGCATATCCTTGAGAGATCTCATCTCTAAGAGAAATTATCATCAAGAACATTTAGCCCAACTTGAGCTACTTGATGAGCATCATTTAGCCGCTCTCACTCATCTTCATGTCTATAGAGAATACATCAAATAAGATATTAAAAAACACTTTAAATTATGATAATTCAATATCATAAACCTCATCCTTAATTAAAATCAACATGTCACCAATAAGGAGAAAATCAAGTGAGGCAAGTTTTATTTTAATTGGATTCTACCTTATATCATAACACACAAATATGGATTGGTAACTTATTGATTATCCTCTCTTGAATGGAACCTATAACCTAAGCCCCTTAATGTTTCACATCTGAATCTTTTATTTTGTTCAAACAAGATCAAACTAACCTTTTATCCAACTTAATATCATCCCCTGTTTTCAAACCACATTCATCTCCTTATTTTAGAAACAACTAATTAAAATTGAATCATGTGATTATCCATCACAACCATAGCCTATTATTAAAGAATGGGTACCATAGCTCTACCCATGGCATGATTCTCATAGTACTTTCTACCCCTTTCCTAAGATGGATTCCCATGGTGGTTGTCACCTAAACCTCTTTTACACCTTATCAACCTTCTTGTGTTTTTAGTTTTTCCTTCATAAAAGGTGACCTTTTAATCCTATATAAGCAAGTCCATGACATCAAAATCAAGCATCAAAATAAAAATCAAAAGAACCCATATGGCTCACTCTCTAGCATTCATAGATTGCTCCCTCAAAGGACAACTACAAAAACATATAAAAATTACTCAATATAAGGTAGACTACTCCCTTGAAGGATAATTATCAAAAGCCTTAAACAAAGCACATAAAACTTAAACCACTCCCTTTAAGGATGGCTGAGTAAATCATATGTAATATAGTAATTTCTTGTAATCTTCCTACATCAATCAGATTTTCCCAACCCTCCCAAGCAATAACATAATAACAAAAGCCCCGTCATCAAACATAAAAAATATCAAAGTAATTTTGAAAGCCACAATTAACCTTCATAAGTAGACTTCCCACATCAATCATTCTACACATCATATGATATAGACTTATATATACTAAATCTTTGGTAACCTCTAAAAGAGGCAAGCTAGTCTCACAAGAAGGTTCCACCTTCATCCATCTCCCCTTTATACACTATAAGGTATTTTGAGCTTACTTGACATTATGTGATCAAGACACCTTTTCTTTAACCAACTAATAAATGCTAATGTGAAGCATTTGAAGGGCTTATGTTCCTTAAGCCGATCTAACTGAAGTTTTTTTTGTCTTTGCCAAAGAAGAAGCATCATGTCTCCATATTCTCTCACACTAGTTGATAAATTCACTTAGATTATCTTCTCCTTTTCACATCTAGTTTTTTTTTTTAACTTACCTTATGTGCTTCACCCCAATCTAAACAAAATGACCATAATCATAATATCATCATCACATCATAAAAAACAATAGACATCATTAGCATAATCACTACCTCTATAAATAAATCAATTATCACCATCACCAATTCATAATCACATATACCATATCCACTACATGCCTAAATCTAAATAGGGAAGTATATACTCATTAAATTTCAGCATAAATATCATTATCACATAACAATATCATAAACATCATCATAGCATCATCATCATCCTACCGTGTATCACATCCATATAAATATGATCCATAATCCATAACCATAAAAATAATCACATTGTAACCTTGTCCACCTAAGCATAACCAGTAGCCATAACCATAATCATATCAATACCATAAACATGATCATCTCAAACATGAAATTAAATAATTACATCCATAATAAAAATCATCACATACCATAATCATTGATAACATCACATTATTATCACATAATCATATCAAGAGAATCATAATCATCCATAACCATCACATCAATAACATCAATCTATATCAAACATCATCATGAACATAAATTAAAGAGACATATCATCACATGCCTAGCTAGGTGAGTCCACATGAACATCATCATGAGCATAACCATAATTAATATGACATTATCAATAATCAACATGAACATCACAACCATGAACCATAAACCATAAATAATGGATCACATCTATAACTCATAAATAATCATCATAGTGTATACAAAATATACATGTCTCTCAAAATAAATATACATCTTGTTACATCGGTTCATAAGCCAGTATCAAAATCGTGTGGAACATTAAAAATAAAATGTCTCATAAGAAATTTATGATCTTAGGACACCACTACCTCCTGGATCCTACCCTCTTACACCTACATGTCCACTTATATATGTGGCCCACTGACCTGGTATCACCTTGCTAGCACCACCTACAATTTTGGCCCTATATTTACCCTATCAAGGCTCATTTGGTAGGTTTCTAAAGACCAAGGCCTCATAGTAGCATAGCTCCTCCATAATTGTTGCATATCTCTACATCAATATAGTCCCTATTGGTCTTATAGCTACTGGTACTCCACCTCCTACCTACTGAAGAGAATCTCTCTCCTGTATCACCAAGGCTAGCTGAGACCTAGCCTGATCTCTTTCCTCTATCATAGTAGCCACTTGAACCTATGTTAATACTAAGGATACCTAGGTTTCTTCTAGGGATGCATATGTTATGGTTAGAGCTTCTCATACATGGTCCCTCTTAGTAGTCACTGCCTATACATTTATTTCAACCCCCAGCATCTGAACCTACTGACTGTCTCCCTCTATATCAACATCCATATCCTACTAACCCCCATCCTTAGGACCAATATTAGTTGTAGTATAGTGTGCCTAGTACCATGTAATATATCCATCTATCACACCTACATCATCCATATCTATCCTTATAGGTAACTCCTCATTGTTAATGAAATCATGCATTAGTTGTGGAATAGGCCATGGAAACTCTATATCCTCCCTCCTATATTTGAAGAATGCCTTAGGTGTATCCTACATAAGGATGTACTACCTTGATACCCTATAAAATGGAATGATATCTATCTTATGATCTTTCCTACCATAGATCCATTTTTAGCTCTAAAGAGATAGAGCATACCTCTTATAATGTGCCTAGCCTGGAAACCTAACATTCTATCTCCAAATCATGTCTCCCATGACTAAGGAATCTAGTCAACTGTTATACCAATTTATATCATGTGATCCTCCTCCTAGTCCTCAGAGGGCATAGTCATCTCTCCACCTCATGTATCTGATCTTGTATTCCATCTATGCAAATCCCTCCCAAGGTAGCCCCAAAGGCCTTAGCACCTTGATTTGTTTATAAGCCTAAAAATGAAAAATAAAATTGACACTAATCCCATATCTCCTATGTGTACAAAATCCCCATAGTTATTAATAAATTTACACTAATAGTATAGGTTCCCACATGAACACTATGGTTCTCATCCATATCTCCATGAGCACCCCTAGTAACAAGGGAACCTCCCACTACTAGAATTTGGTAACACATAACATGTCACTGCTATCATCATCATCATGAAAATCCTCCTCACATCCTTGTCTCTTTGGTACAGTGGCATGTAGTGAAAGCCTCCTGAGTGTCACCTCATAAAATCAAGGTCATCTCTATACAAGAACTCCATCTACCCATCATGATCATCACTCTTAATATGGTAAATTTGCTCACCATGAATGGGTAACTCATGATCTTATGGATGTCCTCAGGAAAGATAGTCAGCTCACCTATAGGAAGTAGGAAGGAGTTAGTGGTAAGATCCCATCTCTTGATGACTACCACTAATATCATTGTATCCTAAGGTACATGTTGGTAGTACCTCATACCTCTTAGGCTCACATCCTCCATGTGATCCCAATCAACAGTGGTCATCCCATGTTGAATCTCTTCTAGTATACAGGGAACTTTGTCCCTCATCTTTATCCTCTCCCATACCTATAAGGTTTGATTGCAAAAAAAACCTTAGTCCACTAACATACTTTGCCTATAAACTTTATCTATCACACTGACCTCCTATTCTATTTAACTCAGACAATTTTCCTACTATAACCTGTACCTATGGCTTATCTACAAAGTAAAACCCTTAACCTACAACCTTTAAATATTACCTTTCAACCTAAAACCTCCAACCATTACCCAAACCTTCAAACATTGACCTTAACTCTTCACAATGCTACCATTAATCTTAGCCTTGACCTTAAACCCTCACAACTAACTTTCAAACTCTAACCTTAGCCACCTTTCATCGATCATCGATGATCAATTCTTCTAATACTTGACCATTGATGGTTAGGCAACCAACTACCGATGGTTATTACAAAGACACCTATCGATAATCACTTATTAAGTATTGATGGTCAATCATGACTATCAATAACCAAAACTGACCACAAATAGACACTATGTAGTGACCATCAATGATCAAACCTCACCCTACCCTCTAAATCTACCTACCAAACAATAATAATTTCTCAAACAACTTGCCTATTCTTTACTCTAACCTCCATTATCTACCCTACCCTTGTTAATTTGAACTTACACTACCAAATTTAATGATAAAACTTCTAAACACCTAAACCTAGGTCAAATCAAACCCACACCCAATCAAACATTAAATAATAAACCAATTCACTAAGCATTCAATTAACAATTTAAAATTACTCTATCAATTTAAAACATAGCCTACCTCATTCCTCGACCATCATCAAGGAGGAACCCTTAGGACTGCACCTACCTGGCCTTGTGCCCTCCCTCATCCATATTGCATCCTAATCTGATCTAACCTCCAACAAGTCTCTCAGACTACTCAACCACTCACTCTAACCTCTCAGTAAATTACCAACCATCATTGTTACTTTGCTCAAAACTATAGAGAGAGAAATCATTGATGGTTTATAACTAAGGCAATAAAGCCCTTAGTAGTTCTTTTGTCTATGCCCTTTTAGGGATAACAAATGACCACCTATGGTCATGGTGACCACTGATAGTCAACCTTGTGGATCTACCATGACCATCAATGATCAAATTTTTTAGGGATTTTTCCCTCCTAACCACACATTTTCAACTAAAATTTTCTACCTAAACCTAATACTACTACCTAACACTAGAGATGAACTTCTCTGATGATCCCAAAAAAACATGCCAAATCTTTCACTTGGCCATTTTAGCCCAAACTATCACATGTTTCATGATAACCTTGCCTTGGTCATTTTAACCATATTAATTGAATTACCAAGTAAAACATTTTGAACTTGCACTACTTTATGAACACCTGACCAATTTGTGTCTTCACAAGAGCACTTGCTACCTTAGATACCCACAAAAACACTGACCTTGTCTAGGAGAATTGCATTTATAAGTGTATCCCAACCGTCACATATGGTCATGTGTTCCACTTGTCACTTGTCCATCTAGTGCTAATCTTTATTTTACCAACCATGACAACTTAGTCATTATGTAATTTGGGTTATAGCATTTAGTCACACTTTGAGTGCATGTTTGTAAGTTTAGTTCCCAACCTATCACCATCTCATCCTTAACTTACCCACTTATCAAACTTATACCTTATTCTATTTCACCTCATCGATTCTTGATTTAAGGGGGAACACCTCCTCCCATGCTTTGGGAAACCTAACCTTTGACCCATAATTCATTTTTGTTTTGCATCTTGTTGATACAAACTGCATAACAAAAAAGGGAAAGTTTTAGACACTAAAAAAACATACATAGTATTTTTAGATGTCAAACTTGTTGTCCTTGAAAAGTGATTCCTCATTTTTTAGACAACATAGGGCTATTTTGGTCCTGCATGGCCAAAATTGTTTTTCCCCTTTCCAAAAATTTGTTTTGAAACATTCAATTTCATCAATTTCTCAAACTTTTTGGTAAAGGGATTAGTAGGTTCAAAGGCTTCTACGGGTGAGTTCAATTAGAAGGGACTAGTTTCTCACACTTGGACACTTTTGGGATAGCTTTAACAGGTTCAAAGGTTTAAGCAATTCAAAGGTGGCCTCAGTCAAAGAAAGAAGCAGTGAGTAGTTGGTTCAATCTGCAGGTTTAATCAACGGGTTCAAGAAAAAGTCTGCAGAAGCTGCCATGTGTCCCATTGAAGTTCTATGGAGCGCAACAAGTGTCAGTGTCTATGTCTCCAGCCTTTTTGTAAGCTATAAAGCTTCTTTCGATAAGTTTCTTAAAATCTCATAGATGGTGAAAAGTGGCAACTACGAAAGGCCCCAATGTATTCATCTAAGAGTAGCGGAAGTGGCCACGTGTCCCCTCCAAAGCTCGGTGGAAGCTGATAAGTGTCATTATTCGTGGCTTCTTTCTTCTAATTTTTGTTTTTGTTAAAGACCATGGCAGGCCTCGGGTAAGTCTCAAAAGTAAGTAGAATGTGCCAAGTTTCTACATTCGCATGACTAACAAGTGTATTCAGACCGTGCCACATGTCCCTTGCAGAGATCAGTGGAGGCTGACAAGTGTCATCATCTGCAAGAGCCTGACTGAGCCCTAAAAATTTTTATGGTGTCATAAATGACTGAGGAAATGGATGATACCAAGTGTCAATAGTGGAAGATGCCACATGTCCTCACCTATCCCTGTGGAAGATGCCATGTGGCAATTTTTCAAAAACTAGAAGGTACCACGTGTCGAGGGAAATGAAAGGGATGATAGCCTACCAAAGAATCAAAGCTAAATGCCACTAAGAAGACCTCAAAGGGAAAGTTCCCTTCAGAAAAGGTTTGAGCCTCAAAGGGTTGCAGAAGCTACCACGTGTCTACGTATGCACCCCCCTCAGTCACTAATCAGTTTCAAAGCTTATTTTGATAAGCCAATCTCGAAGCTGCAGATCCCTCCACATCTCCTCACCCATGTCACAAGTAGAAAGTGACCATGGAAAGCGATAAAGACATGAGGAAGTTGCTAGGAAAAATGATGGGCCCACAAATGTTAAATTTGTCTCAATGAAGTGTCTATTGATTTTATCAGATTTAAAGCGTAGACTTGAATGCATTTGAAAAAGCCTAAGGCTAGGATCAAGAGGAGGAAGAGACAAAGAGGGAAACTTAGTGGGAGTTATTTTTAGTAGATGGAGTAGTTCATTGGGTATATATTTAGGGCTTGCAAACATTGAAAGTACCGTCTCTTTTTCCCTTGTGAGATAAAGGCAGAATAGATAGTTGCACGGCTAAGTAGGTGATGGAATGAGATATTCAAGCTTGGGAGGAGGCACTAGAGATGAATCGACATGCCACAGTCAGGGCAGCCACCCTACTCTAGCATGTCCCTTCCTAACAAGACCAGAATGCATCCAAGGCATTGAATGCACTAAATGGGTCACTCCATGGGACAAAGTGCCAAGCCTCCCTCAGGCCTCTATATAATGTAATCTCTTGTATCATTTGAAGGAGACCTTTTTGATTATCAGAAGCAAAACTCTACCCAAATTGAAAGGCATTACTGAGACTTTGAGCTCAAATTGTAATTCATATTATTTTATCTAAATGAGAAAATAAGTTACTTGCAGACTTTGTGTTTTTATAGCTTGTGCTATCTTAGGAGATTATTTGTATGTCTATTTTCTAGAAGCTTTCTTGTCCATTTGATTTAACAAGTAGAATTAGTGGAGGTGATCAGGAAGGTGTCATGAAGGCCAACTATGGGATGACGTTGTGCCCTCATAAGTACCTTCAGTGTGTTTGCATTTTCTTTTCCTATGTAAAGAGCCTTGGGATGATGTGGTGCCCCCATTGTTCTTCATTTCTCTCTCTCAAGTTGTTGGTCATTCAGCACCCTCATTACCAGTTACTTGCTACTTGAAAGATTCATGTTGCCTGCTGAAGAACACTTTTGAAAGAAGAGAAGTGCCTTCTGACATTGCATCAAAATTTATACTATTTAGGAAGGAATCTGGCGCTTGGCTAAAAGTTGCTTCTAAAATAAGAGAAGCACCTTCCCCATCACCCAAGACTTATTTCTTGTTTATCAGCATCATCTCTAAAAAAAGAGAGATGGATGGTTCATCCCACCCTTGTGTCTTACTTTCTACATATATATATTGTATATAACCTCTGCATATTTAATAGGGAACCTCCCCTTGATGAGAGGAGAGATTTTTCCCCTTGTGATGCAGTAAACTTGCACATCCAGATGACCAATCTCCCTATGTTTTGGTGATAGGAACTATTTTTAACGCCAGTAAGCTGGTCGACAAAATATTCACCCAACAATTTTTGGTGACTCCACTGGGGACTTGAACAAGTAGTCCCTACCCTTATCCATTATAGAGTCTAGCGACTCCCATCTGGGTCTTACCCAGTATCATTATAGCCTTACCATCTTCCTCCTTCTCTGTTATATTATCTAGTCTACAAAACCAGAGCTACTGGGAAAGCAAGCACAGTTGAAGCCTCAAGCTTTAAGCTGAAGCAGGGCTAGTTTCTTTTCCATTTTTGTCTTATAATCTGGCAACTCCACTCAGATGTGTTATCCCTATTTTTCATAATCCAATCATGGCAGTTTGAGGCCCCTGGGGTAACTCATTTGGCCCACTTAATCTAACTCCACCCCTGCATGAGCTACCACTCAATTCAAGGAAGAATTTCCACAAATTCTTTGGTGATGGAAGAGTCCATCCTGATGAACACATTGCAGCCTTCACCATATCCTATGGTGTGATAGGGGTGGAATTTGAAGACGTGGCAGTCAGGATTTTCATGGAGACACTACAAGGTGCTATTGTAGACTGGTTTTACCATTTGCAGACTAGATTAGTGACTGGCTAGGACACTATCAGGGCCAAGTTTGAAGCAAGGTTAAAACTTACATAAGATGTTAATGCTTTGCTAGCCCAACTTATTCAAATGAAGAAGGAACCTCATGAGCCCATGAGGGATTTTATTACAAAATTTGACAAGCTGAGAAATAGGATTCCCACAATTGTTCATCCCACACCCGAGAACCTCAAATGCTTCTTCATAAACTCACAACTACCTGAAGTGAGTTTTCTACTAAGACGTGCTAGTTGCATAGATCTTAAATCTACTCAAGACTTAGCCACTGAGTTAGAAGATGACCTTATCTTGGCTAGAAAGATAAGAAGGGATTCAAATAAAGGCACATCTTCCTCATCTTCTGATAACTCACTTGCAGCCACCACTAATCCAAAGGTGCAGAAGCTAGCAAATGAAGTGTTGGCCCTCAAAAGACAAATGGTACAAGGGATGTCATCTGCTCCTTCATACAGAGATGTACCAAGGAGGACATTCCCTAATCAGGCACATCAAGGGCAACCCAATCATCTTCCTCCCCCATAGAGGAACCTTGCCTTTTAAGCACCTCTAGTCAACTCAGCAGTTGGGTATTTGGAAATAGAGCATGATTTCTCTTTCTAGCTTGAGTTTAATCAAGAAAATGACATTGGTCTCTTCATAGACAATCAAGAAGAGTCAGCTGGTGACTCCCACATTAGTTTCCTAAATTACCAGGATGAACCCAGAAGTAAAGGTGAAGCATCCAAGGGATCATATGATATGGTCACCTAGTCCCAGAATTAGTCAGCTCAACAAGCTGATAAAGGAGAAGCATAGGAGCAACCTCAACCTGCAATTTCAATTATTAAGCATGGGGCCACTCTGCCTATCTAGTTGAAGGACCTAGTGATTGTTGAGAAAGTAAGTATCCCAAACATCTCTGTACCTTTTACCTCAACTTCGCAGATCAGTCCTCTCACCCCTCCCATAAACCAAAAAGAAGAACTCCCATCCCTTGTGCCTAGTCTAATCCAGTCATTTGACATAATTGATCATGTCAAATGTGTCGAGACCCAAACGGTGGCCCCTACAGCCCAAATCTTGTTTGAGTCTTCAGGCAGGGATGAAATAGTAGAAGAATTGGTGGAGTGCATCATAAGTGCAGAAGAACCCTCCCCTCCCAATGAAGAAGAATCTAAGATATCTAAGGGGGACAATCAAGACATGTGTTGGGCTAAGCTATCAGAATATAAAATTATGGTACTAGGCCATGCTGCTACCCACAAAAATTAGGAAAAGGAACTCTTTGCCAGAAGAGCAAAGATTCATGGTTTTTGGACCAAAAGTCAAGTCTTGCTTTGGGGCAAGAAGAAGAGAAAACCAAGGGGAAGACACAGAAAAGTGGTTTCCTGGTGGAGAGTTCCATTCGCTCATCACCGATTGTGGGGACAAAATGGTTTCTTACTAGTTTATCAAGACGAGACACCATTATCATTGTCTCACAATGGGCAGCATTTGAAGTGCTTCAAATCTTAAGGCATTAGATAAGTTCATTTGTACATATCTATATTTGTATAGTCTGTTGTTCTATTTTGTTCATTTTGTTTTCATTTTTTTGAGCCTTTCTTTTTGGGTAGCATGACTCCGTAGACCAATGACACACTTCAAGGCACTGGAGATTCTAGTTTCTACTCCCCTCAGCTATTCTGAGTTGTCATCTGAAGGAATTTCCCCAATAGGAGCTTGCTATTGTCCTTGAAAAGTGATTCCTTATTTTTTAGACAACATAGGGCTATTTTGGTCCTGCATGGCCAAAATTGTTTTTCCCCTTTCCAAAAATTTGTTTTGAAACATTCAATTTCATCATTTTCTCAAAATATTTGGTAAAGGGGTTAGCAGGTTCAATGGGTTCAAAGGCTTCTACGGGTGAATTCAATCAGAAGGGACTAGTTTCTCAAACTTGGACACTTTTAGGATAGATTCAATAGGTTCAAAGGTTCAAGCAATTTAAAGGTGGCCTCAGTCAAAGAAAGAAGTAGTGAGTAGTTGGTTCAATCTGCAGGTTAAATCAACAAGTTCAAGAAAAAGTCTACAGAAGCTACCATGTGTCCCATTGAAGTTCCACAGAGTGCGACAAGTATCAATGTCTGCGTTTCCAACCTTTCTGTAAGCTGTAAAGCTTCTTTTGATAAGTTTCTTAGAATCCCACATATGGTGACAAGTGGTAACTATGAAAGGCCCCAATGTATTCATCTAAGAGTAATAAAAGTGGCCACATGTCCCCTCTAAACTTTGGTGAAAGCCAACAAGTGTCATTATCTATGGCTTCTTTCTTCTACTTTTTGTTTTCTTTAAATACCATGGCGGGCCTTGAGTAAGTCTCAAAATTAAGTGAAATGCACCAAGTGTCTGCATCTGTGTGACTAACAAGTGTATTCAGACTACACCACATGTCCTTTACAGAGATCGGTGAAGACCAACAAGTGTCATCATCCATGAGAGCCTGACTGAGCCCTAAATGTTTTTATGATGTCACAAAGTATTGAGGAGATGGATGCTGCCAAGTGTCAATAGTGGAAGATGCCACGTGTCCTCACTCATCCCTATAAAAGACATTGTGTGGCACTTTTTCAAAAAGTGGAAGGCACCACGTGTTGAAGGAAATGAAGGGGATGACAGCCCACTAAAGAATCAAAGCTGAAGGCCACTAAGAAGACCCCAAAGGGCAAGTTCCCTCTGGGAAAGGTTTAAGCCTTAGAGGGCTGTGAAAGCTACCACGTGTTTGTGTTCTTGCCCCCCTCAGCCGCTAATCAATTTCAAAGCTTATTCAATAAGTCAATCTCAAAGCTACAGATCCCTCCATGTGTCCTCACCCACATCACAAGTAGAAAGTGACCATGGCAAGTGAGAAAGACATGAGGAAGTTGTTGGGAAAAATAATGGGCCTGTAAACATCAAATTTGTCTCAATGAAGTGTCTATTTATTTTAGCAGACTTAAAGCATGAACCTAATGCATTTGAAAAAGCCTAAGGCTAGGATCAAGAGGAAAAAGAGACAAAGAGGGAAACTCAATGAGAGTTATTTCTAGTAGATGGAGCAATTCATCAGGTAGATATTTGGGGCATACAAACATTGAAAGCATCATCTGTTTGTCCCTTGTGAGTTAAAGGTAGAATAGACAGTTGTGTGGCTAAGCAGGTGATGGAATGAGAGATTCAGGCTTGAGAGGAGGCACTAGAGATGAATCAACATGCCACAGTCAGGGTAGCTGCCCTACTCTAGCATGGCCCTTCCTGACAAGACCAGAATTCATCTAAGGCATTGAATGCACCGAATGGGTCACTCCATGGGACAAAGTGCCAAGCCTCTTTTAGGCCTCTATATAATGTAATCTCTTGTATCATTTGAAGGAGACCTTTTTGATTATCAAAAGCAAAACTCTACCCAAATTGAAAGGCATTACTGAGACTTTGAGCTCAGATTGTAATTCATATTATTTTATCTAAATGAGAAAACAAGTTACTTGTAGACTTTGTACTGTTATAACTTGTGCTATCTTAGGAGATTGTTCATATGTCTATTTCCTAGAAGCTTTCTTGTCCATTTGATTTAACAAGTAGAATTAGTGGAGGTGATCAAGAAGGTGTCTTGAAGGCCAACTATGGGACAATGTTGTACCCCCATAAGTACCTTCAGTGTGTTTTCATTTTCCTTTCCTGTGTAAAGAGCCTTGGGATGACGTGGTGCCCCCATTGTTCTTCATTTCTCTCTCTCAAGTTGCTGGTCATTCAGCACCTCCGTTACCAGTTACTTGCTACTTGAAAGATTCGTATTACTTGTTGAAGAACACTTATAAAAGAAGAGAAGTGCCTTCTGACATTGCACCAGGAATTCTACTATTTAGGAAGGAATCTGGCTCTTGGCTGAAAGTTGCTTCTGAAAGAAGAGAACCTTCCCCATCACCCAGGATTTCTTCCTTGTTTATCAGCATCATCTCTATAAAAAGAGAGATGGATGGTTCATCCCACCCCTATGTCTTACTTTCTACATATATATATTGTATATAACCTCCACATATTTAATAGGGAACCTCCCCTTGATGAGAGGAGAGATTTGTCCCCTTGTGATGCAGTAAACCTACACATCTGGATGACCAATCTCCCTATGTTGTGGTGATAGGAACTATTTTGAATGCCAATTAGCTGGTCAATAAAATATTCACCCAAAAAAACTAACCCCTAAACCACCTTAGGACCCCTTATAGACTCTTTCACAACCTTTCAACCACAAACCTTGAATTAGGTTAACTGACTAGCTAAACTAACTGGCTAACCCACCTTGACCAAACTTAACCTTATGCTTGACCACTGATGGTCACCCTAACTACTGATAGTTAGGCCTAAACATTGATGGTCATCCTTTAACTTCCTAAAAATTCAACCCCAATCACACTCTGGCTTACTTTTTTATATTTAGCTAGTCTAATTTATGTGTGAGTTAATGCATGCGATAGCTAAATTTAAAATACTTGTTGAACTTCTTATTAACCTATTTTACACCTCTCCTTACAGCCTATAAAAATAGTGGAGGAGGAGGTGAAAAGGGATCAATAAATCAATTAATTTATCATCATCCACATCTAAAACCAAGGCTTCTTGTATCAGAACTTATTTTTTAGGTATTCTCCCAGCAAACTAGAAACCAAGCTAGAGGTTTAAAGTGTTATGGTAACTAATCAATATGTAACCAAGTACCTTTACTCTATCATAATTTCCCTAGGCTCCACCAATAGTTTTATCAACCACTTCAAGCCTTTTTTAGATTAGCAACTAGCAAGATAAGTATCTATTTTCACTAATTATTTACTTTGTTTCTATTTCACAACTAACCTATCCAAAACCTACTTTCCAAAATTTTGTTCTATAACCTTGTCAATAAATTTTATTAACCAAACCATAACCCATAGTAACCATCGATGATCACCCTAACCATTGATAGAATTTCCATAATAGATGATGGTTTATTAACTATTGATGGTCATCATAACTATCGATAGTAACCCCAAACACTAATGGTCACTATGTGAAAACTAAACAACTATTTTCACCCACTAAATTTCAACCAAATCCCTATTTCAGACCCTCTTTTTGATCACAGAGCCTCACCCTATTTTTTAAACCATACCTGATTCATTGGAATTAATATCAATATATTTATTTCTATAATTAGTCAAATTTACCTATTTATTTATCAATCACTTCTTGTATTTAATTTTAGTATCTTCTATGATATATGTAAATACTTTATCTTTCACTTTTAAAACTTGATTATCTAAAAGTGTGGATTGACAGCCTCCAAGGAAGCTTATGCTTCTTGGATCTAGCTTGTTCCCAAGCCAAAGAGGAGTATCTACAACCATCTGGATCAATACATGCACAACATATCAGTTTTTTATACCATACCCTTATTGAGATTCTTCCTTTCTTTTTTCCATAGAAAATAAGTGAAATTTCTCTAAAACACCAACATAATACTTTAAATAATATAAATCCCTAACACTTGATAATTTTACAATGTTCAATAACAACAGCAACAAAATGGTAAGAATCTCTAAAATACATTTAGAATTTTAGCTATAGACAATATTAGTTTACATATGTTATTTATATAAAAATGTATTTAGATATTAACTAGAGAGGATACCATGACTCAACACATAATCTCTTCATCACACTCTTTTAACCTTAATCCCACTTGAAACCATACTAATCCATCCTTCATGCACCAAGGTTGAAGAAGAAGAATACCCCCAAAAACACTCTTTTGGTGATAAAATAGGAATAATCTTGAAGCTCACAACCAATAGGAGATTTACACATGGAAATCCAACTTTTCAAGGCTTCACTCAACATTTTTACATGTCCATCAATATTCATTACATTTCACATGGGCACCCGAGTGCCATCTTACACAGTGTTTACTTTTCTATCTCACCCACTTGCACACTGTATTCTTCCATATGTACTCAACCACCTCCTTACCAAAATATTATCAAATTTCACTTACACACCCACATGATCCCCATACAATTCAATTAAATTTATTACAATAACCTCTTACACAATCATATTATAAACACACTAATGAGGTACTTTGATCCCCCAAATGACCTTCTCACCTTATAAAACTCACTTACCCTACCCCTATGGGTCTTAGCCCCTAAATATCACCTAATATATGATAAGTGTGAATTTTAAAACATTTTAAAAATGGGTCTATCTCCAAATTCAAATTTTCCATGTAGAGAATATTTTTTGGGTCATATACTTAGGATGTCAATATTTTACCAATTAATACATTAAGGTAAGGGTGAAAGAAATAATAATAATGTCAAGGGTAACAAGGAACTAGAGCAATCACAAACACCACTTAACCATGTTAATAACAAGGTAAAGGTATGGTAATTGTAAATCAATGACACTATCTACACTAAATGCATTGATATAATAAACCAATATAAGACCAAAAGTGAAATAAGAGGACTCTTTAATCCCTTCATCCACTAACAAGAAAAGGACTGATTCCTTACTTAAATTAAATTAAAAATGATTAAAATAAAGTGGGGGCATTACACGTCTCATGTACTCCTTGGAAAACCTCACAATATAAAGTCAACATTTTCACTCTCCTAGTAAAATTATGTTTGGTATGGCCCTCAATAACACAATAAATGCACCATAATGCTCTTTATTCCTCATGTACATTGTTTATATTCATTTATTGTCGTTATGTGGATATATAAGTTATTTGAGACCCAAAAAAGGAGCTTATACCTGTGTCAAAATTTTCCACTACTTCCATCCTAAGTGTGACCTCAAACCCTCACATGAATCTACAAAGGTCTTTATCACTAATTGTCTTCATAAAGGAGGTAAATATTTATTTTAACTTTTTAGGACCTAGTAAATATAAATTCTAGGTTGCTAACGGTTTGGGTATAGTAAATTAGGGTAGAAATATGCAATAAATATACCCACTAATTTGTAATAGAATTGACTTAGTTTGACCTTTCTTTAAATAGCAATAAATAATGTAAGAAATTACTTAGCTAGAAATTAACTAAAATGAGAGATATGGATGCTCCACACTGAGACAAAGGCTAATATGATTGTCACAAATGGGATCTAGATGTCAAAACTCTTCCTAGATATTAGCACCCTAGTTGAATAGTAATGTTATGTGGCACTAGTGTCCTTATTTTAGTGCTAGTGTCCTTTATGTAGAATTATTCTAAACTTATGGGTGTACCTATGTATGGGTCTACCAATATTGTTCCTATGTGCATGAGTTCTATATTTCTATAGATGACATATTTTGAATGAGTTTATATGCAAACCCTAAACCTCCATATTCTTAAAGCATTTAATTAGCACAACTAGTAAAGTATGTTGTTAATGGCGTAGGCTATACATCCTCAACACCCCATTGTGATCATATTTGCCTACATACCAATACTCTAAAGAGGAATCAAGCCCGATATAGTTCTCCCCACTTAAGTGTTGGTAAAAGTGAATGTGAAGCTAGTGTAAATATTGTCTTGAATTCTTTGAATGTGCTTGAGATTGGAAACCTAAGTAATATGAGCTTAAGAATGTTTTAGATGGTTATGTACAAAAATAGGGTAGAATAGGGATTGATAACCTTGATTTTGCACAACTTATTCTAAATTTGTTTGTGTATTTTGCATCTAATTTCTATCTAATGGATAAAGGGATAAAATTCATCTATATAGATTATTTTATTATTTGTGTGGCTCTTAAAAGAGGTTTAATCCAATAATATTTCTTATTCATTTGAAATTATATTTTTTGGTATCAAAAGGAGGTAAAATGACAATAGCACCAAAATTGGGACACTAGATCCATGGGGCTACAATCCCTATTATGGCACTAGTGTCTAGGTGGCAGAACCTAAGGCACTAGGGGATAATATGCTAAAATGAGGGTTTGAGACTAATTTAAGGATGTTTAAGGACATGTGTGGCCTACATGAAGGCTAGATAAATGTATAAATAGGCCCTAATATAGGTATAGGGATAATCTAGGGATGGGTGGTCTTGAGTAACACTCTTAGTACTCAAGTATCATTTTTAGGTGATTACATTTACCCCCCTTTATTTTATAAATGTAATAAAGAGAAATAACTAAGATAAAAGAAAAAGAAGCATAACTAAACTTACCTAAAAGGCAATGTTTGTGAATCTAGATTTGATTATGTAAATCATGATCCATTACATATCTTATAAATGAAATGTGCATAGATCAGTCCTTACTTAAGAGATATCAAAAGTAAAGATAAAATTAAATAAAGAGATAAAAGAAAAGAAAGGAATGAATACACCTCATTGGGTACGTGAACCAATGCATAAACCTGGTGACAACCTATGTATGTGTAGATAGTGATAAGTCAGTGAATAGCTTGGACTGAGTTGATAGCTTGTTCAATCCCCATGTGTGGGTGGCTCAAGAACTCCATCTAGTTTTAACTCCATCATTGTCCACCCTTACTTGTTGGATCATGACATGTGAATAGCTTGTATTGGATTGATTGTGTGTTCAACCCTCTTATATAGGTGGATAAAGAACATAAATAGACTATGACTCCATAATTACCTACCCATGAGTAGTGGATCATCTAAAACTAAAATTGTATGATTTAATTAGAGATGTGTAACTATATATGTTGGCTCTATGGACACTCAAGAATATTAGGTGGATTTGGGCCACTTAGGAATGTGAACCATTTTAAATGGATTAAGGCATGAATCTGGTGTGGAACCTAGAACATGGTGTTATAATGTGTACAATGTAGAGAATGACATGGAGTTTGTCATTCCATCTGATCAACTAGTGTATAAGTGAGCATATAGAAATAATATGTCACACATATGCCCCCAAATCTAATATCTGAGTATATGGATTCTAGATTGAGTTGTAATAATATATATCTAAGCATCTAAACTAAAATGGGAATGAACATGTTGTGCATGATGCCCCTAATTTGAGAAAACTAGTATGAATATGAGCTAAGCTGAGCCAAAACTGGTAATCCATAACTGAACCTATGCAAACCTAGATTGTACCTATTATACTTTTTGGGCCAATCTAGATTTTTCTCAAACTAAGGATAGTATATAGTAGAACCATATCTTGGATATTAGTGACATGTGGTGTAAGTCTCCTAATTTGGGGGTTAATGTCTAACTATATTGATTTTTTTGAAACTATAACTGATCTTTGTGTCATTGTTTCCCACTATGTTTTCCTAAAATTGATTTTATGTATTATGTACCTTTGTGCTAAAATTTTTACTCTGAGTCCAATTAAATATCTACATACACAATCAAGAAGGCACACACAAGGACATGGGCACATGTCCAAAGCCTATATATAATTAAAATAAGTGGTGTAGAGCCATAGATCAATGGCATATTAAAATTCCCTCAAATATAATAAGTGTAGAGACACAATCAAGTATAAAATAGGAAAGCTGAAAATGAAAGTATGCATGAACATGTGGTACAAATTGGTATAAGAGCTAAGATGTATATAAACTGAGTCTAAAGTATTAGTAATTAGTAAAAACTAAGTAGGTGTAGGATGATAAATATCAAGATATAAAAATGATAAATATGTGATGTAAATTTTAGAAAGATAAAATGTGGCAATTGAAACTATGTATACAATGGCCCCAAATGGGTGAATATATCAAATGAAGAACCCGTGTATCTATGTATATGCCCTCAGTGGATAGATAGTAGCAAATATGGATGTGTAGTGGACCTAGGTCCTATAAGTATTTGTAAACACTCAAAAAGAACAAGTGAAGCATGTATGTATGATAAAAACTAACTATACTAAGATAGCTAGCATATGTAATGTCTGGAAAATATAAGAAGTGTAAACATGGTAATGCCTAAAATCTAAATTTTTTATTTTATGAGTAAATATTTAAATATTTTATGTTTTTGGCACATTATATATATATGGATATAATATTTGTACAACTAACATGAAAATGAAACTGTATACAAGGAGCAAGAGATAAGGAAACTATGTATAAGAAGAGAGGAACATATTAACAGATGAGTCTCATGGGAGACTCGCTATCAATGTGACATGTGGAAAATAAAGGAACAATAATCATGCATGTTATATGAAAAGGTAACTGAGGTCCCATAACTTGATATAATGAGTGATCTATGATTATAACTACCTATGAAGTGGTGCTAAGAATCAGTGAAATTGACTAGGTTATCTTGTGAACTACAAGGGTCTTAGGGACACATCTAGTAGAAGATGTTGTAGATATCATGGGTGCCTTGTGATGAGAACTCTATGAATTTAATAACACTAATATTGAAATGAAAAGTATCGAGGGAGGCCCTCTATAATATAAAACATGTCTCTAATGTAGGGGTATCTCTAATAATGGTCTCCATGGGAGAGTATGCATATGTGGTAACACTATAGAAGTATACCTTGCTTGCATTAATGGCCTAACTAAAATTTATGTTATATTAATGGAAACTTTGCTCAAAACTATAACTTGTAGTTTTTGTCTAGCTATTACTATAGTATGAAACACACCAATGATATTGTGTACGGGTTATGCATCCTCTATAGTAGTGTGATATGATGTTGATAGTGAATGTTATTGATACACATAGTGATCACCTAAAGTGCCCCTGCTTCATTAGTTATATGCTTTAAAAATAGATTAGAGAATATTTTCAATGCCTTAACTTCCAATTTCTAAACTTTAGGTTCTTCTATGGATACTCCCACATCAATGATGTTGGCCTCTATCAAATCTTATATCTTATGTTTTAAAGTGATGCATCAATTATTAGTATGGCTTGGTGACCTATGATAGTCATAGAATGCATTAGAATTGTATCTCTTTGAAAGAGGCCATGTTGTATCAACCACTTTGATGAGATGGAGAGCTATGACATTGCATTATAGGAGCTAATGTAAAACATGTGCTATCGATTCTACAAGGTTGGTGAAAACTCTCCATGGAGGAGATGATAAAACCAAGCGAAGAGATGGATTTGAATTTGTGTTAGCTATGGCCTTTGGATCACTCTTATTTTTAGTGCCCTTACTTTATATAAATGCTTAATATAACTCTTAGTAGTTGATTACAATCCACTTGTATATTTTAATTTACCCATAGAGAGAAGCTTGGCTTACCTTTCTTTCAATGTGTGGCATAAATTTGTGAAGGTTGAAAACTTCTTGAATAAGATAGCTTCATGAAATTCTAGTAGTATGCTTTGTTTTAATATGTCTTGGAGATTTCTATCCACCATGGGGCTAGTCATCTTTTCCAATATAGTTTTATACCGCAAGGTATACTCTATAATAAGCTAATTGGATTTTTTTTTCAGTTGTTATACTTGAGCATATGAGATCTTATCACTAATGATAATTAAAAAGTGTGATAAAAACATATATGCCAATGGATTGAATGTCATGATAAACTAATTTAGAAGATCATAGAACCATTGTAAGGCATAGTCCTTTATACTATGTGTGAATAACTTAGTGAGGAGTCAATCATTAGACACATAGTCTAAACATGTTATGTGGAAATATCATAGATGGTGTTCTGGGTCATCCTTACCATCATATAAGGTGAGCTTAAGTACCATGAATTTAGATGGAAAAGGATTACCACTATGTGATGTGCCAAAGGTGTATGTAAAATAACATGAAAATCCAAGGCATGTGATGGTCTAGTAGTTCCCTACTCAATATGTAACACTTTAGCCTATAGATACTGATTCTCATGCATAATGGATTGTACATATAAAGATAAGAAAATATCCTTATGAGGTGTATCTATTATTGAAGGTCATTGAGTAAAAACATGTTGTTGTACAAGTTGATGTAGAAATTGTACATGAGATTTTTACAATTCACCTAGAATCACCTCAACTAAAACATCTTTTTACACTTAAAAAAAATAATCAAATATTGAATACTTATGATTGATCTCTCTCATCTTGCTCAACTTATTCAAATTACAAATCTCAAACCTTTCCCTCTATTTATAACATTTAAGGTGAGGTGAGGATATTTCATTTGGGAGTGCAAAAATAGCTCAATTTCCAAATGAATAGTTTCGCACCATGTGCTAAATGTTAATATCAATTACCAAATGAATAGTGAAACCATAATAACCATGTTAGCTCTTATTTAGACATGTGGGGGTGTAATAAGAAACCCCACATAGTTCATACTAACTATCATGAAGCTTTCCTTGGTTAAGACCCAAATTAAACTTAACACAATTTTATTACTCTAACATCCCCCCTTAAGATTAACTTGGGAAGAAGAGAAAACTCATAAAATGGGTCCCACCAACAAAGTCCTAATCAGGTACCCATGTACAAATATATAGTGAAGATCTAAGAATCCTTATGATAGCTAATCCATCTAAACATAATACATGGATGTTAAGTCACTATAGCCACCAAGTTAAATAGGAACTAATACTTTGTATGAGGCTCACTCAAAAAAAAACTAATCATAGAAATGGAAAATGAGAGACAAAAAAATGGTCTCTTAAAAACATAGATTACACTAGATGGGATAAAAACCATCCCTAAAATAGGTGTAAGGGATGCTCAACACCTAAATATGCCATCAATTATTTCTAAGAGGTGTAAGGGATTCTCAACACCCAAAGAATCAGTACCAGTATACACACCCTACCCATAATGTGGAATGGGTAGAGTGGATGAAAAAAATTATATGAGTGGTTTAAATCCATTACTCAAACACTAATCAATGATAGTAGCTAAAAATGTCAGAGAAGGATCACATAAATGGAGACACACTAACTATCAAGGTGTCAAAAAATACAAAAATAGTCTCTCAAAGATGGATGGCCCTAGTGGTGATGGGAGAGATAAGCAACTAAAAGAGTAAAGGGTGCACAAACCAAGGTACACACACATGAAGGTAGACTAAGTTGTAAAATCAAACCCTCCATGGAACTTTATAAGTTGGTGAAAGTATAATATATTTCAAAAAAGCACCAACATTTTGAAAATATACTAAAAACACCATAAGAAGTAGTTGATCTGTCGAAGAAGCTATTACAAGACCTAAAATTTACTCCAAAAAGGAGCACATATATGTAGTATGAATGATATGAAAAATATGCATCTAAACAATAGAATAACCATGTTAATATATTCCATGCAAATAATGCCGATGACACTTCCATAAATGATCATTAATCCATCCCAAATAATAATAGATGATGGAGGAATATGCTTGCAAGTGATTCGGTACCATGTGCACAAATGATGTATGGAATTTTTTGTATCGAATATAAGACTCACAAATCTAAATGAATATTATAAGGTGTTATGACTCTCATTCTTAAAAAAATATCATGTAGGTTTCTCAATCTTGAGTGAAGGGAAAGATGACTCAGGACTCTCATGTTTGAGTACAATATTTGATGAAAGCCCAGATGTAGTAGTACCATGTCCCTCAATATCCTTTGAAAGTGTGGAGTTAACAAAAACTGGTGTGGCACTACTAAAAAATGGTCCCAAATAATATGTATAATCACTTTCTCAATATCTAATGCCATGACAAGCAATCTACTGAACAGACTAGATGGGTGAAACAATGCCCTGTGCGTGCTTTCCAAGATTTTCACCAGAATAACCCATGGTGTGGAGAATATGAGAACCAAAACCAGTTGTGTGATTATCAAATAAATCAATCACATAAATAGTGTAATCAATAATAGTATGAGTTGCACCAAAAGAAACTACCAGTGTAGCAAGATCACAAAATAACTTAGTGGCTAATAGAACAAAATCTAGCTGAGCATCCAACGGATGCATGCCAAAGTTAAAAGAAGAAATTGAATGTAGAACAAGTATGGTTTTTTTGTGTTTTATAGGATCATCATGTGATTGTGAAAATTTAATATTAACTTTCAAAGTATGCAGGAGTGAGTCATATGCATTAATTATTGTGAGGAGGAGCACATTTTATGTTTTGGGGCCCTATGTTACTTTACAAATGAACAATCTCACTCTCAAAATTTAAGTTATTATTTTCTTGCTTGATTGAGATTAAAACAAGGAACGAAGACAATACAAGCAAAAAATAAAGAAAAGGCACTTAAAAAGGGGCCTTAAATGTGTCTCTATAGAAGAATTCAAGGTGCTAAGAAAGGGGCCTTGAAGGAAACAACACAAATAAGAATTCAAATCATTAATAAATGGGCCTTCAAGGTGTCTCCAAATAATAATTCAAGGTGATAAGAAAGGGTCCTTAAAAGAGAAACAACACAAACCAAAAGTGTGTCAATGTTTGAATGTCTAATCTCAAGGAGAGGGCACAAACCACAAGTGTGTAATACATTCAAGGCATAATCTGAAAGATTTCCTTAAGCAAGTGTGTTTCCCTCCAAAAATTATTTAGAATTTTATAAGGAGTGTAATTACCAAATGAATTCCCCCAACTGCTTATAATTATGTAGTTTTACAAAATTCTTCACCGAATTAGAATTTGAGTGAAAAATAGAAAATAAAAAAAAAGTTTCTATAAAATATGAATTAAATTTATTGACAAATATGTATTCTTGGTGAAAAAATATCCACTTTAAAAAGATGACACCATAAATAGTGCTCAGAGTGTGGATAAAAGTGACAGAAACATTTTGTGATGTTTGCACACTAAGAAGGCTTCTAGAAACCTAAAAAATAGTCACACTTTATGGTAAAGTAGTAAAATCTAAATATACTATGTATAAGATCTTAGAACCAACTTCAAAATTCAATATAAAACATGGTTTAACTCCAAATGATGCTCAAGATATGAGAGAAAAATCACAAGTGTAGCTACAAAAACTCA